>JAAIIK010000178.1:1134503-1156092 GCA_014706435.1 Silurus glanis
AGATAGATAGATAGATAGATAGATAGATAGATAGATAGATAGATAGACAGACAGACAGACAGACAGACAGACAGACAGACAGACAGACAGACAGTGGTGACTGTGATGATGAAACTCCCTGAGATAGTACGAGGAAGAAACCTTGAGAGGAACCAGACCTAAAAGGAAATCTCATCCTCAACACCGAATGTCCATTCATTACAGTTCCATCACCAATACTATCACTATATTATAGTTCCACAGCAACACTGGTGTCATTATTTAGCTGTAACATCATGACACCGAGGCTTTTATTCTTTACTTAACATCTACTAAAGGAGGTGACGGAGTGTGTTGTGTGTTTTATAGTTATTTGGCTTGATGCTAACTCAGAATAAGACGGGTTGTGCGTTGTGGTGCGAGCGAAAAGCCTCAAAACTGTGCAAATCGTCACTATGGATTGTGGATGAATTGATTTATAGTAAAATCTACTAGTGAAGGTTCATGTACTCAAACTCCAATAATAAAACAGAGAGAGGAACACCTTCGCAAACGACCATTCCTCTGGGATTGGGAAGCGTGTTGGCTTTGTCCATTATGCATTGAGAGCCCTGTTCTTGGTTCCCTGTTGCATTAGCGGATAGATTAATCAATCCACGCTTGCTCTCGAAATATAGTATGTGAAGAAAAAGAAAACCTGTCCCATGCTCAAACACTGACATTTATTACATTGGATTTAAAGATTTCATTTCAAGAGTCGAGAGATTTCAAATTACAGAGTGACCTGGTGTCAATTAGTACATAGCTGTAATACAGCGTGATCATCGTAGCCTGTGAGTAAATCGCAGTTATCTAGTGAGACAGTATTATGCAGCCTGAAAACAGCCAAGAAATGGTTCAGTAATAAATAAAACATTGCCGTGTGAAATTTAAAGCCGAGGTGTCGAAAATGAGATATAGACATCATCGTCTTGACTGTTTTCCAGAATTCTGTCTCAATAACAATCCCAGATGAACACAGATCTACAGTATGGCCAAGCGTTCTTTCTCTCAGTGGGAACAATTGGTCCAGATTTGTACATGCGCGAATGTGTTAGAGACGAGATAAGAGTTTATGCTTTAGGTGAGAAAACAAATCACATAAAAACGGATAAATATCACATTTCTGTCCAAGATTTACGATATTTGCACTAGGCAAGACTTCATTTTCACACCGTCTCTCCTTCAAACCCTGAAGGACCTGGCAAGCTTGTAGAAGAGATAAACCACTTCCTCCCTTCTCTTCCTATTCATCTTCTAATCCCTGAACCACGTCTCCAGCCAGGGGACCACCCTTTTTTTTTCCGAGACAGAGCGGGCGCTCGGAGCTTCACAAATTGTTAACCACTCTTCGGGTTCTGTCTCCATCTGTCACTCTTGGCTCATGAGACACAGGACTAAGTGTTGTCCAATTAGCTTGATTACCAGGAAATAGTGTAAAAAGCCTTCTTTTTTTGGAAACACATTTGTTTTGAAGGCCTAGAACAAAACAAAAAAGGCTTAATTATGACGACGCCCCCATGTGTTTGTGATTTAGCTCATTGGGCTGATGAGAGACTTTTAAAACGAACCCTTCTTTAATCATCCCGTTTCACAAACTGTGCAGGAGAATCAAGAGATTCACCTTTATTTGTGGCGAAAGGTGTCCTCGGTTCGCCGGGCTGGAAGGAAAAATCAACACAGAGGGAAAACACAAAATCAATATAGCGAGTCCTATTCTTCATCGGCACAATAATGGTGGCTGAATAGCTGGAGATGTTGCTCGTTATGGTCCCGAGGAGAAAAATGGATATTAGCAAGAATCAGCAGGATGTAAAGGAGGAGCTCACGCATGAAAAAGAGAGCAAGAGAGAGAGAGAGAGAGAGAGAGAGAGAGAAATGGATGTCCTTACAGTCGTTCCCTTTTGTCTCACAACAGGCCGCCTGTATGGCGCAGCATGTAGGAGCAGTTAACACACTCACTTGCTCATATATATCTCATATATATATTTCGATCCCTCGCTTTCCTTTTCAGAACCGATCAGTGCTGAAAAATGTCCCACACAAACCTTTTCTCCCCTGTGCATTCACTGCATTCACACACTTTTTCTTTTTTTTTTTGCAGTGCATTTCAGAAATAACTCCAGACATCTGACCTTTTGCTTCACCATTCCAGCCAGGACACAGCTTCTTAAAACTTCTGTCCTCTCTCAGGTCTAATCTGAAACCATGAAAACAACTATTATAGCCTCGGTAACAGCCGGTAATGTTCGTGAGTGTGAATGTGAAGAAGGAGAGATCTAATTCATCTCTCTACATGTAAACAGTTCATCCTGAAATGTTACCTTCAGTCCGGATCAATAGTTTTGCTGGGCTCGGATCTTAACGAGAAAAGATCGGATTTTTCACATTGATTTGTAATGCAGTTCTTACGCTGGAAGGCAGAACGAGTCTCTATCACGATCAGTGCCAGGTCTGATCATTGTCAGTGTCAGATATCAGCCAGTGTTCTGTTGTAATATCAGTATATTATTGAATAAACAGATTATGCAGGAGGGAGTATGACAAACATCTGGGACGTCATAAAAACTGAATTCTGAAAACATTTTGAGCTCCATGAAGTGGACAATTCGATTTGTATTCATGTTAAAATGTCTGCAATGCCCCTGCGTCGTCTCATCATCATCATCATCATCATCATCAATACAGAAAATGCGAATCATTCGTCACGCTGAAAACAACCGGGCATGAAAAAACGCACTTCACCTGTGTTCTGAGCTGCACTGCATCGGGAGAAAAGATTCACCGATGGTGATTTTTAAACGCACGACGATGCCAAAAGAAAAACTCCCGAGAGAAATTGTTGTGAAAGGAAGGAGGAAGACAGTGAACAATGACTTTCTTGGTAGGCTACTGTTTAGATACAAGTCGTGTAACAGACACTGTCTTTCATTAAAGCCTGTGTAAAGTTCATTAGTTTCAGTGTAGACACCTGCGGCTTATAGACAGGTGCGGCTTATTTATGTTCAAAATAAAAATCTTTGTCAAATTCAGTGGGTGCGGCTTATATTTGGGTGCGCTTAATAGTCTGGAAATTGCAGTACTATATATTTGGGACACCTGCCGTCGGTGGTTCTTCTTCAAACTATTACCACAAACGCATTTTGGATGGCGTATCATTACATTTCCCTTCACTTGAACTCTGGAGACCCAGACCTGTTCCAGCATGACAATGCCCCTGTGCACAAAGCCAGCTCCATGAAGATCTGCTTTACAAGGGTTGGAGTGGAGGATCTTAAGTGGCCTGTTTTAGATCTCTAACCTCAACTCTATTGAACACGTTTGAGATGTATTGGAAAGCTGACTGCATTATATTTACATTTATGGCATTTAGCAGATTCCCTTATCCAGAGCAACTACGATTTATCTCAATCATACAACTGAGCAGCAATGGGGTTAAGGGCCTTGCGCAAGGGCCCTTGAGTGGCAGCTTGGTGTGGCTAGGCTATCTAAGGCTAGGGCTAAGCTACCACCTCCCGCTGGCACCCTTATCCAGAGTGATTTCCTGTTATCTCAGTTATACAGCTGAGCAGTTGAGGGCTAAGGGCTTTGCTCAAGGGCCCAGCAGTGGCAGTTTGGTGGTGCTGGGATTTGAACTCATGACCTTCCAACATCTTATCCACAGAGCTTTCACGTCCATAGATTTACATTTACAGGATTTAGCAGAGGCCCTTTTCCAGAGAGACGTACAAAATTGTCTATCAATGAATAAATCAGCACTGGTTCACTGGTTTGCAATCTTAGGATACCATCACCCTAAACTCTGTTGAGAAGAATGATAGCACACCTTTTTTTAAATACATAAAACAAACAGGGAAAACAAGTGCTAGTTTAAGTGTTTCAGAAAGAGGTAGATTTTTACGGGTCATTTGAAGATGCAGTGATTCGGCTGTTCAGACATCTAGGGGAAGTTCATTCCACCACCTCGGTGCCAGAACAAAAGAGTCTTGATGTTTACCAACCTGAAGTTCAGATTTGCTGGGATCAAGTTTCAGCTGATGAGCCTTCATCCACTGCACCCCAGGCCCCCTTTCCTACACCTGGATCTGACTTTACTGACACCCTTGGCTAAATGAGCACAAATCTCTACAAGCACACTCCAAAATCTAGTGGAACATGTTCATGGAAGAGAGAAGGTTATTACAGTATAACAGCAAATAGTGACTAAAGCAGTCTTCCCCAAACTGCTACCACAAAGGTTGGAGGCACACAATTGTATTGGATGTCTTTGAAGGTTGTAGCAATAATTCTTTCTTTCACTTGAACTAGGAGATCCAAACATGTTCCAGCATGATAATTGCCCCTGTGCGCTGAATGAGCACATAAGCACAATCCAAAATCTAGTGGAACATCTTCCCTGAAGAGTGGAGGATATTATAACAGCAAATGGGGACAACATGTGGAATTAGATGTTCAAAAAGCACATACCAATCTTATGGTGAGGTGTCCACAAACTTTTCTTCAAACCTTTTTCTTCCTCAGACACAAAAAACCGACTAAAACCACTTACAACAGAGACTCGTTCCATTATAATGAAATAAATCTCCTTGTTTAGTACACGTTTATGAGAATACCTTTGTTGAACAGCCTGTTTATGATAATCTGAGATTATTTAAAGCGTCCATTGCCAAAGTCCCAGTGTACTATAAAAAAACGATGACGTACTTGAACGTGTGCATTAATATCAAGCTGCTTCCTGTTTCCTATTTATGTTCATGTTCCGAAAAAATGCTTGGCTTTTGACCAATCAGAAATTAGCATTAAACTTCATTGTAATTAAATTCCACATTAACCGGTTGTGATAAATGAGCTGTGAGTGATAAATAAATGTGAGAACCGTATACATGTTTCCAAGACGATAGATAAAGAAAGGGATGAAAGTAACAGGCTCAGTCTGCCAGCACAATTCATCCTAGCTCCGTCACGTGGGAAACATCGTCACATGGAAAACCCACTAATGCAGATCTTAACAGGTGTAACAAGATGAAAGAGGTGCTTCTATCTGGATCAGTGCTCGTGTGTGCAAAAAAAAAAAAAGGAAACGAGGGATGAGAGAAAAGAGGTCAGGTGTAGTGGTAGTGGTATTAATGTCTGCTCTCTAACAAGCTCGCATTTCAGTCTTGCATCGGAATTAAAGTCCCGTCGGCTTCCTACTGTGCTCCCATCCTTCGCTGGGGTAATAACATCAGCCCCGGGGTAATAACACTCATCATTTTCCTCACATCGCCTCCTCTGAAGAAACAAAAAAAAGAAAAATCCTGGTCGTGCTGCATCATAACCAGCTTGACCACTGTAATGAGGCGGGCTGAGGATGGGATTACATCCCAAACCCATTTCCCACTTTCTACCAGCTTTACTGGTCATTTGTTGATTAATATGGTCGCTCCAATGCCGGGCCTTTGTGGCTGTGAGGCAGATAAATAATAGATGTGTGTGTGTGTGTGTGTGTGTGTGTGTGTGTGCGCGCGTGCACGTTGGTGATTATTCATAGGCTGGAAGTGCCCTTGACTGTTTGTGAACGCAGAAATCTAGTCACATGCACATACATAAAGTTTCTCTCTGCACGTGTAAATGGATTACATGAACGACAGCAGGAAGACGGAGGCTTCAGAGGTGTCAGAGTGTTTCTCTTTGTCTTTCTTTTTTTTTTTTTTTTTTGGTCACTCTTTCTACCTTTCTCTCCCTGTCCTCCTACAGTACATATTGACCTTGGTTGTATGGACGTGCAATGCAAATGATTTCGCAAATCTCCGCTTAATCCCCCCAGCTACGGGCGGCTTTGACCGTTTAATACAGAACTGTGCAGAAGGACGGAGAATGCATTGATTATTCCAGTTCTCCCGTTCCCTGCCCTCGTTCTCCGGAGATTGGACTTCGCCAAATGGAGCTCTTTCATACTGGGAATGGAAATATTCCTGCTGAATTTGCCCGAGACGAGAGCAAATAGAGCGGTTCATATTTATGGAAATGTGAGCGGGAAAAGAAAGAGAGAGAGAGAGAGAGAGAGAGAGAGAGAGAGAGAAGGAGAGAAAGAAAGAAACATGTCCCTCGCTTGTATGTCCTCCTCATTTTTCAAAGACGTTTAAGCTTCATAAATGTTGCATTTTGCGGGGAAGTTAATTGGATTTCAGAAGCTTAGTCTCGAATGCAGATTGTGAATGGCATCTGTGCGGCAGGCTGTTTTACCATGATGGAGTGAGAGGAAGAGAGTGATAGGCAGATAGGGAGAGAGAGGGAGAGAGAGGGAGGAAGTGAGGGAGGGAGCCTAGAATCCCATGATTGTTTAGCAGCCGCTATTGGGCATATTGTGAATGTGTGTGGACAGCCTGAGGATGGATGGTGATCGGTTGTGAGGCGCTCTCTCTCTCTCTCTCTCTCTCTCTCTCTCTCTCTCTCTCTCTCTTTTTCTCCAGTGAGTAATTAATTGTATTAATCCAGGCTAGAAGTAAAGAGATGTTTAATGGAGAGCTGGAGAGTAGAAACACGCAATCACGAGCACACAGTGAGAAAAACAACACATTTACTCTGGCTAACCTGCAACCTACACCATAACATGTTTATCTCTCTTTCACCTACACAATCCCCCTCTCTCTCTCTCTCTCTCTCTGTCTCACTTTCAGTCAAATGGGATGTATTAGCATGATAACAAAGCAATTATGAGGTGATAGAGCGTCAGCCTTACTGAACCTTGAGCTTGTGTTTCTGTGTATGTTGACATGGACGTTCTCGCTGAGGCTTTTCCTCCTGGTTTTCTTTCCTGCAATGGATTGGTATCAATTTGGAAAATTCATTTACTTTTTAAGTAAATAATATGATTTCAATATTTAACATTCTCATGCCTGTTACTGAAATCTCCGTTGGCAGAGCGTTTTCTTAAAAACGTTTATTGTTTTATTCAATATCATTTTAGTGCTACCTCACAATATCGCAGTGCTACCTCACAATGGTGTAGTGTTACCTTACAATAGTGTAGTAAACTCACAATAGTGTAATGTTGCCTCACAATATTGTATTGTTAACTTACAGTAGTATAGTGTTACCTCACAATACTGCAGTGTTACCTTACAATAGTGTAGTGTTAACTCACAATAGTGTATTGTTAACTCACAATAGTGTATTGTTAATTCTCAATAGTGTTGTCACCTCACTATAGTGTAGTGTTACCTTACACTAGTGTAGTGTTACCTCACAATAGTTTGGTGTATCTCACAATAGTGAAATATTAATTTTCAGTAATGCAGTGTTAGCTCTTAATAGTTTAGTGTTACCTCAAAATAGTTTAGTGTTATTTCACAAAAGTGTAGTGTTAATTCTCAATACGGTAGTGTTAGCTCACAATAGTTTAGTGTTCAGTGTCACAAAATGTAGAGTTATTTCACAATTGTGCAGTGTTAAATCTCAATATTGTTGTGTTTCCATCTCAATTGTGCAGTGTTACCTCACAATTTGTTAGTGTTTACCTTAAAATAGTGTACTGTAGTATTAATTCTTAGTAGTGCAGTGTTAGCTCTTAATAGTTTAGTGTTACCTCAAAATAGTGTAGTGTCAATTCACATTAGGGTAGAGTTGCCACACAATTGTGTAGTGTTAGCTCACAATAATGTTTTGTTAATTCTCAAAAGTGTTGTGCTACCTCACAAAACTGCAGTGTTACCTCACTATAGTGTAGTGTCACCTTACACTAGTGTCATGTTACCTTACAATAGTGTAGTGTTACTTCACAATAGTGTAGTGTTAATTCTCGGCAGTGTAGTGTTAATTCTCAATAGAGTAGTGGTACCTCACAATTGTGTAGAGTTACCAGTTAGTAGTGGTCTTACCTCTCAAAGGCTTAGTGTTTCTCAGTAGTGTAGTGTTAATTCACATTAGTGTAGTGTTGCCATGCAATAATGTAGTGTTGTCACACAAGTTTGTAGTGTTACCTCACAATAGTGTAATGTTAATTCTCCATAGTGTAGTGTTAGCTATTAATAGTTTAGTGTTTGGTGTCACAATTGTGTAGTGTTAATTCTCGATAGTGTAGTGTCAATTCACATTAGTGTAGTGTTGTCACACAATTATGTAGTATTAGCTCAAGATAGTGTATTGTTACCTCAAAATAGTCTGGTGTTATCTCACAATAGTCTGGCGTTATCTCACAATAGTGTAGTGTTTCCTCACAATTGTGTAGTGTCCATTCACAATAGTGTCGTGTTACCTCACAAAACTGCAGTGCTACCTCACAATAGTGTAGTGTTAATTCTCAATGGTGTCAATTCTTAATAGTGCAGTGCTTCCATATAACAGTGTAGGGTTGCCTTACTACACAATTCGCCATAGTGTAGTGTTAGCTCTTAATAGTTTAGTTTTTGGTGTCACAATTATGTAGTGTTAATTCACAATAGTGTAGTGTTACCTCACAATTGTGTAGTGTCAATTCTCAATAGTGTCAATACTCAATAGTGCAGTGCTTCCTCATAACAGTGTAGTGTTACTTCATAAAAGTAATATTACCTCAAGATAATGTAGTTTTACCTCAAAATAGTGTAATGTTACCATACAATAGTCTAGTGTTACCTTATAGTAGTGTAGTGTTAATTGTCATTAATGTAGAATTACCTCACAATAGTGTAATGTTTCCTCACAGTAGTGTAGTGTTCATTCTCATTAATGTAGCATTACCTCATAATAGTCCAGTGCAATTATCCTGCAATAATTATTGCAATCCCTTACCATACTTTTGACTTTTTTTCTGTGTAAAATCCAAGATATTGACAATCCATCATACATCTTCCTTTCTCACAAACAGATTGTATTCCCTGCACTAGCTTCATCTGTAACCAGTATTGTATGATCTGATCACGAATCAAGTGGACTGCATCCTCCTACATTTCAGAATGCACTTTAGTGTTTACTCACTAATTACATAACCCTGTGTACTAAACAACCACACTACCATGTAGAATCAATTTCAATTTCATTTTTATTTATCACCATGGTATGGGAAATAGCTTGAAATGGGTTTAAATAATCATATATTACACACATATATATATATATATAAACTATATTATATATTATATATATATATATATATATATATATATATATATATATATATATATATATATATATATATATATATATGTGAGTATAGTGATTTTATAATAGGAGATATGAGAGAGTATATGCGAGATATTTTCACTTGCTAAGGTGTAATTTTTTGCACCTTAGACTTTCCATGATATTCAATCTAGGGTAGGGTACTTACTGAAGATGAAGGAATAGAAAGCTAAAAAGATGATTAGTAGAGAAATGTAAATTATTTAAAATTGCTCGGAAATATGTACATGAACAATTACAGATTTTTTTTTTTTTTTTTTTACAAATAGTAATTTATATGGTAAAAAGTTGAAGGGAATAGAAACTAAACAGTCCTCATATGGATTATTAAAGGTTTTATTTGATAAAGAAACTTATTTTGTCTCACTTATGTAGTATATGAATATATATTAAACACAGACTGTCTCTATCTCTCACTCTCATGCCTAAACACAGGAGTAAATCGGTCGAACCTTTCTCCACTTCTGAGCTCATTATCGGTATTTTTCAGTGAACTTTCTTTAGGAAATTCTGCCGGAATGAGCCAGATCTTCAATAACAGGCTGATGTGTTTGTCTAACTGGATGAATCGCTGCTTTATATTAGCATGGCATATCCATACTGAAGAACGCAGCAGTGCTTTTCATTAGCCAAGCTAGGAGTTTGCCTAAATGCCAAGCCTCGTCTGAACGCCAGCATCGCACCGGAAATGTCATCCCTGCAAATAATTTGAATGAATATCGTGCGAAAGCGCTATTATCTTGCTCTCTGGATTGATCGTTTAGGGGAAATAAATGATGGCGGTATCTTTCGGTTGCAAACATCCATTAAAAATGTGCACACACTACTGTACGGTAATTACTGCTATGGAGTCAGAGGTCACTCACACTCTTTCTGTGTCTATCTTTCTCTGTCTCTCTCTCTCTAAAATCACACACACTCAAAAAGATGTGAGTATGTTGGTCACTTCTGCTTTGAAGCCGAATTAATTAGTTAGTTTTGCGGAGGCGGTAAAAGAGCCCTCTTTGTGTGTGTGTGTGTGTGTGTGTGTGTGTGTGTGAGTGAGTAAGTGAGAGATCTATCGCCTGTGTATGTATTATGAGTTTCTAACAAAAATAGTTCACCTTGTCATATTCACATCAGGATGCTGAGGTATTTTGACCCGAGATCATGCTCCACTGATGCAGAACACCAATAATCAGAGGCTGCAACGCTTCATTCAGCAGCCTGTCCTCCTCACACACACGCACACTCATACACACATATGCGTGTACACGAACCTCCCATCGAGCTACACGCTCCCTGCAGATCTTTGTAATTAACCAATCAATACTGCTGCTTTCTCACACGCCACCCTATTTAGCTTACATTCTCCTCAAACCCGGACACGTGAGAGCCAGGCCTCAAAACAAGCATCTCTTCTCAGATTGACAGATGCTGATAACACACACACACACACGCGCGCGCGCTCGATGGCCCTCGGCGTAACGCAGATGCAAACGAGAACGTAGTGTAGAGCTCTCGAATTCCCTCGAAGACTCGAGCAAACTCAACGCCTCATCAGATCTCCCTGGAAACAAAGCAAACGCTGATTCGCGACTCCAATCACGCAGCTCGGGGTTCATGGCCACGCCCACTTTCCCTGATTGCATCATTAACCGTACTTCAGTTCGGGTAATTAAGATTTTCTCCCCTCAAGGATTCATGTTTTTTTTTTTTTTTTTTTTTTTGGAGAAGTTATAAGTGGTGGTTTTGCTGCACCACTTTAATCATGTGTTCAGATTTCCTCGCCTACACTCAGCTTATTCCTGACGATCGCGCCTCGTTGTAACGTACGCAAGTTGTAACGTATAAGTTTAGGTTTAAATTTAAGTTTTAGACTTAAATTGAATTTAAGGAGGTGGTAGCTCAGTGATTGAGATGTTGAACTTCTGATCAGAAGGCCATGATTTGAAATCTTAGCACCACCAAGCTGTTACTGCTGGGCCCTTGAGAAAGGCCCTTAACCGTCACCTGATCAGTTGTAAGTTGCTCTGTATAAGGGCGTCTTCCAAATGTTATAAATGCAAATGTAGTTAGTTGGTGCTGAAAGTGGCTGATGACGATCAAGAACAACATGCTAAGAGATGTTCTTCTACTAGCCATGATTTGCTAAGGTTTATGTTTAAGATGCTTCATCAGGTTACTTTTATCACAGGCGGACAATGAACATTTTTGTGCTTGATATTTTCCCCAATCACAGCTTGCAGACGGCTTTTGCTTTGACTGAATCGTCCTCCAGATTGTTGTGATTTTGTGTTTAGCTACCACCTCCCAAAAAAAGGTGTTCAATAGGCTTTATAGCAGGAGATTTTCCACTGCAGCCCATGTAAAGCATCTTTATGGCATTTGGCAGACACCTTTATCCAGATCTAATTATATTTCCCTCATTCATACAACTGGGCTTAACTATGATGTTAAGGGCCTTGTGTAAGGGGCCAGGAGTGGCAGCTTGGTGTGGCTGGGATTTAATTTTATGACCTTCAGATCAAAAGTTGAATGCCATAACCACTAAGCCACCACCACCTCCACTAACTAACAAATCTAGCTAATGCACTGACGCTGAAATCAACTCACTGGTATTATAAAGAGGTGTAGCCTAAACCCACAAAAAAAATTATGCTTTATATGGACAATGTTTTAACCAGGACAACAAACCCGGAGATGAATAATGTGTTCTCTGACATCCTTGATTGATTCATGCTAATCTGGTTACTCATTTCAGTATCGTTTAGGGATGAGCACCCAAAATGTGCACTATTAATCCTTCTTTTTAAAATGATGCTACTTGCTGTTTCCACCTCCATACTCCCTCTGCACTCTCTCCTGAATCTCCTCACACACAAGAAAACGTGTTGTCCAGAAGCTCAGCTGATCAAACATGCTTCCAAAGCTGAAGAAACTGGCACCGAGCCTCTTCTGAACTCCACTTCTCGCTTTACAAAGCTCCCCCAAATCCGCTTCTGCTTCTGCGTCTTGTCTTATTGGCACGAGTTCTGGAAAAGGGGTGGTTGGGCGGGAGAGCTGACGCTCGGCTCGTTTCGCCAGAGAAGTGTTTGCTCCTTCATTAGCAGGCTTAATTGAGTCGACTGCTATATTTCAGTGCCTTATTAAATCGGAGGGAAGCGCAGCGGCGTGTGTTATATGAAAGCAAATTGATTTTGGCGCCGTCCTGTCCATCCGGTCCATACGCCATTTTCACTCGTTTTTGTTTATTCTCTCTCTCTCTCTCTCTCTCTCTCTCTCTTTCTCTCAGTTTTTCTGTGTGTGTTTGTTGCTCTTTAATTTTCTCCTTATGTCGGATCCCTTTAATCCACATCACACAGGGGGAATGTTTTTGATTGACTGAAGAGTGAGAAAAACATTAAAGCAGAGGAACTGCACAGTGTAATTTCACCTATTTAACCTTGATTTGCTCTTGTCTGGATTTATCTTTGTCCAAACTGCTTTACTTACTTTGCATGGAACCACAAGGCACTCCACCAGTCCACCTTGTTTGTATCCAATCTTGAATTTCATTGTAAAATAATTTCTAGCTAGTGACTGCAATGCGTACTTTTTTCTTCTCTTATTGTATTTATACATTGTACTGTGTATATACTGTATATTATAGTATGTGTATATTCTTTATATATATTTGCATTTATTTTTATTTCTTTCCTTTGCTGCTGTAACAAAAGAAATTTCCCCACTGTGGGACGAAAAAAGGTATATCTTATCTTATCTTATCTTATAATCTACTAGTACAAGTGCATGTTATTTGGTGGTAAAATGAGAAATTGCTTATTATTTATTGGTCACATGCTTTGGTTTAAATATTGGCCATGAAAAGCACATGCATTTGTGTTTTCGAACTCGCTACATTATTTGCCTGGAATCAAGTAGAATTGCAGTGAATAAAACCTCAGGATGCTAGAGTTTATTGTCATATGTCCAGGAAACAGCCTGTTACACCATAAAATGTTAATTCAGTACAGAATCAACATTATATGTGCATAATATTGGTTCCGTTTGAAAAGTGGAGTGTGTTTCATTGTTTCAGTGGCATCAGAATTTCCCATGACAAATGTGTCTGGTGGTCACCAGATAACAATAAATCAAATATAAGATATAGTAAACCTTTTTTAAGCTATTTGTACTCATTTCAAGCTGGAAATACACTATATGGGCAACAGTATTGGACCACCGGACTTTTCCAGCCGTATGTGCTTGATATTTGCCACTTGCAACATAAATGTCAGCAATGTGTTTAAAACTAAATTAGTCTACAAGCCATAACAGCAATACATATATTTCTTTTCTTTATGCAACTCCAATTCCAAAAAAGTCAAATGTAAATAAAAACTGAATTTGCAAATCTTATAAACCCAAAAATTTTGCAATAGAACATAAAAAATGTTTAAACATATCAAATGTTTAAACTGAGCTAAAATATTAATTTTTTTTAATAAGGTAATTTTGAATTTGATGCATGCAACACAGTTCAAATAGTCAGGACACAGCCATGTTTACCTAAAACCTGTATATACCTTTCAGCATTGGCGCTGCCTTTCCAGATGTGAAAAATGATAAGCCGGATGGTCCCTCTTCTCTTTAGTCCATAGGACATGGCGTCCAATGGTTTCCAAAAAAAAAAAAAGAGTTTTAAATTTCGATTTCCACTTTGACTCAGTCTAGTTAAAGATCAACTAAAAGAAAGTGGAATTCTGGGTCATGTTCACGTATGGCTTCTTCTTTGCATTGTAGAGCTTTTTTTATTTGTTTTTCATTCATAAGATAGCAAACTGTGTTCACAGATAATGATTTCTGGAGGTGTTTCTAAGCCCATGCAGTGATTTCCATTACAGAATCATGCCCAATACTAATTTTCACCCTTGTACCTTGTGCATAGGGACTTTCCCAGATATGTACTGTAAATGATAAAATATTCAACTCTTTTGCAATTTGATGTTGAGGATCTTTCTTTTGAAATTGTTCCACAATTTGGAAATGCATTTCTTTCCAGACTGGTGAAGCTCTTCCCATGTTTACTTCTGAGAGACTGAGATGTGTGCTGATGCCAAGCTGTTTCAGCGTCACAATTAGCTTGGAAGGGCTAATGAAGCTAGTCTTTCGAAGCACTTTGCGATGACGGGGGGGAGTGCGATGAGACAAAAGTCCCACAGTTCTGTAGCTGCAGAGTGTTTTGGTACTGGCACGATGGTAGCAGGCTTAAAGCGGGTGGGGACAGTTGCTTTGGCCAAGGACAGATTGAAGATATTCGTGAAGACCTCAGCCAGCTGCTCCGCACTTGCTGTAAGTACAAGGCCAGGGATGTCGTCAGGGCCGGCCAGGGTAGCACACACTTTAAAGGTGGAGAGTGTGAGTGGCTGCTCACCCGGTAATAGCTCTGCCTTGAGCATGGGCTCTATGTTTCCTTTTTCAAAACGAGCATAGAAGAAGGTGAGCTTGTCGGGGGTGAAACTTAACTGGTTGGTGGTGCCCCGCTGGGTGGTTTGAGGTCAGTGATTGAGGCCTGAATCCCAATTGTTGATATGTTTTCTTTGTTCTATTGTCATTAAAATTTGGGTTGATAAGATTTGCACATCATTGCCTTGTTCTTAGGGTGAATTAGGGGTTGTACATCTGGATGATCGATTACAATTCCGGTAAAATGTAGGAGATTATTGTCGGCCCCTTTTTATTATTTTTCTTTTTATAATTTTTTTTTACAGCATGTGTGCTGCTCAGAGCTGTGTAGGCAGTGTTGCCAGGTGCTTGGAGATTTCTCTTGGCAATTAAGTTATTTTTAAACCACCAGCACTTTTTAGGTTAGAAAACATTTTTGGTTTTGATATTAACAGTGCATGGTTCATAGCCATAAATCTGGTATCCCTGCTCATACAGCCATCTACAGGATTTATTCACAAGTAGCAGAGAAATTCATCACTTTCACAAACATTACTGAATTTCTAAAGTCATAGAAAGTCGTACAGTTAACCAGAACTAAAATGGCAGGAAGTTTAATTACACACTTCTGTACAAATCAGCTTCTGTTCACAGACGTCTTTTCATTAACCATTTGTGTACTGAGCTATTATATTAGCTGCATTAATGACCTGCTCTTACACAAAAGTCTTCAGTGAAAAAGAGCTTCATTTATTAATACCTTTATTTGGCATTTCCGATTTATTTTTGAGATTTTTTATGCTTGCAAGTTGGCTATATTAATCCACATATGAATTACACATCACAGTCTAAAATTTTGTATGAGGACCTACAGGCTTCCTGATCCATGGTATGGTGTGTCAGATGAGCCACAGTGATTGATATGACAGATGGACATGATCCTGCCATTGACCCATCTACTGATTCTGTCTCTGCCAGTACCCTTCCACTGTTACTGATTGTGCCTCTGCCACTACTCCTGTTACTGCCCCTGCCTTCACCCTTGACACTATCTCTATCCCTGACCTTGCCTCTGCCATTACCCCTGTCACTACTCCTGTGACTGACCTGCCCTTGCCACTACCTCTGCAACTAACCCCACCACAACTTTAGCCACTGACCCTGCCACCTCTTCTGTCATTGGCCTTGCTCCTGCAACTGACCCTGCCACTACCCACGCAACTGCCCCTGCCTGGTTAGTTCACTGCTATCAGGCAAGTGCTTATGCTGTCTGATGGCCAAATCTTAGAGGCTTAGGAGAAGCTTCCTCCCACAATCCATCAGACTTCTCAATGCGAGGATGCGTGTCTAAACTATCCCAAAGGTCATTCTGCATCTGCACACTGCACCTTATATTGTCATAATCATTGCTACTGTTTGCACATGTAAATATATTTGCACATTTTTTTAAATACCACCTTATCATTATATATTTTCTCATATCTTCTCTTACGTCTTTTATTTTCTCGTATTCTCTTATATTTTACACTTAAAGATCCTTTTACATGATGCACAATTTCTGAGCGGCCGATCGGTTTTTACATTTCACTGCAAGTTGTATTCTGCATATAACTATACAAAAAAAAAATGTCAAGAATCTCTTGAATCTTGTTATTGCCCCTGCCCTGCCCCTGCAACTGTCCCTGCCACTACCTCTGCCACTGGCCCTTAATCTACCACTGAACCTACCCTTGCAGCTACTTCTTCTACTGACCCTGTCCTTGCCACTGCCACCACCTTTGCAACTTACCCTGCCACTACTTCTGCTTCTAACCCGGCCCCTGCCACTATCCCTTCAACTGCCACTACCTCTGCCACTGAACCTACCTCTGCCACTGCCTCTGAAACTGACCCTGCCAATAAACCTGCCCCTGCCACTTCCCCTACAAGTGACCCTGCCCTTGCCACTACCCCTGCAAATGATCCTTCCACTAATTCTACCACTGAACCTACCTTTACAACTGTAGCTGACAGGGTAGGTGGCAGGGGTAGTTGCAGGGGTAAGGTTCAGTTGCAGAGACAGGGTCAGTGGTTAAGTTGCAGGGACAGGGTGGTTGCAAAGGTAATGGTTTGGGAAGGGTCAGTAACAGGAGTTGTGGTGGGGCAGGCCTGCAACTACTTCTGTAACTGAACCTGCCCCCACCACTACCCCTGCATCTACCCTGTTCCTGCAACTAAACCTACCCCTGCAACTACCCCTGCCACTGACCCTGTCCTTTCCACTGCCCCTGCCACACCTGCACCTCCACCTTGTAAATCAGCAATGCCAGCATGGTGTGTGATTGCTGACTCTGACAGTTCCTCAATCTCACTCCATTTCATCATTGGTCTCAACAAGAGATTTGCACACAGTTATTGTTTTTGTTTGTACCTGCTTGCAATATTTTAATGGTTTTAACGGGTTCTACTGTATTTTGCAAAAGATAAACCAATCAATACTGGTGGACTGCACTTGGGTACATTTTTGTTCAAGTTTCTCTTCTTTGTTCACTACATTTGAATGCACTAAATCTTACTTTTTACTCCACTACATTTTAAAACAACATGCTGTTCCTCACCAATTTGCAGTTTTAAGGTAAAGGTTTTTAGTTAATTTGTTAAATGAGAAGCTGTGGTGGGAGCACAGGTGTAACATAGCTACCTATTTTAACATTTGACAAATACATTTTTAGTTCAGTATTAGATTTGATATACTGTCTGCTGTTGCAGTGGTGTAAAGTGTTTGAGTAAATGTATTTCGTTACTGTACTTAAGTAATTTTTTGTCTACTTTCTAGTTTGACTATCAAATATAGAAGCAACATTTACTCTCTACTCAACTACATTTATGATTTAATATATGTACTTTTTACCCCATTATATTTGAATTGGCAATGAGGGTTACCAATTACATGTTGTACCTCTGTAGAAGATCTTATTAAGGCTTAACACTTCCTGTCCCACATCCGCTGCCTGTGAGTGACTTTTTAGCACCACTGGCCTCATTTTCAGTTCAAAAAGAGCTTGAATAAATTCCAAAAACTTTGAGAAGCAGCTTTTGTTGTTAAATAAAAACATTGTCCCTCTTTGAGACTGAGAGGTGCATCAAATCACAGTCAGCTCTGAATATTCCATTTTACTTTATCTAAAATGAATTACTTTCATTTGATTTGTCCATTGAACATTTATGGTTTTTCTACTTTGTGACATGATCCTGTCATTTTATTAGTTAAATTGGAGAGCCATGTTGAATAGGTTGTTGTGTTGATGGTAAATGCAGTGTTTAGGTCTACAGTTTGTATTTGAGGAAATAAAACCTCACAAATCAGCTGGTTTTTTTTTTCTAGCACGTGTCTTGGTGTTGAGGACTTGCGCGTCTTTGAGATACGTTCAATACGAGTCAAATACTCAAGTACTGTTTACATCAGATACCCGAAGACTTTCATTAATCATATTGGAATTGGTGAATTTGATCTTGTAATGGAGGACGTTTGGCAGTTTGCAGGTAATTTTAGTCAAGAATGTTTTTCAGGTTCTCTTTACACCTTTGTGTTGTTCACAATGCTTTAACATTGTAAATGACATTTTTGTACAGTGGCATTAACCTTTTACCTTACGCACTGAACCCCGAGGGTGAAGGTACTCCAGAATTCCTCTATATTAGTTAATGTTGTGAATATACATGATTTATCAAAGAAATTGCAGCTTTTTCAGAAATGTAATGATCCTAAAATGTATTTAGAAATATACAGCAAAAGAAATGTTTTTTGTTTGTTTGTTTCACATGCTGCAAGACACAGTAACACAATTTTAGTTCAATATTACGAATCTTCCTCCGTCTATAAACTCTGAAGCTATTGAAATCTCTGCAGAAACTTTAAAGTGCTGACTTTTCCTTTTGCTATACAGTGTCTCCAACCCTTTTATGACCTTCGGGAAAGATTTCTCTGTCTGGCTGAACTGCCCTTCAGCTTTGGCAGAATCTATACTTATAAATGTGTTATGAGGTATGTGGGTGAGAAAGAGTGAGAGAGAATGAGTAGCGAATAAGTTGGTCTTCTCTTCATGTTTGCAGGTCTCCAGTGATGGCCGGAGGTCTGTTCGCTGTGAACCGTCAGTGGTTCTGGGAGCTGGGAGGCTATGATACGGGTCTAGAGATCTGGGGAGGAGAGCAGTATGAGATTTCCTTCAAGGTGAGAGAGTCTGAGGGACAAATCTACACATACATACACACACACACACCATGCATGACTGCACAGCTCATACATTCACCTACACACAAATGATACCACTATATATTACAATGTCAAAGCACTGTTGAATTCTGGATTCTGATTGGTCAGGAGTTTGTTGATTAATTTAGATTGAGAACCTGTATGACAGACCCTAAAACAATTAGTAAATAAATTTCAACCCTGTGTTTTTATTTAACAAAGAGAATTTAAAGACTGTTAATAGAAAAAGGAATCTCCAGTGTCAGGGCTTTGTACCATACAGTACCTTTGTCCTTTATGGAGTTATGTTTAAGCCATGCTTTATAAACAGGTTTATTGCGACACATGACTTTTTCGGCCATATTGTTTTTTCCCTCCCCAAACCTGTTCCAGTATGAACAATGCCCCTGTGCACAAAGCCATCTGCATGTTGATCTGCTTTACATGGATTGGAGTAGAAGATCTACTGCTTTTGAGCTCTGACCTCAACCCAGGACTCCTTACCTCACCTACATCAGTACCTTTTTCTTCAGCCACACCATTGTCCATATAGTAAATGTATATCCATATAACATAAAATGCAAGAAATCAAAATCGTTTCCCAGATTCGCCACAGCCAAATGTAACTATAAATAGATCAAATATATGACAGGTTTTCCTTAAACAAAACCAAACATGTAGTAAAACCTTTATAGCTGCTGTCAGAGGAAAGCAGTCAACTTTGGGGTAATGATCAGTCTTACCCAAAATCTGTTATTCTCTGCTTATTCATTTCTTTTAGTAAAAACTCCCATTCCTGCTCTGTGACATGTGGCAGATTTTCTTTATGACAAGCATTATCTTTGAGGGTGTAGTTAGTGATTTTAGCAGAAGGTTGCTCTTTTGAATCTCAGTGAAAAGCTTACAGTATGTGTGCGCTAGTAAAGCTAATGCCCTTCTTCTGGTAATTTTGTCATATATATGTATGTATATATACAGACATGATATATATATATATATATGTGTGTGTATATATATATATATATATATATATACACACACTGGCGATCAAAATTAGAGAACAATGTATAAACAATTGAACAATTCTGAAATAATGTCATCTTCACTGCTCAACAGTTGAGGGAGTTTTTGTCCTGTCTATACCATGCTACCAGAACACCTTTTGCACAAAATAACTAAGGCATTTAAAAAAAACATTATTTTGCAGAAAACACACTGATCAAAATTAGAGAACACTTTCAGATACCTCCCAGTTATTGGTGTTAATCTGGTACCTGGTGCTAATTTCCTTGATTATCTGTCAACCCCTATTTAACTGGCAGCCTACCTTCCAGTTTCACTGACTCTGCAAGATGGTGGGCCGTTCTAAAGTGACTGAAAGCCTCCGGCAGCAGGTTGTCCAGATGAAGGCCAAAGGGATGACCCTATCAGCCATAGCAAGACAAGTTGGTCGTTCCAAATCTGTGATTTCAAGAATATTGACTCTTTACAACATCACAAACTCATTCAAGTCCGCCAAGAAGGCTGGTCGTCCACGGAAGACAAATACAAGAGAGGACAGGATACTGCGGAGGATCTCAATGGGCAATCGTTTCCACACTGCAGCTGTTACTGCTCACCAGTTCAGCGCTGAACAGGGTAAGGATCTGTCTCGTCATACAGTGTCTCAACGTTTAAGAGCATTTGGACTGAAAGCCCACTCTGCAGTGATCAAACCTCTCATTAGCAGAAAGAATCAAAAGGCTAGACTAAGCATGTTGTGTGGACAGAGGAGAACTGGTCCAAAGTTCACTTCAGTGATGAAAGCAAGTTTAATTTATTTGGGTCCGATGGGAAACATCATGTTCGGCGACAAACTGGAGAAAGACTGAACCCAAAGTGTGTAAAGAAGTCAGTGAAAAGTGGAGGAGGAAGTGTCATGGTTTGGGGCATGTTTTCTGCAGCAGGAGTTGGGCCTCTTATACAGCTACATGGCAGAGTGAATGCAAATGTTTATCAGAACCTTCTTCAACAACATATGGTTCCTTCCCTGCGTTCATCACCCAATCAGCCCGCAGTGTTCATGCAGGACAACGCTCCATGTCACACAGCAAAACGGGTAAAGCAGTTCCTTGAAACTGAAAACATTGAAATAATGACATGGCCTGCCCAGAGTCCTGATCTCAACCCAATAGAGAACCTCTGGAAAATCCTTGGCGACAAAGTTATGGCCAAGAAACCCACTACAGTCACCGAACTGTGGAGGAGACTGGAAGAAGAGTGGACCAAAATCACACCAGAGCAGTGTGAGAGACTAGTGCTGTCCTGTGGCCGCAGATGTGCTGAAGTCATTCAGAGCAGAGGCCTGTACACTTCCTACTAATTGCTGACTGTTGTAACCTTCAGAAAATTTTGTTGTAATCTTTTTCCATGCTACAGTCATTGTTGTTCTCTAATTTTGATCAGTGTGTTTTCTGCAAAATAATGTTTTTTTTTGGAAACGCCTTAGTTATTTTGTGGAAAAGGTGTTCTGGTAGCATGGTATAGACAGGACAAAAACTCCTTCAACTGTTGAGCAGTGAAGATGACATTATTTCAGAATTGTTCAATTGTTTATACATTGTTCTCTAATTTTGATCGCCAGTGTGTGTGTGTATATATATATATATGAGATGTATATGAGATGTATATGAGAGAGGAAACAGATAAATTGGAATACTCATGACTCGACACAATCTGCTCATATAGAACGTCTCACTTTTTTCTCTTCTCTTCTCTTCTCTTCTCTTCTCTTCTCTTCTCTTCTCTTCTCTT
>JAAIIK010000178.1:1156102-1167144 GCA_014706435.1 Silurus glanis
CTCTTCTCTTCTCTTCTCTTCTCTTCTCTTCTCTTCTCTTCTCTTCTTTTGATTTATAATGATTTATAACCCCATGTACTGTGTCAAGGTTTTTTTCTCTTATAATCTCAAGAAGGTTTTTCATGCTAAAGTCAGTTTTGTTAATTAGGGATCTGGATGTCTATAAAGCTGCTTCATGTCAATTGAAATATATATATTTTTTTAAACAGATCTTTGATTCTATCAAATGCGATTCAATTGTAGACGGACGCAGTGTTTTGGCGGTGATTTCATGCCACGTTAGTTGTGCTCGAACAGAAAAAAGGCCGCGAACGGTGCTGAAGGGAGCTTCAGGTGTGTGTGCATACAGATGTTGAGACGCTGCATTGAAAGCACTTGACCCGAGCTACATCAAGTGGGTCAAGAATAGTTTTGACACTGTAGGATTGATTATAGGGGCAGAAAATGCAGGGCAGTACTCCATCAGGTAGACCAGATAAAAAATGGAACAATTCAAAAGCCTTTCATCAACACTCTCCTGTCGCCTGTATCTGTTGAGTGCTTTTTCAGGTCCTGTTGCCCTTTTTTTCCCCCCGTTTCTGCCCCACAGCGAGACAGAGAGTCTCTAAAAGCAATACTGTGCCTGATGAGGTCCGTCCTGATACGAACATTTCTCATTTCTGACAGCTCTGTGAAGCTGTGGTTAGTCTGCACACTGGAGTTTGGTCAATTTCCTTCCTGCATGTTACAGCCAAAAGGACACAGACAGTAGAAAAAAAAACTGGCTACAGTGCAGGTGTGATTCCAGGCAGCGCTGAAACTAATTGGTCCGTGTGACCCTGTGATCTCCTGTCCGTCTGAGGCCAGGAGACACGCATGTGAGGGATTTTTCACTTTCATCAGAGATAAGATACCTGCCGCGGATGCTTTTTCATTAGTCACTCCACTCCTGTGCACAATCAGTTGAACTTCATGATTGGAACACAGGCTGCAGGGAAACCATAGCAACTGCAAAAAAATATTTCAGGAAAAATCTTTTTTTTTTCATAAAAAATTGGCAGTATTATATTATAGTGTGTGTATATATAAATAAATAAATATATATACAGTATATATATATATATATATATATATAGCATATGGAAAGTAGTCAGTCACCTATCTTTTTTTTTCTTATGTTGCATCCTGATACTACAATCGTCTAAATTTATATTTTTTCTCATTAATCTACATCTGGATCCTCACTTGGAGTTTGCCAGCAGGCACCTGAAGGACTTACAGACTCTGTGAAACTAAATTCTCTGGTCTGATGAAACCAAAATTGAACTGTTCGGCCTCAATTCTATATATTATGTCTGGAGGAAATCACTTGGCCAAACCCCAACATATTCCAACATTGAAGCTTAATGGGGGTGATTTTGTCTGCAGCAGGGACTGGGTATATAATCAGGGTATATAACCACTATTGGGCCCTTGGGTAGGGCCCTTAACCTTCTGTGCTCCTGGGGTGCTGCATCATGGCTGACCCTGCACTCTGACCCCAGCTTTCTAACATTGCTGGAATATCCAAAGAAAAAAATTCACTGTATAAATGCATCTATATATTAGGGATGGTAAGATTTACCGATTCGGTGCATCGGCATTCATTCGGTGCATCATGTTTTTGAATCGGTTAAAAAATTATTTATTTATATATAATTATTTGTCAATTATTAGAAGAATACTTTTTTGTATAATTATTAGTAGATGCACTATAATTATTTTTTATTTTTTATTTAGAAAGTAACCAATCATTTGTGACCAATATTTTCTACATATATTGATATACATACTACATACACTACACATTATATATTGAATTGTTACTGTAGCTTCTCCGTTCCAGCACCACCAGTGTCATGAAAAGTATAGGTTGCAGATATTATGTACGGATCCGGTGATCACTGAGAAAGTGTGTTATCGCTGTTATTCAGCTTTAGCGTGACTGCTCTGTGAGGACCAACTTGGACGGCTCAAGCCGAGTGTCAGCCAAAATATCGGTCAGCTGTCTTTATCCAACCGGCGTCCTTCTGTCGGACGTGGGCGGATTTCAACATGCTGCACGATTCCTCCCAATAATATCGCAACACATCTCGAGTTGATCCGGTCATGTGACTTAGTTCCCTTGTTTACTCTCGAGGGAGAGAGTTTTGATTTCGTGTCGCGCCAGTGTCCAGGACAGTTGCACCTCAGAGCGTGTGAAGTGTAGCCTGACCGCTAAGTGACTGTCCCAGCGGAAGAGAGAGAGAGAGAGATGAAGGGAGATGGAAGGAGAGAGGGAGAGAAAGAAGCATGGCATTTGATATCAGTGCACAGCATTCTCTCTCTCACGCAGCAGGGGAGATGATGAAACGAAGAGCCTTCAGACTTGCCTGTCAAATGCCCACAACACTTCCACAATGCAGATGCAGAATCTTCTCTCTTTTTTTTTTTTTTTTTAAAAGAGATCCTGGAACACATCGAAAAGCTCTCTCGCTCAAGGGGAAAATCCCTCTTCTTTCCTGCTCCATCACTGTGTACAGTTCAGATGAGCGAGAGCAGCAGATGAGTAGAGATTAAGCCTGGAGGAAAAGGCTTTTTACCCCCTTCTCTTCCTGTGCTGTCAGCTAGTAGAAGTGTAATTGGAGCCTGTAGAGAGGATGGAACTTGTTTTTGACACATACACATGGTGGAACAGTGTTATGGATGATTGCAGAACAAGCTTTCCTCTCTAGCTTTTAGAGTAGAACCCAAAAAAAAAGCTCATGGATATATCAGATATTACTCATCTTTCTTCCTTTCTCTACTTTTCAGTGCTTGAAAGATATATCACTACTCTGTGTGTGTGTGTGTGTGTGTGTGTGTGTGTGTGTGTGTGTGTGTTTCCCTCAGGTGTGGATGTGTGGAGGCAGTATGTATGACGTACCCTGCTCCAGAGTGGGCCACATCTACAGGAAGTACGTGCCCTACAAAGTGCCCTCAGGAACGAGCCTGGCCCGAGTGAGTTCATCACCGCACTTCACACTCACATAAACATGCTTTACCTTAAGACTGAGCCACACAGACGTTTCATTTGATGCTCTTTAAATGCATTTACATTCAGATCCAGAATTACTGATAGTTAAGAAAGATAGTTACAGAACGTTATGGGAAAAAAATGGGAAAAAAAAAGATCAAATGAAACCAGACGTTCTTTTCCTGTTCTGTCTGCAGGAAGACGCAGCTCTACCTCTGCCATGTTAATCTGTGTTTCTATGCGACTCTCAGGACGCCTCGGTCTCTGTAGCGTTGTAAACGTCATGGTCACGTAGCAGCAGCGCCAATGCTGAGAGAACGCGCTCGAGAAACGGTTTAGCGAAGAGAAATCGATCTACATATCAAATATTGGTCACAAATTATTAATCATTTTTTTAAATAATAAAAGAATAGCGCATCTACTGATAATTACAGTGTGGTAGCTCAGTGGTTAAGGTGCTGGGTTACTGATTGGAAAGTCGGGGTTCAAGCCCCGGTATCGCCAAGCTGCCACTCTTGGGCCCCTGCGCAAGGCCCTTAACTCTCTGTGCTCCAGGGGTGCCGTATCATGGCCGACCCTGCGCTCTGACCCCAGCTTTTAAGCAAGTTGGGATATGCGAAGAACAAATTTCACTGTGCTGTAATGTATAAGTGACGAATAAAGGCTATTTTATTCTATTCTTCTATTCTAAACCTGTTCCAGCATGACAATGCTTTTGTGTACAAATCCAGTTCTATGATGATATGCTTGACATGGGTTGAAGTGGAAGATCTCCTGCTAGAGAGCTTTGACCTCAACCCTATTTGGATGAATGTGAACCCAGGCCTCCCTACCTCACCTACATCAGTACCTGACTTTACTAACACCCTTGTGGCTAAATGTCTCCACGATCTCTGCAAGCACACTCCGAAATGTAGTGGAACATCTTCCCAGAAATGTGGAAGCTATTATAACGGCAAATACACTATAGACTAAATATTGAACGGAGGACGAATGGTCAGGTGTCCACAAACTTTTGTCTATATAGTGTTTGCGAACGCTCTTTTAGAGGTCTGAGCTTGTCATGGGTTTCATGAACAAACAGCACACGTAAACCGAACCCCTAATTTGCGCATTATATCATTCAGGCAATTAAAGTCCATGCATAATTTAATCCTTTACACCCAAATTAGCACTCATTATTTGGAATCTTTAGAAAATCAGCGCCTTTCATTCTAAAGACAATGAAAAATTTGCTATATGTGTGGCTTCTTTTTCCTAATATACAAGCATTAATAAGAGCACAAATGCAGTCAGGTGAGGACGCAACAAGTGTGTTTATAGTTTGTCCATTTCCAGGTTGAAATCACCTTGTCCTCGTTTTTATTTTTAAGTACATTCACCGATCATCACATTACAGCCAATGACAGGCGAAGGGAATGACATTGATCAACGCATTTTAGTGGCAGAGGTTGAGATGATGGTAATGTGTTGGAAGCAATAAAATTGGGCAGCCAAAAACCCTCTTACTGATTTGGTGAAAAAGGTCATATTGTGATTGCTAGGTGACTCAGTCAGAGCATCTCCAAAACAGCACGTCTTCTGGGGTGTTTCTAGTATGCAGTGGTTAGTACCTACTAAAAGGGGTCTAAAGAAGGACAAACGGTGTACCGATGACAAGGTCATGGGTCTTCTCCTACTTCAAAGCTCTTAATACCATCATCATTATGATGCCACAGATATAGAAACCATCGATAATATAGAGAAATGCAGTAGAACAGAGCGCTGCATCAAAGAGAGGAATGTCATAACTAAAGCAAGAAACATACTAAACATCTCTAGAAGTTACACTGTAGCCACAGCTGTATTCCCCCCCCCCCCCAATTCCTCCTCCCCAGCAGAAGAATCGATATTAACCTCATGAAATGCCGTCGGGTTTTCTGTGCATTTTTTTTTTTTTTTTTGTGCGGTTTTCTTGGGTGTTTGAAATGAAGGCAAATTGTGAGTTTTTTGTGCAAATTCTACAAGAAAGAAAACGCAAAAGCACAAACGGTTCATGAAAAAAAGCTGAACAGCTGTTTTGAACTGTTTCGGTGACTTTTCCTCGCGGTGTCCGGTTTTCAATTTTTTTTTATTGTTTCTGCAACCAAATCAATTTCTCCTCTGTCGTTCACTGTGTAAGGAAAAAAAAATCATATGGAATCCACACATATATTTAAGCTCGTGCAGTTTGCTACAGATGCGGTTTGCGCTCTCTGACCCTGAAATCAAAGGACGTGAAAATTATGACATGCCTGGACGCCCACTAGGGGGCCTTGGAGTGACCAATCTGATTGGTTAAAACAGCAGCTTCAGGCAACATATATTTGAATCTAACAAAAGCCTGTGCTGTTTGTTTCTGCTTGCCTTATGGCAATATCTGATTGGATAGAAACTCTAACCTAAAATTACACTTGGTGGCGCTGGTTCTTAGAGAGAAACGCTTTAAAATTAAGAGAATAAACTATTGGGAATAATTCAAAACACATTCACGGACAAAGTCAGTGATTCTGATAGAAGGTCTTGCTGGCCCAGACGTCCCACCACTGAGCTTTTGTTCGGTATTAGTTCAACTGTCTTCTTATTTATGTGATTTATTTTTATATCTCTCAGTTCTAGCCATTTCACTGGACTCCTGCTCCCTTTCAAACTCGCTCTCACTGAATGCTAATCAAATCTATTTCATTTAGAAGATATCCCAGAGCTCCAATGCGCCTGTGTCTGTTTGTTCGAGGTGTCACAATGATTCAGCACCACCGCTGTTACTCCACACGATTCAACCAGTCAATATCCTGTAAAGAAACTCAGCAATTCATACAGTACTTGCCGGTAGACCGATGTTTCTATCAATACTGATTGTGCATATTTGCATATTGCAATATATTTTCTGCATGTTCTTTAACATGCATGAGAATATGTGGAGGGAAAAAAGAGATGACGCAAGGATGAGGCACAAATGAGATGAGGTGATGCAGGAACGGGGTAAATAATGAAGTAAACATAGACGAGAACAATAGCAATAACACTACAATTGCAGCAATAACATGACAGCAGAAGGTTGTTTATGGCATATTATTAACTCTATATATTATTAATAAAACATATCCAGATGCTTTTCGTTGCTTTCGATGCTTTCATGCGTCTGCCAGAAGGTGTTGGAAGCAGTGTGTTTTCAGGAGAATATTTTAAATGTCTTTAGAAAGCACAAAGCTTTAACACTCGGGCTTAAATTATTTATAGTTAATAACTGGAATGATTGACAGTATAATTTTGTGTTCACCAAAAAAATGCAATATTGGAAAACTGCAATATTTATTTTGGTTCAAAAACCTGTTGTTTAGTGAAGTTTTTTTCTTTTACATCCTTCCTTTCTTTTACTATAATGTAATACACTATATGGGCAGATTTGTGGACCATATATGTTCTTTTTGAACATCCCATTCCACATTTAGTCCCCATTCTGCTGTTATAATGACCTCCACTCTTCTGGGAAGATGTTCCACCAAAATCTGGAGTGTGACTGTAGAGATTTGTTCAGTAAGTTAGTAAAGTCAGATATTGATGAAGGTGAGACTGAGGAGGCCTGGGGTGTGGTTCCAATTCATTCCAAAGGTCTTCAGTAGGGTGGAGGTCAGAGCTCCATAGCAGGCCACTTAAGATCTTGCACTCCAACCCATGTAATGCGTATCTTCATGGAGCTGGCTTTGTGCACAGGAGCATTGTCATGCTGAAACAGGTTTGAGAAAAGGCAGCATCCGAAACAGAATACTTTTTTGATCCTATAGGAAAATTGTTGGGTTGCAGTCACTCACAGCTAAATTAAGGTAAATATTAAAGTAAAAGAAGGTCCCCTGGTGGTCTAGTGCTTAGGATGCGGCACTCTCACCGCTGCGGCCCGGGTTCGATCCCCGGTCAGGGAACCAACCCCAGCCACTCTTAGTGCCGGTCC
This sequence comes from Silurus glanis, assembly GCA_014706435.1. Taxonomy (NCBI): domain Eukaryota; kingdom Metazoa; phylum Chordata; class Actinopteri; order Siluriformes; family Siluridae; genus Silurus; species Silurus glanis. The sequence goes on from JAAIIK010000178.1 coordinate 1,163,083, forward strand.
CAAGCCTGGATAAATGGGGAGGGTTGCGTTAGGAAGGGCATCCAGCGTAAAAACATGTGCCAAATCCAACATGCGGATGATCCGCTGTGGCGACCCCTAACGGGAGAAGCCGAAAGAAAGTTTATTAAAGTAAAAGAAAATATAAGAAATGGAAATAAAATATACATATATGTTATATAGCTATTTTATTACTAACAGTAGAAAAAGCAGGTGAGCAGGACATTATTATTATAAGGATATGCTCAGGTTTATGTCATGTTTCCTTTAAATGCAACAAAAAAATGAATGTAAAGCTCTTATTTTATTAAAAATCATTACTCAGTTTAGAGGCCATGTCACATTGGGGTGATTAACCGACATTTCTGTCACTGATAGACTGCATGAATCTACAGTCAGGGATAGAAAGAAATCAGTCAGAGCTACAATTCAATTGTGTCTTTCTAGAATTTCTATGCGTTTTCATTGGTGTCAAAAAGAACAAAATAGAAGTTCAAAATATTATTTTTCAGGCAGCAAATAATCTGAAATGAATACCAAAAAAAGAAACCCTAGATCGATGTATTGCTATCCTTAAAAGACAAGGTTAGGCCTGATAGCATATTTATACCCTGTTAGCACGTCCTCTGCTGCAGCATTAGGCTTCGCACATACCCCTGTACATCCTGAGGAACTTAAATAAATCAGAGATCCCAGAGCTTCACATGGACCCTGAACTCTTCATCTTCTGGTTTTATTTTGAGACAGACTCAAGTATGATTTAGTGGTATACCCCTGCTTTCCTTTTGCTAATTAGGTTGGGCGTACGCCATTTTATTCCCGTTCTTGCCTGGCTGGAACAGATAACACCTCAGAGGACTCGGGTGGAGCGCCTCCAAAACTACTCTTCGGCAGTTACCTTCATCCCACACCCTCTTTTACAAGAGACGCAAAGCTAAAAGCGTTTTTCTCCAACTTGTTTTTTTTTAATTATTTTACACTGTTTTAGAAGTTGTCTTTTTTTTTTTTTTACTTTTTTTACATAAAGGTATGAATTTATCAAGCTGAATACATCTGACTGGACTACTTTCAAATGCAGCGCTTTTGATTTCTCTCTTCGGTGTGGATTATAAAAGCATTAATTATGCACTCAAATTCGATATTGTTTCTATAGCAACAGTTCATTCACAGGGACTTCTGTTATACATAATCTAAGGCAAAGAGTAATCAAGATAAAAATGTTGATATTACACTAAATATTAAGTATACATATTAATATTTGTTAGAAAATGCGTTGTTCATCATTAATGTGGCGAAAAACCGGTGAGGAGATGTTTATTTAACTCTTATGGAAGCAGTCTCCAGTGTCAATGTCTGCAATTTGTATAAGTCAGTGGTTAAATTGTTTCTGCAATTGAGGGTTTTTTAATTTGGTTTCATTGATGAAGGTTTTTGTAGCTTCTGTTGAGGATGTGATGAAAAGTGTGTCATTCTGGAATAAATTTTTACTTGAGAAATTGCTGTTGTGTAAAAGAAATAATCCACAATGAGAAAATAAGTGACGTCAATGTGGTAACTGTAACTCTGCTTCTGTACACATTTCGTCACTGATTCATTTCTTTTCACTACGTGCTCCCATGTGTTCTTTTCTTTGTAAGAGTGAACAGATGAGATCAGATAAGGTTAGATTAGATTCAACTTTGTCTTTGTACAGATTACAAGTACAGGGCCAATGAAATGCATCTAACCAGTAGTGCAAATTGCAATGTATATACATAAATAAATCCTATATATATATATATATATATATATATATATATATATATATATATATATATATATATATTATCGAAGTAAAAAGAATGAGGTACAGGTGCAGAAAGCAGATCAATGCAGTTGTCTAAGAATATAGTACAAGTTGCAAATGTGAAGTTAAACACAGAAGTGCATTATTCGAAATGAGTGTATACATAATGTCCATAACAGTGCAAAAAGGCAACATGAGGTAGAATGTTATAAATCACATGGGGTTACTAAATCAACCTTCGGAAAGGGAATCAATTAGAACACAATGTTAATTAGCAGAATCAATACAACGTTTAAACCAATTAAATCACAAAACTCTCCAAATTTATAGCCAGGATGCACACAACAAGTAGTAGATTTAAATGCCCCCCCATGTATGTACATTATCACTACAATATAGATAAAAATTTACTGTTATGAAAATCTTAGATCGATATCTAAGTACACGTTGAGGTGTACAATTTGATTTGTATTTTAAGAAATTAAACCTCGCAAATGTTTTTTCCTGTTGAGCACTCATGCACCTTTGAGTCAAATACTGTGCAAATCAGATACTCAAATACTTTTACTTAAGTCATATTGGATTTGGTAACTATTTTACTTCCAGTAAGATATCTATACTTTTACTCCAGTATGATTTTTCAGGTACTTTTTACACCTCTGGTGAGGAGAATGTTCTGTCTGCTTACTAGGGCAAAAACCTCATCAAGAACTGTTTATATTTGAGTTGATGAGTTCGAGTTAAATTTCTTTGGGAATTAATGTCTCTTTTCTTCCATTTTCTTTTCCAATTCCATTCGGTTCAGCATTAATTTAATGACAAATGTGGAGACATGAAATTACCGGCAAGCTGTTATTATAAACGTACAGAAAAAAATAAATGTGATGGTTGATAGTCTCTTTTTCTCTTACTCTCTCTCTCTCTCTCTCTCTCTCTCTCTCTCTCTCTCTCTCTCTCTCTCTGTCTGTCTTTTTGCTACGCTCTGCCTATTCCCCATTTGGACTTAATTAAGTTTAAAGTGTGCTTTATTGGTCCACACTGCATTATATTGGCATATTGCTAGCTTGTTTGAAGTTCGAACATAAATATAATACACAATAATTTTTTGTGCATTTTTTTTTTCTCTCTCTCACACGCTCTCTCTCTCTTTCGCTCTGTGTTTCTTTTTCTCTCCACTCCCCCTGTCAGAATCTAAAGCGAGTCGCAGAGACATGGATGGATGAGTACACAGAATACATCTACCAGCGGCGGCCGGAATACCGCCACCTGTCCACGGGAGACCTGACCGCTCAGAAGGAGCTGCGCAAGCACCTCAAGTGTAAAGACTTCAAATGGTACATGAACACGGTGGCGTGGGACCTGCCCAAGTACTACCCTCCTGTAGAGCCGTTGCCCGCTGCCTGGGGAGAGGTGGGTAACAGATGTGCACACGGCCCACAACAGCTGCACACGTTCACTTTAATTCAATCCAATAAGTCCCTAACGAGTGAGCCAGTGGTGACTGTGGCAAGAAAAAACTCCCTGAGATGGCATGAGGAAGAAACCTTGAGAGGAAAAAACCTCAAAATGGTCCAGTTCCATCATTGTTGACGTGTAATGTTCAGTGATAGGTGCTTCAATGCAGAACTATTCATGCAACCTGTGACCTTAAACCATTGTAGCAGACTGTTTGCTCTGTGTTTTATTAATTACAGTCCTTATTAATTACAGTCCTAATCCATCCTTAAAGTTCTTGGAAAGCTCAATAACTTCATAACTCTTTACATTTACATTTACATTTACGGCATTTAGCAGACGCCCTTATCCAGAGCGACGTACAAAAGTGCTTTGAGTCTCTAGCAATGAATAAATCTACACTGGTACACAAGATTACAAACTGAATATAAATATAACTCTTGAATTCTACAAAGCAAACTTGGAAAGTGCTAATTTAAGTGTTTCAGGTAGAGGTAGGTCTTCAATCGTCGCTTGAAGATAGCCAGGGACTCTGCTGTACGGACATCTAGGGGAAGTTCTTCCACCACCTCGGTGCCAGAACAGAGAAGAGCCTTGAAGTATACTTACCTCTCATTCCGAGAGAAGGTGGTACCAGTCGAGCAGTGCTGGAGGATCAGGCGTTTATGTGGAACCATCCCCAGCTGCACAGCTGCACAGTGTCTAACAGTAGAATGGGGCTGTAGCACCAGTCATTTTACACATTTTTAACACCTCTTACACATCTGCATCTATAGATGGATGGATGGATGGATGGATGGATGGATGGATGGATGGATGGATGG
>JAAIIK010000178.1:1167154-1181981 GCA_014706435.1 Silurus glanis
TGGATGGATGGATGGATGGATGGATGGATGGATGGATGGATGGATGGGTGGTTGGGCGGGTGGGCAGATGGATGGATGGATGGATGGGTGGGTGGGTGGGTGGGTGGATGGATGGATGGATGGGTGGGTGGGTGTGTGGGTGGATGGATGGATGGATGGGTGGGTGGGTGGGTGGGTGGGCAGATGGATGGATGGATGGATGGATAGATAGATAGAAAACCCTGCATAATAAACTACATTTCAAATATAATAGCAAATATATAATCATGAGATTATTCAGGCAGCAAATATGTTGTGTGTTCGTAATACTAAATCATCTTATTAAGCTCAATTATTAATAATTGCCTTTGCTTCTTCAAAGAGGTAAGAGCTTGAAGGAATTCTCTGTTAATGCAGTAAGCTAATTTTACCTTAGAAGATTACTTTAAATGAGTGTTAAAAAAGGAAATAAGTTCCATTAACGCCATCAGAATGCTATAATTACTTTATAATGACATACGGTATATTTCAGGATCAGGCGTTCCTTCCTTGCGAGTATTTACAAAGATAACGCTATTGAGGTTTGTGTGAAACTGATGTGGATTCAGTTTCTGACTACTATATTGCAACCCTGCACCTTGGACTTATTCAGGGGGAAAATGTTCAATGTACATACAACGATCACTTACTTTATGATTTGTGCTGCCTCACTTTACACATCCTGCACAAACTGTAGAGATTATGTCTTTATCTTTATTTATTTATTTTACTTTCCTAGGTTTTATAGGGTTTTTTTTTTTCATATTTTTATAGCACCAGCACACCACGATAAATCCCTTGCACATGCAACTAATGGAACTTGGCAATAAAGATGATTCTGATTCTACAGAGTGCAGGGTCAATCATATACTCTTTCAGTGATTGGCAGTCGTTTACAAGGTTCAAGTCAAGTCAAGAAGCTTTTATTGTCATTTTAACCATATATAGTTGACGCAGTATACAGTGAAGTGAAACAATGTTTCTCCAGAAACCTGGTGCTACATAAAACAACACAGAGCGACATCACTGAACACAGAGCTGAGCACTTAAAGTAAGTTGTCCTCACCACATAAAGTTCAAAAAGTGCAAGACAAAAGACAATGCAAACAGGACAGGACACACAGAACCCCCAAAAAAAATGCACTGGACAAAATTATTGGCACCCTTTTACACCCTTTGGAAAAAAATAACTGAACTCAATCGCTTCCGGTAACCATGAATGAGTTTCTCTCTACTGGAATTTTGGACCAGGCTTCTTTTGCAAACTGCTGCAAGTCATTCAGATTTGAAGGATGTCTTCTCCCAGTTGCTGTTTTGAGATTTCTCCACAGGTGTCCTATGGGATTCAGATCTGGACTCATTGCTGGCAATTTTAGAACTCTCCAGCATTTTGTTTGTAGCCACTTCTGAGTGCTTTTTGAAGTGTGTTTTGGGTCATTGTCCTGCTGGAAGACCCATGACCTCTGGTGGAGATGCAGCTTTCTGACACTGGCCACTAAGTTGCGCCCCAAAATTCTTTGGTAATCAACAGATTTCATGATAGCGTTCACACAGTCAAGGCATCCAGTGCCAGAAGCAGCAACGCAAACCCCAAAACATCTTAGAAGCTCCACCATGTTTGACTGAAGGAGCTGTCTTTTCTTTTAAAAGCCTCATTTCTTTTTCTGTAAACAGTGCCATGATGTCCTTTCATAAAAAGCTCTAGTTTTGTCTCATCTGTCCACAGTATGTTCTCCCAGGAGGATTGTGGTTTTATCACATAAGTTTTGGCAAACTCCAGTCATGCTTTTTTATGCCTTTGTGTCAGCTGTGGTGTCCTCCTGGGTCACCACACCACACATGGTGACGGATAGTGCGAGCCGACACTGTTGCACCCTGTGTGTCTGCAGATCAGCTTGAATTTGTTTGGAAGTTAATCAGGGTTCTTTATCCACCATTCGAACAGTCCTTCGCTACAGTGTGATGGGATGTAAACCTCTTGATGATATTACGCACAGTGGACACAAGAACATTAAGATCTCTGAAGATGGACTCGAGCCTTGAGCCTATAGCCTTAAGATTGTCCATGTTTTTCCACAATTTCTTTCTCAAATCCACAGACAACTCTTTACACTTTTTTTCCTTTCTCCATGCTCAGTGTGACAAACAACACAAAGGTTGAGTCAACGTTTCTCCATTTTAACTGGCTGCAAGTGTGATTACTATATTGCCCACACCTCTTACTTGCCGCAGGTGTGTCTTAATACAAATAACATGCTTGAAAAGCAATTATTTCTTAAAATTGACAGGTGCCAATAATTTTGTCCAGTCCATTTTTGAGTTCTGTGTGAAATCAAGTTTGACTTTTGTTCTCTTTTTTTTGTGTGTATACAATAAGCACGTGAGTACCAAAACATTTGCAATTGGAACAATGTTCTAAAAGAGAAATATTGCATTTTCTGCCAGAATTGCAAGGGTGCCGACATTTTTGGCCATTACTGTAAGTATTCACAGCCTTTGCCATGACACTCAAAATTGAAAAATTTCTGCAGTGTTGGAGGTCCCAATAAACAGTGCCGTCCATCCTCCATAAATGTAAAAAGGTTTGAACCACTAGGGCTCCTCCTAGGGTGGAAGTGGAAACTAAGCAATCAGGGGAGAAGGGCTTTAGTCAGGGAAGTGCCCAAGAACCTGATGGTCACTCTGTAAGAGCTCCTGCATATCTCTGTGGAGCAAGAAGAACCTTCCAGAAGAACAACCATCTCTGCAGCACTCCACCAATCAGGCCTATATGGTAGAGGGCCCAGACGGAAGCCACTTGTCAGTCAAAGGCACATGACAGCCTGAAGGACACTCAGACCGTGAGAAACAAAGATTGAACTTTTTGGCCTGAATGCCAAGCGTCATGTCTGGAGGAAACCAGGCACTGCTCATCACCTGGCCAATACCAGCCATACAGTGAAGCAGCAGTGGTGGCGGCATCATGCTGCGGGGATGTTTTTCAGCAGCAGGAACTGGGAGATCAGTCAGGATCGAGGGAAAGATGAATGTAGCAATGTACAGAGACATTGGTTTGGACCTCAGACTGGGCCGATGGTTCATCTTGCAACAGAACAAAGACCCCAAGCACACACCCAGGATAACAGGAGCTATGGGACGACTCCGTGTATGTCCTTAAGACTTGTCCTCCCAGACTTGAATCAAATTGAACATCTCTGGAGAGATCTGAAAATGGCTGTGCACTGGCGCTTCCCATCTAACCTGATGGAGCTTGAGAAGCTCTGCTAAGACGAATAGGAGAAACTGCCCAAAAATAGATGTGTCAAGCTTGTAGCATCAAACACAAAAAGACTTGAGGCAGTAATTTGTGCCAAAGGAGTTTTAACAAAGTATTGAGCAAAAGCTGTGAAAACTTATATACATTATAACAAAGTTCTTTCATGTTGTCATTATGGGGTTTTGTTTGTAGAGTTTAAGGGAAAATAATGAAGTGAATCCATCTTGGAATGAGACTGTAACATAACACAATGTGGAAAAAGTAAAGCGCTGTGAAAACGTTCCGAATGAACTGTATGAAATAGTTGCTAACAACCCAACAGCTCACCTTTACCTTCCAATTGTATCAGTGATCTGATCTGATCTGATCTAACGATCGTATATTTATGTTAGGCCAGGATTCCCCTGTAGTCCTAAATCAGTTCCCCATGGCTGGAATTACTATTTACATTACTCTAAAATTTACAGGCCATCTGCTTGATGATGCAAGTACTTAATTTCAAATTACCCCTAGGGAAAATGCCTGTGTGACAGTGAAGTAACCCACTGCTGATCCATGCGACTCTGCGCTGTCAGGACAAACAAGTTCATTGATTGCCATTGATCTGGTTTTCTGTTTGCTTTTTACATTAGCAATAAGCATTCTAAAGACCTGTCAGGAAACAGGAAATAGCTTACATACGATCCACCCCTTTCGCTTTATTAGAATTTGCATACTGACGTGGACTAGAGCATGTTTTCTGTGTGTCTGGTAGGTTGTTCTTGAAAACTTTGATAACTGACTTAAAAACTGGTGATTAGACATGCCAGTATTCACTCTCTCTCTCTCTCTCTCTCTCTCTCTCTCTCTCTCTCTCTCTCTCAGATGAAGTATTTCATTATGCACGTCCATCCTTATTGATAGCTTTGACTTTTCACATTTGCATAATAAATGCCATGCATTAATTTTTGCTGCACTATTTCGATGCATATCTTAACCTGAGCCTCAGCATCCAACACATCCAGGCACAGTTATGGGTATAAATGTTTATATATATATATATATATATATATTATTTTGTAGTCTCTGCCTCGCACTTTAAGTGCATTTTTTTAAATTATTATTATTAAGCTTGAAACCATGCACAACAATACCAGGTGTATAAAAAAAGAAACTAGAGTTAGCGCAGTGTCACTGTGGCTGCTCACTCCGTACCGCAAATAACATTTGTTTTGCTAATGCATGAAAACGATAAAGAATCTGTAAATGACCAGAAAATGTCTTGTGCTACGGATATTTTTAGCATTTTATCTCCAGCTTCAAGAATTTCTTTTGAAAGGATAAAATGCTGACAATTCCACATATCAAGCGAGTGAATGAATGAAGGATGGAAGGATTGAAGACATTTGTTAAAATATGCTGAAATAAGTAGAACAGTTAATTAGATCATATCTTTAGATAATAAAACATTAAATGTAACACACACACACACACACACACACACACACACACACACACTTATATACACACCTGTATTACCAAAAATTGGGTCTAACAAATATAAATGTTTTAATTGTATTTTTTTATTTAATTAAATTAATTTAATTTGTGCCAATTTATTCCATTACTCAATTTAAACAATATAAGACAAAAGTAGATTTCATTCATTTGATTTATTCTATAGAATTTGTATAAAATATTATTAAAAAAAAAACATTTAAACCGTTTAAATGTTGCTGATCACAAATGTTCACAATAAACTGCATTAATAAAAAGAACGACATGCAATTGTAGGTTTTGCAGTTCTTCCCCCTAACCGAAAAGTAAACAGAAATTGAACCGAACCGTGATTAAAAACAGAGGTACGTAACGACCCATGGATTTTGTGTACCATTGCAGCCCTCATATAAAATATACAGTATATTCATATTATATACATATTCAGGAAGTATTCAGACCCCCTTTATTTTTTTCACTATTGTTATGTTGAGATTTTTTCTCATTATTCTACACTCAGTAAACCGTAATGGCAAAGTGTAAACAGACATTCTAAAAAAAAAAAAAAAAGAAATTATGAAAAAAACTCAAATATATACCAATATATATAACTATATAAAATGTACATATGTTTTCAGACCTTTTACTCAGTACTTAGCTAAAGCACATTTGGCAGCAATTACAGCCCCAAATCTTTTTGGGTATGACACAACAAGTTTGCAACTGGGATTGGGGGATTTTATGCCATTCTTCTTTATCCTTCTTTATTCTTTATTCCTTAAAATCCTCTCAAGCTGGGTCAGGTTGGATGTGGGAGCGTCGGTGCACACCACTTTTAGGTCTCTTCAGAGATGTCCATTCACCTCTTCCTCGATCCTGACCGGTTGCATAGTCCCTGCTGCAGAAAAAACACCCCACGAAATAATGCTGCCACCATCATGTTTTACTGTTTGGATGGTTTTGGGCAGGTGATGAGTGGTGCCTGGTTTCCTCCAGATATAATGTTTGGAATTAAGGCCAAACTGATTAATCTTAGTTGAAGCAGACCAGTGAACCTTGTTCCAAAAAGTCAAAGAGACCTCCAGGTGCATGTTGGGAAACTACAAGTGGGTTTCCACTGGTATTTAACTGAGGAGAGGCTTCCATCTAACCACCAGATCAGTAGAGAGCTGCAGTGATGGTTATCCTTCTGGAACTTCCATCTCCGTCCATCTCCAAACAGGATCTCCCCAGCTGAGTTCCAGGTCTAGAGAGACCACCATTTGGTCACCTCCCTTGTTAAGGACCTTTTCTCCCCATTGTTTAGTTTAGCCAAGAATACAATACGTTAAAGATACATATGAAGCAGCTACTGATGCGATGCGATACGCTTCACCCCATTACGATGCAGCGCAATACTATGCAGTGGAAAAATGTGATGATCTGCAACGTCAATATGGTACAGATAGTTCACTTTCATTTCTTCCGTTTAGACAGACACAAATCATCAATTTACTTCAGTGCCTTCTGACTTCTAACTCATGACCCTTCTTACAAACATGCCTCTGTAGTGCAAGAAAAAAAAAAGAAAACAAACCAGATGTTTTTTTCCTGTTTGCAGGAAGTTACAGCTCTACCTCTGCCATGTAAATCTGTATTCTATTTGACTTGTCTATTTGAGTGTTGTGAGATGTCATATTCACGTAGGATCAGAAAGGCTGAGAGAAAGCACTCGAGGAACAGTTTAGCACAGTTCAGTTTGGTCACTTTCTAAATAATAACTGTACAGCGCATTTGCTAATAATTATGTATAAATAAAACGTTTTTTTTTTTAGCGATGCAAAAAAAAAAAAAACGATGCATGGAACATATATATATATATATATATGTTCTGTGCTCTTGGGAATGAGAGATTGAGAAAGACATAATATGAGCAGATGCTCAGTGATTTATGAGCTCCACTGCAAAGCTGAGCTGTAATACATTTTTCAGTGAGGTACAGACACGTGGTCTGAGAGCTAGCTTAGAGACACGCTCTTTAATGCTCACTGACATCCAAAATATGCCAACTCTGTTTCCATCACTGATTCCTCGCCTGTAAATACACAGCAGCTGGGTGACCCTTTTTGTGCTGCTGTTCCTAATCCAGGCTGACAGGCTATTCGGCTAATTCATTACCCGCTCTAATGTTACCTGAATAAAGCCGGGGCAGATTGGCGCTCACGTGGCTCGGCTGATTCATTCTCCTCTCGGGCTGTTGTACTCGTTATGCATGCTCGTGGTTCTTTTTTTTTTCTTTCTTTGATTGTTTCTGATTGGCGCTTTTTAATCACCGCGAATCGCATCGAGCTCTATAGACATCACGTCACAATCAATTGCTTCCGAGGATGTCAGAATGGTTTTTTTTTTAAATCTCTTGCGCACTTAAATGTGGCGAAGATGGCGGATGATAACTTTTAATTGTAATTAATTTCACATCCGATTTAATTGGAGGCTTGGCACTCGGTTGCTGCGGCTTTTAGCCTTTCGCCGGTTACGGACGCGCCGGCTCAGAAAGCCATTAAGGACCTCCGGCTCCTCCTAGCCATTTATTGGCCCTCGCCGGATCACTGCAGGGAATAGATGGAGGAAGAAAAAAAATAGGCTAGATTGAATGGAGGAGATCTGAAAGGAAATTTATGCATGGTAAATATCTTCTTTCCTGCAGCGGAATGACAGTAATTTGACTGTAATGCTTCATACGTCGCCTCGCCCGGACTGGCCATCTGTCACGCTGCCTGATCCATTACACAATAATGCAGCTCGACTGGGCATTTGGAGTGAGAAAAAGGAAGAGGATCAATGTCTCAGCATGTCTCTGTATCTCCTGCAGTGGACAGGAGGTCGTCTCCTCATGCTCTCTCACGTGCTGAGTGGGACTATGGGTAGACAGGTCAGATTCGTGTGCACCACTTTCTGTCTCACTCGCACACAGATTATCTCCAGTTAATCCTCCACCAGAAACACTCCGACCACTAAAAACAGTGCACATCTTCCTGTCAGATGGTTTAACCCTCATCCATTGAGGCATTGTCATGATGTTGCATGGAAAAATGTTTGTGATGATTATTTTAAAGAGATTGTTTCTCACCATGGCGACTTTTTTAACACTGCTTTGACAACCTGTACAACGATCCACGGATAGTGAAAGAGTATAAGCAGTTGTGGATGAAGTACACAAGAGATCCACTGGGTAAAATATGAGTCCAGTAAAAGTAAAAGTACAAAAATATTTGCGTCAAGCAATTTTCCTAGCTGTGCTCCATAAATTCTCAGAGAGAAACGGTAATCTTCCAATAATGCAGCTCAGCCACTGAAGCAAATCGTTTACCAAAGACACACAGTAACTCTTCCTCCTGTTCCGCCATCACTTTTGTCATGCGTGAATGCTTAGGCCTTATTCGTCACGATTTATAGATTTGTTGTGGATTGGTTACAGTCAAGTCATTAAAATATGTCTGTCTGTGCATGGAATTTAAAATAAATTAATCTCATTTCATCTTCATAGCATAATCCAAGCATTTCCCACATTTATACCAAACATTATTTACCTATACTCAGGAGAAATGGATAGGATAGAAATATTTTTCCTCACTGGTTTTACATTTTAACTCCATTTCTGCTGCCATTCCCCCTGCAATCAATTCGGTTCAGAATGATTTTAATACATAAGGCCCAGCGTTTCATTTAAAAGTACCATTTTTACTTGCAGAGTTCACTTTGTAAATTCACACCATGCCTCCTTAGATTCAATATTCAACCTTCAAGATTTCTTATTTGTCAGTTATTTATAGAATACGACTTGAAATGTAAATGAAATGGGAATTCCTTATCCAGTTTGTCTAATATATCTAATATATTGCTTGTCAGAGTTACACTATATGAACTAAAGTTTTCATTTGAACATCCCACATTTCCACATTTAGTCCCCATTTTCTGTTATAATAACCTCCCCTCTTCTGGGAAGATGTTCCACTAAATTTGGGGAAATTTCAAGGAATCATTTTCCTGATTGATCTATTGGATCATTTTAAAAGATTGACTTAAATATAAAATGATCATCTTGTAGAATGTTCTGGTACTTCGTGTACTTCGGGTATTTTGTTAGCATTTATTTGTGTGCCTGATGTCTAAATTAGTTGTTTTTTGGAAGAAGCTTTGAAACATTTCGCACATGCTGTTGGTGTTTGCGTTCACACCTGTGACACGGTTCACGGTTTAGCGAAACGGCTCGCTTCGCAAAGGCATTTGCCGAAAGTAGTGAAAATACCGCGCTAGCTTAGAATTTGAAAAAAGAACCATCGTGGAGCAGGTTTACTAGCCGTGCCGACCTTGCGAAATGGGGTCTTATAGCAAACTCTCTGCATCCCGCAGTAAATTGACCCCCTGTAATGGACGCTTTTGTTCGTATGACAGCGAGGTCAACGCATTCGTCCAGAATATGTCACTCATCAGACGGGGCCACGTAGCAGAGCAGATCAGAGCACGGAAAGGACCCGATAATGGACAGGAAAATAAATTCAAGCTCTAAATACACCCTTTTAGGACTAATGCGGCATGGCAGAGAGGCGCTCCACCCCCCCCGGCCATGGCTTTTGTTTCACTCGGTTTGTTCGCTTCCAAGTTTCCATTGCAGGTGCTCGTTTTTTTGGGGTTTTTTAAACGTGACAGCACAAATTGGGAGCAGTGGCATGTGTTGGCGGATAAACGGAGCCACTAATGCGTCCATTTAGATGCTTTGTGCAAAAGAGCTGGCAATTCTCAGGTAATCTAAACTCTAATAAAAGACATTGTCATAGAGACAAAGCGAGCCATCGCTGTCTCAGAGTGAAGCTTGTCGTGAATAGGCATACAAGATTAAAACGTCTTTTTATTGTTTTTCACACGATATTGAATTTTGGGTGAAAACGGAATTCACGTCCGTCCACTTGATCCGCTCGTGTGTACTCATTCGGACATGTTTGCTGTATTTTTACTGTGTACGGTAGCTATGAGACTAACGTAGCTAAGAAACACGATACTCGCTATCCATGGTTTTATATAAAACATTTTAATAAAAAAGACAAAGTTTAATTAAAGATTTATTAAATTGAAAAAAAAAGAAAAAAAAAAAAATGAAGCCTCTAGCACAATTTACACCAAATTACATTTATGATGTAGCCTCGTGTTATAGGGTGCCATCACTTTTGTCTTACATGAATGCTTAGTCTTTATTCAGGATTTACAGATTGGTTGAGAAACGTTTTTTTGTCCGAGCATGGAATTTAAAATAAATAAAAATCTCATTTGATCTTCATAGCATAATCTGAACATTGCCCACATTTATATCAGACATTATTTACCGTAACTCAGGAGCAAAAGAAAGGATAGAAACGATTTTTTTTCCATTTTCACCCTTTTTTTATTAACTCCACATTTCCGCTCGATCGATTCAGATTGATTTTAATACATAAGGCCGAGGGTTTCATTATATAGTACCATTTCTACATAAAACCTTCACATCGTACTTCCTTATCAGGTTGTTCATTAGACCTGGATTAGAGATGAATTACACTGTGCTGTAAATGTAACAAGTATAACGCACCTTTCTTTCTATTTGAGACCCTCATTCACTTACAGTTCCTTTCAAAAGCCTTAGATCATTTGCCACCTCCATCCACGTGTTTTTGATATTGACTTGCCTACATTCTTACGGAAGTCCTAAGAGGCCTTGCATTTCAATATTTTTCTTTCTTTTTTTCTCATGATCTCGATATAACCAGTTGTTCGGCATGTTCTAGAGGCAGCATCATGGACACATCAGTAACCATTTGTGGCAGCAAGCGCGTCCACATATTATCCATGATGCCGCATCTAGAAAATTCCTTGTGACCGGTAATGAATTTTTCTGTGTATTCAGAATAAGAGCATATTTTCAGAGGCAGCGTCGTCGCCGCATCACGGATAATAAACGTAACCATTTTTTTATGTCGTGGGCACGAGAAAACAAGAAAGAAAGAAATATTATAAAGAATGGCCTCTTTGGACTTCTGTACATTCTTCCTTTTTACCAATCAACAAACCTTTGCCTGTTTTCTGTAGTTCTACTTTGCACCCCAATTGGGATTGTTGCCATCTGCCTATAAACACTATTTATATCCAGTTACACACAAGCGCCTGTTTATCAAAACCCATTTTCCCAGAAAACACAGCCATGACTAATTATTAAAGCAGTCATTTAATATCACTAGTCGTCTTTCTCTTTGGGGAGAACGAAATGTGCTCCTGTACATGGTGCAGTTAGAGAGAGAGAGAGAGAGAGAGAGAGAGAGAGAGAGAGAGAGAGAGAAGGTTGGATGAGGTGGAAATGGTGAAGCAGGAAGTGGATAGGATTAGTAAGGAGGAAGTGAGAGCAGCTATTAAGGGAATGAAGAGAACCATACCACACCATACCACATACCAGTAGAAGCATGGAGATGTTTGTGGATTATATTGTGATTTGTGGTGTGAGTAGGAAGCAATTTGAGAAGAGCCTGAAGACACGCTGGAGAGAAGAGGAATGAAAGTCAGCAGGAGTAAGACAGAGTACATGTGTGTGAATGAGAGAGAGGGCAGTGGAGTGATTTGTGATAGAAGAGTATCTGTGAGAGTGAAAGGGAAAGTTTATAGGACTGTGGTGAGACCTGAGATGTTGTATGGTTTAGAGACAGTGGCATTGAGTAAAAGACAGGAGGTGGAGCTGGAGGTAGCAGAGCTGAAGATGTTGAGATGTTCATTGGTAGTGACGACGATGGACAGGATTAGAAATGAGTTTATTAGAGGGACAGCGCATGTAGGACGTTTTGGAGACAAGGTGAGGGAGGTGAGATTGAGATGGTTTGGACATGTGCAGAGGAGGGACATGGGGTATATCAGTAGGAGAATGCTGAGGATGGAGACACCAGGAAGGAGGAAAAGAGGAAGACCAAGGAGGAGGTTTATGGATGTGGTGAATGCAGGTAGTTTGAAAGAGGCAGATGTAGAGGACAGGGGGGTCTGGAGACGGATGAGGGAAACTTTCTTTCAATCATTTACTGTCCACAGTCCATGTTGCATAGAAACAAAAGGAACAGACTTTCCATTTATGGTTTTTTTATTCTATTTATTTTCCAGGGCTCCTTAAATAATTAATTACATTTGTAAAAAACTACAAATTTTTTAATTTTTGTGAGATTTTTATATTCGGAAAGGAATTTCTTTTTTCAGAACTTGCAAAAAGCAATGTGCCACATTTAGACTAAAAGATTTAGACACTTAATATGGATGTCATGTTGTTGTGTGCACAGCTCTCCTCATTATCTTAAAAAAAAAGTGAAAAGAAAAATAATAGTGTATACCTTTTTTTTTTTTTTAAACTAGAAAAGGACTTTGTTTTAGTTAATTATAGTGTGTACAAAACTTACTCTCGTACATGCACCACTGCGTTTCACTTCCTCTCATTTCCAGGATGAACAAAAAACAAACAAAAAAACGCCGGAAAAAAAGAACTTTTTGTTAGCATTTAAGATCGGATTTTTGTTTTCATGAGATTTTTTTATATTTTTTTAATGCAAGAGATATTTCCAGGGTTTCGGAAAACATGCTTTTTAGTCAGATTGATTGAATTGTTTCAGGATTCTGGTTTGAACGACATAAAATTGCAAACATTACAGCCACAGTGTGCATATAACCTCTCAGGAAGTGTGAGTGACATTTCTTTGAGCTCTGCTTCCTTCATGGCTGTTTGCCCAGTGTGTGTGTGTGTGTGTGTGTGTGTGTGTGTGTGTGTGTGTGTGTAGCATTTCTAGTGTTCATTCATTATTGAGCTCTTCTTCTACTCTCTCCAGCACACCAGAATGTCTTAACAAGAATTAGGCAAATGAGACAGCCAATCAAAAAGGCATGAAAATAGGAAAAGAAATGATGGGGAAAGTGCGCACTGACCCTCAGGGTAATGACTGGAGGCTACAGCAGTGTGATTCAGCGTGAGTCATTATTTAAATAACTCTGAGTCTTTTTTTTTCCTATCCTGAGTGGAGTGTATTGATAGCTGAGGTCATATGCTTGTGCTTGAAAGTTTGGATTTTTTTGCATGGTGTTTTTTAGTCATATTTATGCAGAAAACTATTAAGGGTTCACAAACCTTCAAGCGCCACTAGGGAAAAAATATTAGTGCCAGAATTCAGAGACTCATTCAAATACAGACTATTACTATTTGATATATTCTGGATTTCCTGAAAGTGGTCCGTTACAGCTTTTTTTTTGTGATGAGCGTCTCGTTGTTTGACGCTTTCCTGGTTTCTGTCAGGTGTAATCTGTAGCCATCAGCAGTTTTATCGCACAATGTGTAGCTTCAGGGAGCCTTTGTTAGTTCAAACACCAGACTGAGTAATACAGAGATACAACTTCAGTAATACAGAGCGGAGATACAACTTTGCGTAACCCAAAAATCTCACACAGAGAGAAATGCTGTTCATGTAATCCCTCACCAATGTGATTTCAGTGTCTACCAGTGTCTACCGATAGTCTTCTGATACACAATTCATTATATAATAAATCATTTGACAGAATGCAAGAATTTGCAAATCTCATAAATCCATATTGTATTCAGAATGAAACCAAAAAATATATATATAAAAAAAATATAAAATTTTTACCATGACCTGTCAATTAACCTAAAATATTTCCCAACTGTTTAATTTTAATAACATATATTTTCACCCAGACTTTTGTCGAACCGTCCCAACTTTTTTTTAGACGTGTTGTAGCCATCAAATGCACTGGGGGTGCATTTCCCCAGCATTCTGTTTTTCTTTTTTTCATTTTATGTTTTTTTTTTTTTTTTTTTTTTTTTTTTTTTTTTATGAATTGGGGTTGTATATTTTACCAAAACAATATGGATTTGATTCATTTTCAACTGACTTTCATTTTCTAAAGCATGCTGTATTTGTAAAAATAATAAATCCTTCATGGTATGGAACCCCTGGAGCACAAAGGGCTTAAGGGCCTTGCACAGGGGCCCAAAAGACATAGTATGGCAATACCAGGGCTTTAACCACTGAAACATCAACTGCCACCACTATGTCCAACGCAAATATAACTGTGTAGCTTATACAATCTACAACCTCAACACTTTCTGCATTTTTTTCTGCAAGTCTTGTTGAGATAACGATTCTTTATGTACTCAAATATCTTCTGAATGATTCGATGTGTTTGTCATATTATATACAAATGCAACAGTCTGGAAAAATCCCATTTGAATTTTGTCATGAACTATTATTCAAGAAGGAGGATGTCAGTGCTGATAAAGGAGAACATTTTCTTAGATAAACAGGCAGACAAATCCAAAACGGGATCCATTATAAAGAGCAAACAGGCGATGGGTCTAGTGATCAAGAAACAACTAAGAACGAGAATGTGAAAAACATAACGTGATCGAGAAAAAAAAAATCGAGAAACAAGAAGCATGTGCCACGTGAGCGCCGTCATGCAGTGCAACAGGCGTTATCGCTGACAATTCTCCCAGGTAGAAAACTAAATCTGGGTTTTGGCTAAAAGATTTTCTGCCTATTCTTCCTCCAAAAAACTAAATGGTTTTTAGTCACTTTCACGCCTCACTCTGACTTGCATCTTTCAAACATCATGGTGTGCCAAACATCAAGAGGCCAGTTTTACAAATGCAGCTGTACAATCTAAAGACAGAAACCTCATTAATTCATGTTGTATGTGGTGAAATGGATGACTTTTTGAGCACTATATATTTATTTCAGACTGAGATGTGTGTGAAAATAATGAAGTCTCAGTGCAGAGACATTTTTAGAACAATTAAGTAGAAGATGCTGGATGGATGGATGGATGGATGGATGGATGGATGGATGGATGGATGGAATAATGGATGGATGGATGGATGGATGGATGGATGGATGAAGGATGGATGGATGGATGGATGGGTGGATGGATGGATGGAGGATGGATGGGTGGATGGATGGATAGATAGATAGATAGATAGATAGATAGATAGATAGATAGATAGATAGATAGATAGATAGATAGATAGATAGA
>JAAIIK010000178.1:1183723-1195588 GCA_014706435.1 Silurus glanis
ATCCGCAGCTCTGTAACCCAAACACTGTTACCACTGAATCCTGAATCTTCAGTTCTCTTTCCCTACACATTGTTTCTGCTGAATCAGCAGAGTAGCTCATTATACCTGATCCTTAGGGAACACTTAAAAGGTAGCATTAAGAGCAGAAACAATGTGCTAATCTACAGCACACCAGTCACATAATTATGGAGCTCTGAAGCCCTGGCTGTGATGTAAAGACCCTCATTAACTGGAAGAGCTGTGTGAGATTAGGAGTGGATCTAAACACTGTAGGATGTCGGATCTTCTGGAGCGAGGCCACTACAAAAACTCATTTGCTCCTGATCACAGTCAGAATAGTTCTATTTTATAAATGCAAAGATAAATTAAGTGCAGAAGACAGTGATAAACATGCAGGATAAGGTAGAGGGTACGAGTGTGTATCACCAGCACAGTGTTACCTAAAAAAAAAAAAAACATAGGTCAGTATATTGTAAAACCAATGTAAGATTATTAAGGGTATTTCTAGATAGTAAATGCATTCAAACATTTATTTATAGAATGACGCACAATGATGAGTGAAATGAACTTGCTGAAAAAACAAGAGGTTTTAGGAAAAGAATCCAAAAACAGGGAGTACCACCTTGTGATTGTTTCCCTACACAGAGGTGGAAAGAGTAAAAAAATGTTCTGTTCTGTACTGTTACTTCAATGAGATTTTACATAAGTGCAAGTAAAGTTACCAGTCTAAAAATCTACTTAAGTAAAAGTAAAAAGTGGCTCATTTAAAATTTACAGAGTGCAAAACGAGAAGAAAAATTAAATTTATAAAAAAACACTACAGTCGATGACTTGAGTCTAATGTGAGTTATGCATTTAATGCCTTTATGCATATAATGTAATTTATGATAATGAGAGAAATCGCAAATGACGATTCAGAATTCAGACAGCGAGCACACGCATTGAACAACTGCCGTTTTCCGCAGTGACGAATCAAAACGCTTTGATTGGACACTGCATTCCCAACAAAAGTGTGTGATTGGTTATACAGTAATGCTCAAATCTAATGCACCATCAGCAGATCTACACTAAAATATAACACTTTTCATTCATTTCATAGGAGAACTTAAATCGCTCTGGTAATAGAGCTTCATTCTGTATTGACAATTTTTGCCCCAGTTCCTGTTCATTTCCAACCCTGGTGCTAACCAACATTAGCAATGTCACGCACTGATGCAACACAACAGTACAACAATTATGTAAACAAAAACAATACATTGCTTTGATTTACCTCAACACGCTTTCAACTGGTGTTTGTTTTGTCTGTCTCCATCTTTCTTTCTTGTTAGTTTAGCGCATTTGTTCTCCTGCCATCAATCCATCAATCAGTGGAGTAGTTTGAATGAAGTTTTAGGAGACCCAAACCTGTTCCGACATGACAATGCTTCTGTGCACAAAGCCAGCTCCATGCAGATATAGTTTCCATAGTTTAGAGTGGAAGATCTCCTGCTATAGAGTTCTAAACTCAACCTTTGTACACTTTTGGGATGAATTAGAACCCTGAATGCACCCCAGGCCTCCTCACCTCACCTACATCAATACCTGACTTTTCTAATGCCTTGGTGGCTGAATGATCACAAATCTCCACAAGCACCCTCCAGAATCTAGTGAAACATCTTCCCAGAAGAGCCGAGGATATTATAATAGCAAATGGAGGGATATGGAATGGGATGTTCAAAAACTAGTACATACTAATCTTATGTTTAGGTGTCTACAAACGTTTGTCCATATAGTGTATGTATGAGGTGGTAGAAAAGTTTCGGGGAAAAAAAAAAAAAAAAAAGTTTATTTTTAAAGCATGTCAAGCACCTTCTGCGATTTGAGCTGGATCTCCGCAATGGTGTCAAAACGGCAACCTTTGAGCTGGATCTTCGGAAGAAAAGGCGAAGTCCTATGGGGCCAAATCTGGCGAGTAGGGTGGGTACGGAAGTGAGATTATATTGTTTCCAGTGAGACCCTCACGTTTGCTCTTCGCTCTAACTTGCTGTCCATGATGAAATCGCAGACGTGGTATGCATGACGATGTCTTTTGGCACACTGACCTATGAAGATCGGTGCTCCCTGTGACTGTGTGTGCAGCCTTGTGCTGCCATCTGTTGGCATGTTACAAAATGCCACCTCGTATATACTAATAACAAAAGAGGCAGGAAATGCAATTTATTTCCCAGATTGGAAAGGATCGAGTGGAAGATCTTGAGTGGCCTGCTATACAGCTCTGACACTCAACCCTTTTGAACAACTTGAAACTAGAATGCTGAATGCATGTGCTTTTCTTTATTATATAATACACTAACAAGTACATTCTGCCTTTTTTTGTAGTTCAATATAATTTTTTCTAATATAAAAATACAATATAGTCTATATACTTGAACGAAACCCCTTTAGACACGGTGCTTAGCGTGGAGGTAGTGTGCCTCAGTCATACGGCCGATTTGGAGTGGGTTGTATAATATAATTTGCTCGCTCATAATTAAATTAAATATAGTGCACCATATGGTAAGTGGAGAGTGAATCGAGCTAAAGGAACAGACTCGAGCAAAACTAATACCGCAATAACGAGCGCATGGCAGTGTTGCCATGGCAGCTGCGATGTGAAGAAGAACCAAACTGTGACAGCAGCCTTAGACTCATATGCAAGTATGTTGTGTACGTAAAACAAAAGTCAGCCATTTATTAGATACCATCCAGTTGAGTCTTCCATGACTTGGAAGTTGTGTTCAAATAATGCGGACCTATTAAGATGGTAAGATTCATGGATTCACATCGGTGCATCGGCATTCAATTCGTTTTTATTTGTATAGCGCTTTTAACATTGGACACTGTATAGTTTTTTAATTATTAAAAAAGTGACCAATAATTTGTGACCAATATTTAATATGTAGATCGATTTCTTCTCGCTAAACTGTTTCTCGAGCGCGTTCTCTCAGCACCGCTGCTGCTACGTGAATATGACGTGTTGCAACACTACGGAGAGCGAGGCGTGTCCTGAGAGTCACATAGAATACAGATTAACATGGCAGAGGTAGAGCTGTAACTTCCTGCACACAGAACAGGAAAAGATTATTTTTTTATTTGCACTACAAAGGCGTGTTTGTGAAAGGGCCATGCTTTAGAAATCAGAAGGCACTTAAGAAAAATGATGATGTACATCCCTAAAACCTATGCATCACCATACATTTCAACTGACCGCAATGCTGATAAACACTTGGTGTGTAATACTGTAACATGCAGTTTAATGACGTCATAAATTGGAATGATTTTCCGGCTTTTGCTTTAGATCTTCACCTTTGGCTGGAGGGAGGACATCAGGCCCGGGGACCCTCTGCACACCAGGAAGTTGTGTTTCGATGCCATCTCTCAGAGCAGCCCTGCCACTCTTTATGACTGCCATGGCATGAGGGGCAACCAGCACTGGAGCTACCGCAGGGTAACACACACACACACACACACACACACACACACACAATACAAAATACTGATAATGCAATGTTCCCATACATCCAAGAAAACTTTTAGGCAAGATTTCCATATAAAATGTGTATGTATCCAGATAAAATGTCCTATAAATATCTGTAGGACTAAAATAGAATAAATCGCATGACTACTATAAATAGATATTATTTACCCATTGATGCCCCATTTGCCACCAGTATA
This sequence comes from Silurus glanis, assembly GCA_014706435.1. NCBI lineage: Eukaryota > Metazoa > Chordata > Actinopteri > Siluriformes > Siluridae > Silurus > Silurus glanis. The sequence goes on from JAAIIK010000178.1 coordinate 1,187,417, forward strand.
CTGCACTTTTCTAAATTCTCACTGTTAAACAAAGACACTCCTGTTCTTCAATTTCATAAAAGCTGCATTTTATTTTATTATTATTCATTTTATTATAGCAAAATAGAAACTAAGAGGAACTGTTCTGCCACTTTAATGAAATCTGAACCAGGAATGTTTTACAACATTACCTGCAACCACAGATGACTGCTGAAACTATAAGCAAAAATACAGATAGTTTTTCCGCCATGCGTCCGTTGCTGGAGGAGGGAGAAGGTCCACTGTAATAGCGGCCTCTAGAGGCAAATCACTGACACCACATGCTGTTTGTTTTTACATGTGAGCTGCATATTAATTAATACATTCATATTCAATTCATTTAGCACATTTTCATGATTAAGTACTTTTTTTTATAATAAAGGTCAGTACTATTTCACATGGTGTGTTTGTTTTATCAGTATAAATAAAAAAAAATCGGTTGATTAATCGCTTATCGGCTTATTGTGGTAGAAGAGGAATATAATTTTCCTTACAAGAACTAGTAGACCCAAGCCTGTTCCAGCATGACAGTGCCCCCGTGCACAAAGCCAACTCCATGAAGATCTGCTTTACATGGGTTGCAGTGGAAGATCTTATTATATAGCTCTGATGAACTGACCTCCTCAACTCATCTACACCAGCACCTGACTTTACTAACACCCTTGTTTTTAAATGAAATATCACACAAATCTCCAGAAGCACACTTGAAATATAGTGGAACATCTTCCCAGAAGAAGAGTGGAGGTTATTTTAAGAGTGAACGGGGAATAAATGTTGAATGGGATGCTCCAAAAACACATACCAATCTTATGGTCAGGTGTCCACAAATTTTTGTCTGTATAAGTCTGTGGGTAGTTGAATCAGTTGAGTTTGTAATCAGTACGTATTCACAAATGGGAGAACAAAGTGTGATGATGTGAAGGCTTTTCCCAGGCCACCACACAAACACAGTTGATTAGCATGTTTGATGATCGGCTTGAATGAATTAGCCCAATTTAGACTTTTTCGCACTGAGCACTGGGCTGTTGAGTTCATACGTTCGCTACAGCGAGGGCTCATCAGCAGTGGGGGAGGCACTTCAGTCTGCATTAAACACTGTACTGCCCATATGGTGGATCATGTGATCAGGTTTTATGTGGTAGCAGTATCATTAGCACGTCAGCTAAGACTCATTGTTGTCATTTTCCTTCAACAGCATGGCCAGTAGAGTTTAGATTAATACATCAGGGTTCCTAAAGATTTTGGAAAAGTATGAAAAAGTATGTAATTTAAGTGGAATATGGAATTTAAAAATATAAATATAGTAAATAATATATATATGTATATATATATATATATATATATATATATATATATATATAAATAATACACAAAGTCTATGTATACATTAATATTAATACTTTTAAAAACAAGTTTCGTTTTTGTCTAAAAAACTTTCTGCGTCCACACTTTCGTGTTCTAAAGTTTCCCAAAAGTTCCTGTTCTGTGCATGAGGAAAACCTAAGACCCTTCAACACTCGTCATTTCATATTCACTTCACGGCTCTTTGAAACGTCACGCCAAAGACTAAAAATGCGTCGTCGTTTTCGGAAGCCAGAAGGAGACGGGAGAAGACCGAGAAAGAGAGAAGAGGACGAGAGTTAAATAAAACAATACAAATATTAAAAATAAATATATAATATAAATATTAATACGTAACTATATCAGTGTGGACGTGGCCAAAAAGTGTTTTTGTTAATGGACTTTAATTTCTTTTTTGTATTTTCTTGGTGAATTGCACATGAACGATCCTTCTGTTTTAGTATCGTATTTAGTATTTAGTAGTTTAAAGGCTCTGGCATGGAAAAGCTGGTGCTGGATCTGTGATGATCACAAATGTTGAGCTCAGTAGCTCCTAGTTTTATAACCATAAAGACTGTATAAGACTGTAGAAAGAACATTTACTTATAATCTTATACTCCAGTACTCATGTTAGTTCTCACTCTCCAGTGTTCTGTATTGTTGAAAAGATTTATGATCAAATTCTTGATGTCACCCAAATGAGGATGGGTTCCCCTTTTGAGTCTGGTTCCTCTCAAGGTTTCTTCCTCATAACGTCTAAGGGAGTTTTTCCTTGCCACAGTCGCCACGGCTTGAACCCAGCCATTAGGGAGGCACAAGCCAGTGCACTCTTAGTGCCGGTCCCAAGCCCGGATAAATGGGGAGGGTTGCGTTAGGAAGGGCATCCAGCGTAAAACGTGCCAAATCGAATATGCGGGTCACGATTAAGAATTTCATACCGGATCGGTCGAGGCCCGGGTTAACAACGACCGCCACAGGTATCGTTAGCCAACAGGGTACCGATGGAAATTGGGCTACTGTTGGCCGAGAGGAGGAGAAGGAGAGGAGGAAGATGTCTACAGAGACGGCAGGGAAAGGAGAAGTGTAGGAGAGTGGAGGTTCGGGTTGGTACTTTAAATGTTGGTACTATGACTGGTAAAGGGAGAGAGGAAGCTGGTATGATGGAGAGGAGAAAGGTAGATATGTTGTGTGTTCAGGAGACCAAGTGGAAAGGGAGTAAGGCCAGGAACATTGGAGGTGGGTTTAAACTGTTCTATCATGGTGTGGATGGAAAGAGAAATGGTGTAGGGGTGATTCTGAAGGAAGAGTACAGTAAGAGTGTAGTGGAGGTGAAGAGAGTTTCTGATAGGGTGATGAACGTGAAGCTGGAAGTTGAAGGGATGATAATAAATGTCATCAGTGCCTATGCTCCACAAGTCGGCTGGGAAATGGAGGAGAAGGAAAGATTCTGGAGTGAATTAGATGAAGTGGTAGATGGTGTACCTAGAAATGAACGATTGGTGATTGGGGCAGACTTTAATGGACATGTAGGTGAAGGGAACAGAAATGATGAGGAGGTGATGGGTAGGTATGGCCTTAAGGAGAGGAATGTGGAAGGGCAGATGGTGGTAGATTTTGCTAAAAGGATGGAAATGGCAGTGGTGAACACTTATTTTAAGAAGGAGGATCATAGGGTGACCTATAAGAGTGGAGGAAGGTGCACACAGGTGGATTATGTTCTATGTAGGAGATGCAACCTGAAGGAGATTGGAGACTGTAAGGTGTTGGCAGGGGACAGTGTAGCTAGACAGCATCGGATGGTGGTCTGTAGGATGGTTTTGGAGGTGAAGAAGAAGAGGAGGAGAGTAAGGACTGAAAGAAGAATAAGATGGTGGAAACTGAAGGAGGAAGAGTGTAGTGTGAGGTTCAGGGAAGAGGTCAGACAGGAGCTCGGTGGTGGTGAAGAGGTGCTGAATGATTGGGAAACTACTGCAGGAGTGATGAGGGAGGCAGCTAGAAAAGTACTTGGTGTGACATCTGGGAATAGAAAGGGAGACAAGGAGACGTGGTGGTGGAATGAGGAAGTGCAGGAGAGCATAAGGGGAAAGAGGTTGGCAAAACAGAAGTGGGATAGACAAAGTGATGAGAAAAGTAGGTGGGAGTACAAGGAGATGCGGCAGCAGGTAAAGAGGGATGTGGCGAAAGCCAAGGAAAAGGCATACGAGGAGCTGTATGAGAGGTTGAACACTAAGGAAGGAGAAAAGGATTTGTACCGATTGGCCAGACAGATGGATCGAGCTGGGAAGGATGTGCTGCAAGTTAGAGCAATAAAGGATGGAGATGGAAATGTGTTGACTAGTGAGGAGAGTGTGTTGAGAAGATGGAGGGAGTATTTTGAGCAGCTGATGAATGAGGAAAATGAGAGAGAGAGAAGGTTGGATGATGTGGAGATTGTGAAGCAGGAAGTGGATAGGATTAGTAAGGAGGAAGTGAGAGCAGCGATTAAGAGGATGAAGAGTGGAAAGTCGGTTGGACCAGATGACATACTGGTAGAAGCATGGAGATGTTTAGGAGAGATGGCAGTGGAGTTTTTAACCAGATTGTTTAACAAGATTCTGGAAGGTGAGAGGATGCCTGAGGAATGGAGAAGGAGTGTGCTGGTACCGATCTTTAAGCATAAGGGAGATGTGCAGACCTGCAGTAACTACAGGGGAATTAAGTTGATCAGTCACACCATGAAGTTATGGGAAAGAGTAGTGGAAGCCAGGCTGAGAGAAGAGGTGACCATCTGTGAGCAACAGTATGGTTTCATGCCGAGGAAGCACAGACGCATTATTTGCTTTGAGAATGTTGAGGGAGAAGTATAGAGAAGGACAGAAGGAATTGCATTGTGTATTTGTGGATTTAGAGAAAGCGTACGACAGGGTGGAGAGAGGAGTTGTGGTATTGTATGAGGAAGTCAGGTGTGTCAGAGAAGTATGTGAGGGTGGTGCAGGACATGTATGAGGACAGTGTGACAGCAGTGAAGTGTGCAGTAGGAACGACAGACTGGTTCAAGGTGAAGGTTGGACTGCATCAAGGATCGGCCCTGAGCCCTTTCCTGTTTGCAGTGGTGATGGACAGGTTGACGGACAAGGTCAGACAGGAGTCTCCATGGACTATGATGTTTGCGGATGATATTGTTATTTGTGGTGAGAGTAGTGAGCAGGTTGAGAAGAGCCTGGAGAGGTGGAGGTACGCGCTGGAGAGAAGGGGAATGAAAGTCAGTAGGAGTAAGACAGAGTACATGTGTGTGAATGAGAGGGAGGGCAGTGGAGTGGTGCGGTTGCAGGGAGAAGAGGTGGAGAAGGTGGAGGAGTTCAGGTACCTGGGGTCAACAGTGCAGAGTAATGAAGAGTGTGTTAGGGAAGTAAAGAAAAGAGTGCAGGCAGGGTGGAGTGGGTGGAGAAGAGTGATAGCAGGAGTGATTTGTGATAGAAGAGTATCTGTGAGAGTGAAAGGGAAAGTTTAAAGGACTGTGGTGAGACCTGCGATGTTGTATGGATTAGAGACAGTGGCAGTGAGTAAAAGACAGGAGGTGGAGCTGGAGGTAGCAGAGCTGAAGATGTTGAGATTTTCGTTGGGAGTGATGAGGATGGACAAGATTAGAAATGAGTTTATTAGAGGGACAGCGCATGTAGGACGTTTTGGTGACAAGGTGAGGGAGGTGAGATTGAGATGGTTTGGACATGTGCAGAGGAGGGACATGAGTTATATTGGTAGGAGAATGCTGAGGATGGAGCCGCCAGGCAGGAGGAAAAGAGGAAGACCAAGGAGGAGGTTTATGGATGTGGTGAGGGAAGACATGCAGGTAGTTGGTGTGAAAGAGGCAGATGTAGAGGACAGGGTTGTATGGAGACGGATGACCCGCTGTGGCGACCCCTAATGGGAGCAGCCGAAAGAAGAAGAAGAAGACAGTCGCCACGGCTTGCTCATCAGGGATAAATACACACCATTCACCTCAACTGTTGATTTCTGTAAAGCTGCTTTGAGACAATGTCTGTTGTGAAAAGTGCTATAGAAATAAACTTGACTTGACTTGACTTGACTTGACTTGAGTATCGCAGATTTAGTAAAATGCTGTGCATTGAATATGGTTTGGTGTTTATTTGTATGAACTACAGTAGCTACTACTTTCAAGCAATTATTAGGTAATATAACAGCAAAAATCAGAGATTGGAATTTAAAATCATTATTTCAGGTGTTAAATATGGTCTTTAAAATCTTTAGGGATGTCTGCATATTTAAATATGGGAAAGTATGGAATGTTGAAATGAAAAATGTGTAGGATCCCTGATATACACCCAGCAAACCTACAGATTAAGCAGCAACAGACACACAAGTGATTGACTTTATAGAACTTCTGATTTAGTTAAGAATCGATTTTTTCTTTTTGCTGTAAAGACCATCTCTTCTGAAAAACAAGTGAATCTCACCAACTGAAAAAATAACCAGTTTATTTGAGATAAAAGAACGCTGCACTGTGATTACGCCTCCCCTGGTGCGTTAGCAGGTGGCATTAAGGGGTAGAAAGATAAATAACATACCCCAGTGAACCACTTCTACAGCATACGATGCTCCCGTGTATTTTTATGTGAAATCTGCTCTCGTCCTCGCTCGGAGTGTGCTGAATAACGGCGAGCTCTTTGTGGCATTGCTGCAGGTTTAGCGCAGGAGCAGGTGGATGCTTTATTACAAAGAGCTCCGGCGCAGCCGTGCTCTGCTCAGAGTGCACGTTACGGCTCTGCCATAAATGATGGAGGCTGATGCTGTGGTCGTGTTCCTCCAGCCTCCCAGCAAGATGATATGAAGGGCCTGACTAGAGAAATTACCGTCATTGCAGGATAGGTCAATGACGGTGGCGCACAAAGGCAATATACACTTGAAAGGACAGAGGTGGAGGCTGGTGGCGGAGGAGCCTGAAGCGAACCGAGCAATAAATCAACCGGGAGAGCAATAACCCATCTTACTCTTCTTCCTCTCCTTACTTCAGTCTTTTTTTCACTTTCTTACATGTATACTGTAATATATATATATAAAGCTCAAATACCACTGACTGACTCACTCACTCATCACGAAATCTCAAAAACCACTGAACGGATTGCAATGAAATTTGGAACATACCTTCCTCTTGGGTCTTAGGTGCTCACTAAGAAAGGGTTTTGAAAAATTCGGCCTGGATCGCGGCAAACTCACGAAAAAGCCGATTTCTCACGCATTGTAAATTCTTCGAAATAACATTACGGATCCTAATGAAACTTAGTACATTGTTTCTTATTAGATGTTAGATGCACGATAAAAATTATTTTCAAAGTAGTTTGCCCTGTATCGGTACTACAAAGGGGTAGTACGTTATTTGTTGACGTTACGTTCGGATCTCTGATCATCCAGTCCTGCTCAGTGCTTACTGCTTATTGCCATATTGCTTAGCGTTCTGCCTTCCGTAGCGAAGCACGGGTACTTTCAGCTAGTATATATATATAGTGGTTCCCCAGAACTCATGGGGGTTACGATCTAAGACCGTTCTGAGTTCTGAAATTCTGCGAATTTTGGACGCACCCCCACAGCCCCTGTGGTACCTTAGTGAATTCATCTAGACATTGTCAACTTATTACAATGTGTTTTAAAAATTTGTATGAAATTTTTTAGTGATTAGTATCTTCTTCTTTTGGCTTCTCCCATTAGGGGGCACCACAGCGGATCATCCGTCTCCACACCCCCCCGTCATCCACATCTGCCTTTTTTAACCCAACTACCTGCATGTCTTCCCTCACCACATCCATAAAACCTGCTACTTGGTCTTTCTCTTTACCTCCTACCTGGTGGCTCCATCCTCAGCATTCTTCTACTGATATACCCCATGATCCTCCTCTGCTCATGTCCAAACCATCTCAATCTCACCTCCCTCACCTTGTCTCCAAAATGTCCTACATGCGCTGTCCCTCTAATAAACTCATTTCTAATCCTGTCCATCGTCGTCACTCCCAACGAAAAACTTTTGTTGAAAGGTTTTCGTTGGAAGTTAATAAAAATTTTTTCATTATTTAATATTATTACATTTTTTTGAGATCTGAGTTCCCTCACAAACCTAATAAGTGCCAGACCACAAGTTTGTTTAGTCTCCACCTTGCATGTTGAAGACAGTGTCACAGTTTTTATGATTATTATTATTAATATTGAAAATATAACAATGGCGGGGGTATAAAATAGAAACTAGAGTTAGCGCAGTGTCACTGTAGCTGCTCGTTCAGTACCGGAAATACGATTTATACTGCGCTGTAAAACTCAGATTTTGTTTTGCGCATGTGCGAAATTGCGGCCACTTCTGTTTTTTATGACGGTCTAGAGATATGGATTTTTTTGCGTTTTAAAGTCTCTTAAAAGGAGAAAATCCTGACATTTCCGCATATCGAGGGTGTGAATGAATGGAGGATGGAGAAATGAAGACATTTGTTAAAGTCTGCTGGAATAAGTAAAACAGTAAAGTAGATCATATCTTTGGAAAGTTTTATATTAAATGTAACACACACACACACACACACACACACACACACACACACACACACACACATCTGGATTACCAAAATGGGGTCTAACAAATGTAAACTATTTCATTAAAATGTTCCCTTTATTTAATTGTATTTATTGAATCAATTCATTTTGTGCCAATGTAATCAACTGCACAATGTAATATATTTAATAAAAGTGTATTGCAATAATTTGATTTATTTAATTTGTATATATTTTACAATCCTGTGAATCACTAAACTAATATTTAGTTGTATGACCACAGTT
>JAAIIK010000178.1:1237300-1262621 GCA_014706435.1 Silurus glanis
TGTGTGTGTGTGTGTGTGTGTGTGTGTGTGTGTGTGTGTTTAGGTGTAAGTACTGGCACTACGACGAGAACCTGCTGACGTCGAGCGTGGTGATCGTGTTCCATAACGAGGGCTGGTCCACTCTGATGAGGACCGTGCACAGCGTCATCAAGAGGACGCCTCCCCAATACCTCGCCGAGATCGTCATGATCGACGACTTCAGCAACAAAGGTATCGCGTGCACGGACGGTGGTAACGGATACACCGAGAACACACACCTCACCGCTCACGTTCTTACCAGAGTGGGAACCGTCTGCTATAGTGGATTCAGCCATGATACAGCGCCGCACAAAGGGTTAAGGGCCTTGCTCAAGGGCCCAATAGGGTCATCTTGGCGATACTGGGGTTTAAACCGTGATCTTCCGACCCGTAACCCAAAGCGTTTACCACTGAGCTACGGAGCAGAAGAGCTTCCTTTAACGCAACAGAGAATGGGATGGCTTTATATATCCCTGTGATGTTAGGAAGCAGGGGTCAGAGTGCAGGGTCAGAAATTATACAGTTCCCCCTGGAGCTCTGATGGTTAAGGGTCTTGCTCAAGGGCCCCAAAAGTGCCAGCTTTGCAATACCAGTACTCGAAACCACCAACCTTCTGATCAGTAACCCAGTGCTTCAACCAACGAGTTACCACCTGGATCACTAGGTGCTTTTCAAAACCAACCCGAGAGGAAATGGGAAATGTGTACAAAATCTTCACACTCACAAAACACAGAACAGAACAAGATGAAATAAACTCGAATCTGATTGGTCAGAACGTGTGTTATTTTAATATAACAGCCTGATTAGTTCCAGCTGTAACATGGAGTAGTAACTCATTCAGCGGTCAAGGCTCTGGGTTGCTAATAGGAAGGCTCCCAGAATCGCCAAGCCGCAACTTTTGGGCCCTTAAGCAAGTCCCTTAAACCTCAACTGATCTGTTGTAAGTCTCTCTGTGTAAAAGGGAGTCTGCCGAATGCTGGAAATGTGTCACAGTTAATAATCTTGGTCAAGGTTTTTTTGTTGTTGTTGGAGGACGTTTATGTAAAAGTGATGTAGAAGGAAGTTTCAGTCTCGGTTATGATTTTTGTTTTCTCAGGGAAATGACAAGGTGTGTGTGTGTGTATGTTTGGGAGAGAAAAAGAGAGAGAGAGAAAAGAGAGAGGCTGGTTAGGAAAGGTCTTTATTATTTTTTTGCAGTTGTAACAGGAACTCATTTGTCTCATTGACGTTCCTCAGCAATTAATCTAATTATAAACCATTCAAATCTGTGGTATTAATTATCCCCGGCCAGCATCCTGCCACCGCACACACTCTTCCTGTATAAACGTTCGTGTAACAGCTTGTTCTGATGCGCAGCATTCCTTACATGCACTCTACCGCCAAAAGTATTGGGACACCCGACTTTTTTTTTTTTTTTTTTTTTTTTTTTATATATAGCTATATTTGGTTCTTCCCCCAAAATGTTTGGGGGAATTTGTATTGGATGTCCTTGGATGTGGTGTCAGTGAATTTTACATACCCACGCTTCTCTCTCTCTCTCTCTCTCTAGTTCACCTGAAGGAGAGGTTAGAGGAGTACATTAAACAGTGGAATGGCCTGGTCAAGCTGTTCCGCAATGAAAAGAGAGAAGGGCTGATACAAGCAAGGAGTATAGGAGCACGGAAAGCCAGTCTGGGACAGGTATCGTGTGTGTGTGTGTGTGTGTGTGTGTGTGTGTGTGCTATAGACAAACTGTTCATTTAGATGTAAGTGATTTGTCCTCTGTGTGATTGTGTATGTGATCATATCTAACCTTCTTCAGGTGTTGATCTACCTGGATGCTCATTGTGAAGTGGGGATAAATTGGTACGCTCCACTCGTGGCCCCCATATCCAAAGACCGGTACGGCTTTTCGAACTCTTTGTCCATAATTATAAGTAAATGAAGGAGAATTTTACGTCTACATTAGGGGGTGTAACGGTACACAAAATTCCCGGTTCGGTACGTACCTCGGTTTTTAAATCACAGTGCGGTTCAATTTCGGTACAGTTTGGGGGGAAGAAATGCAAAACATAAAATTGCTTGTTTTTTTATTAAAGCAGTTTATTATTATTAACATTTGTGAACATCAACAGTTTGGATTTTATTTAAACAATTTATCATAAAATGCCTGCTTGATTCAATAATATTTAATAATAAATAATTAATAATAAATAAATCTATAAAAATTTTATCTAATAAATTAAAGCAATACACTTTCTTTTATTTTATTATTATAATGTATTTTTTTTATAGATTTAATTGGCAGTAATTAAATTGATAAAAAAATATAATGATATAATAATATCAATAAATGGAAACATTTAATTAAATAGTTTATATTTAATTTTTACAGCAAACTTTAACAAATGTGTTCATTCCTTCCATCCTTCATTCATTCACTCCCTAAATATGCGGAATTGTCCGGATCTCTCCTCTTGAGAGAAATTATTAAAGCAAATGCCAAAGAATTCGTATCGCGAGACTGTCGGAAGTGGGGAGATTTCGCGCATGAACGAAACAAAACCTGAGTTTTACTACTACAAATCATATTTCCAGCACGAAGTGAGTAGCCACAGTGACACTGCGCTAACTTTACTCTCTGTTTTTTTACCCCTGGCATTGATATGTATGTTCTCAAGTTTAATAATAATAATACAGTAAAACCCCGTTGTACGAGCATAATTCGTTCTTGAAAATTGCTCGTAGGTCCATTTGCTCGTACGTTCGAACTGATTTTCCACATAAGAATGAATGTAAAAGTGATTTAATCCGTTCCGAGATCTCATTCGATCGCTTATTTCTGCACTTAAAAAGTATTTGTAGCCTATTTTAACAAACAAATACACCGCAAATTACCGTAATGTAAACATAATTTAACACTTACTCATGCGGTAGTGGTTGATTGCGAGTGTGAGACGCGCACCACGCTCGTAACCTCCTTGGTTTCCATGGTAATTCTATTTACTTTCGTTTTCACAGCACCATCACTGATTTTCTTGGGAGACATTTTTCAAGATTTCTAGTGAAATACAAATATAAAACTAAAAAAAGTTAAGTTTTTGCTGCACTGAACAACGAGAGCGACCGAGTGATACGTCATCAACTAAGCGACTGATGCGACCCTCCGCCGAAAACAGGGAACCGGCAACGTGGGTTTGCTCGTGCCTTCGAAATTTTGCGAGTAAGGTCGCTCGTATCTCCGTTTGCTAGTACTATAGGTTGCTCGTACAACGGGGTTTTACTGTACGTGTAAACGTGCGGTCCGTCACTTAATACGTTCCCATAGGAACTCAAATTTTAACTATGTTCCACACGTAAAAAGGATTGCATTCGGTACACACGTGCACCGAACTGAAAGCGATGTACTGAATAAATTCGGTACGAACACGTGTACCGTTATACCCCTAGACTACACTGACGTTATTTTAAATTCTTTGCCCTGGTGCAGTTATCCAGGCCTGTACTACTGTTTGAATATCTTTACCTCCATGTGTTTTGACATTAACTAGATGTCTCTATTTGAATGAAACGCAGGATTTCTCGCGGACGCACAGCCGAGGTCTGAATCCTCACTCGGCCATGATAGCTTTTAAGACCGTAACCATGTCTGAAACGGGTTAGATAACGCTTCCGACTGTACTTCCTGTCCGGCACGCAGCATAACACGGGCGCTGTGTTGACCTTTTGCAGAACGGTCTGCACGGTGCCTCTGATAGATTACGTAGATGGCAATGATTATACGATAGAGCCTCAGCAGGGAGGGGATGAGGACGGCCTGGCGCGAGGAGCCTGGGACTGGAGCCTGCTGTGGAAAAGAGTTCCGCTCAACAGCAGGGAGAAGAAGAAGAGAAAGCAAAAGACCGAGCCTTATCGGTAAACGAGTTTGCCGTGCAGCATGGTCATTAAACCCTCCCCCTGTCTCTCTTCTGTTGTGTGTCGTGTGTGTTTTTTTTTTTTTTCCCCTTTTCCATCTCTGTGGCTGTGATTGTGTGCGAATGTGGCTGTGAATGTGTGTGGGTTACGTTTGCATGGGTTGTCCTCTCCCTCTTTCCCTTCATCTTCCATCGCTGCTGTTAGAACGGTGTGCACGGTGCCACTCATTGACTCCATTAATGGTCAGACCTACTCCATCGAGGCCCAGGGCGGGGGGGACGAGGATGGCTTTGCCAGAGGAGCATGGGACTGGAGCATGCTGTGGAAGCGAGTGCCGCTCAGTAGCCGAGAGAAGGACATGAGATTAACTAAAACCGAGCCTTATCGGTAATTTACAACTTAATTTCAAAGAAATTGGTGATATGTATTGATTATCAGATTGGTGGTGGGTAGGCATGTGCATTGTGCTTTCAAACTCGATCTTCCAAGATCGGCTGAGCTTTTTTAAAAAAAAATTTATTAATTTATTTATTTTAACAAGCTTAACCGCTACAGCGCCTGTCAAAAGTGTTACCAAAAAAAAAGTAGTCTGATCTTCTCTCCTGTTCTCCGTCTTACACGGGTTTTTCTGTTAGAGATACAAATGTCACATTTGGACTCCACAGAACGTTCTTCCACTCATTCATTGTTCAAATCTTTTGTGTTTTTGCCTTTTATCTATTTGGTTGCATAGAAACAAAAGGAACATTTATAAAAAAAATAAATAAATAAATAAAAAACATAAAAGACAGGTGTTTCCACACTTTTGACACGCTCTGAATAATCCAGTACATTACTGCTGGACTGCAACGCAATTAATACCAATTAGTGTTCTAATGCAAATAATTACAATGTATGCTAATTAGTTGCTTTAATTGCTTTGCTCTCATCGCATGTATTCATAAACCCCGAATCACTCCGAAATAAAGAAATGGCTTGATGGAAAAAGTATTTTCCGGGCAGTAAGACATTAGTGAAAATGACGTCTATTTGTTTTGCGTTCATTGTAAGGCTCAATTTGGATCGTTATATATGATAAATGTTCAGCAATTGGTTTCTCGTTTCAACAAGGTATGTATTACGTATTGTTCGGAAGATACACCTAATGAAAAAGGACCTCTCTCACTCTGTGGCTCCATGGAACCTCCATTGTGAAACAAACCCAGACCCATGCTGTCGTAGCTGTCTAGACACACATTAAACCAGGTGTGGGTGGAGCAGACTGACCTGATATTTTGAATGGCAAATACAAATTTCCATAAACCCAAACGTCCAAAACAGCAGCTGATTCACGAGCGGACTGTGTGCACCGTGTTATATCACAGACGTTTCCTTTAACTTTCCCCTCACATCTTCAAGGACCTAGCAGTGTCCCGTCTCACCCGAGATATCTTACAAAGCCTGTTTTACACCACGTAATGACACGGCACACATTTCATGGTGTTTACTTGTGCCGTCCCATTAAATCTTAACGTGCAAGCTCCTGTGTTCTATAACCTCATTATTAATATGGAGGATTTCCACTACTGCTGTTCTAGTACGGATACATATGACCAGAGGTGGAAAGTAATTTAATCACGTTACTGCAACCGAGTACATTTGTTTTTTTTCATGAACTTTTTTTAAAACGCGTAATTTTACTTATACTTGCAGTTTTTCTCAGTTGCTTCGGAGCGTTTCTCAGATCAGAAACGTCATTTCGTTAAACTGTGCCCATCATAGAAATCATCTCTCGTTGCTTCGATCAAATCGCGAACGCTTTGGTATAAACCTTTAATCGATTGTGTTCAAGTGTCTGCTGTTATCATTACATTATCAGTCGTTTATGTTCATGCTGATCAAAATGTATTGTACCGCTTTCACCTGAATAGTTTTAACCCCCAAAACAAAAGTGATTGAATGGAAAAATGGTCAAACCAGTTGTCAGAATGTGTCGAGCTCAAATATATAAATGAAATTGTTTTTTTTTTGTTTTTTTGTTGTTGTTTTTTTTTTGTAAAAGTAACCCAAATTGAAGAATTGTGCAGATCTTAAACGTCACTAACGAAGACGAGCGAATGTATCGGATCAACCAATGATCGACCGGTTCTTTAAAACGGGTCAAAGGTGAATTTCGCGAACCTATAATTGGCGACAGACAAAAGACAGAATTACAATTTCTGAAAATGGACAAACAACCAAGAAACGAACGGACACTAATACAGTGCAGTAGAAAGTGTGAATCCTGTCCGGTCTCTTACAATCGATATAAATCAAATATACGATCAAATAAAATACATTTGTGCTGCTGAAAATTCATAGACGCCGTACAGAAGAAATTCAGTCGTCGTACCAAACCGTAGTTTATATCAAGAAATACTGTAACTGCGCAGCATCTTACTGACAACACGACTAAACATTTTGACGATTGTTTGTGAACAATAACGAATGGACTCGTACTTTCACACACTCAATTTTGAGAGATGAACTGAGGATTTTGAGAAAAGTTCAGGCTTTTGTTAGAAATCCAGTGTTGCGCTGTTTGCACTGTGATTAACTGATCTGATAAATGCTCCGAAGCAACCGAGAAAAACTGTAAGTATGTTTAGTTTGAAGTATTGTTCTTAACCACGTTTTAAATCGTATCCGTAACTGAGTAAATATATATAAATAAATAAATAAATAAATATAATGGAGGGTGGAATTGCGTCCCGGAAAAACCAATGAACTCATCATCAAAAATGAGATTATAACAGGAGAATTGCTTTTTTCCCACATTAAACTCAAGTCAGTGTGATTTTTTTATTTATTTATTTATTATTTATTTTTTTTTGCCTTAAATTTTTTAATGGTGTTCCATCAATTAGAAAATCGGTCGAGATTTATATCTCCTTGTCCTTTCTGGACTACACTAGAATCCCCCCTCCCACCCCCTGCTGTTAAGGAAAAAACTAAAGACTTTTTACTTGAGTAGATTTTTAAACCGGTAACTTTATTTGTACTTAAGTGAAGTAACAGTGGTTCTACTTGAGTAGAATATTTTCTTACTCTTTCCACCTCTTCATATGAGGCACACTAAAGCACTTTATTGGCCCGGACTAACATTAAAGCACCGCTATTGTGTTTAAACTTTCTGAAAATGTAAAGGCTTGCTGTGTGTGTGTGTGTGTGTGTGTGTGTGTGTGGCAGCAGCAGTGGCGTGCTTGTAAAACATTTGGTCTAAAATGTTCACACCTGAGTGTCTTCGATATGATCGAGAATAGAACTGAAACAGATTATGAAAAACTGAATAGATTAGTCCACTTACTTTAAGGAGCACGTCTCATGGGACACCAGTGTGAGGGGATTTTACATAGTGCATGAGGTTTACTGTGTGTGTGTGTGTGTGTGTGTGTGTGTGTGAGGTCTCCTGCGATGGCCGGTGGGCTGTTTGCTATAGAACGAGATTTCTTCTTCGAGTTGGGCCTCTATGACCCTGGTCTTCAGATCTGGGGTGGAGAGAACTTTGAGATATCGTACAAGGTAAAGAAGTCTTATATTTAGTCTGGAGCTTATATGACGATATCTGAATGAACTGTACATTTAAGTGTGTGTGTGTGTGTGTGTGTGTGTGTGTGTGTGTGTGTGTGTGTGTGTGTGTGTGTGTGTGGTGTTCAGATCTGGCAGTGCGGAGGGCAGCTACTGTTCACTCCCTGCTCTCGTGTAGGACACATCTACCGTCTGCAGGGGTGGGCCGGAAACCCGCCCCCTGCTCATGTCGGCTCCTCCCCCACACTTAAGGTTTGTTTTATGTTACAATTTATTAATTTTTTTTGATTGGAATACAGAAGTATTGGGACACCTGACTTTTTGAGCCACATGTGGTTTTTCTGCAGACTGTTAGCACAAACTTGGAAGCACACAATTGTATAGAATGTTTTTGGATGCATGACGATGCCCCTGTGCACAAAGCCAGCTCCATGAAGATATGCTTTAGATGATTAAGAGTGGAAGATCTCCTGCTGTAGCGCTCAAAACCCTATTGAACACTTTTTGGATGAATGTGAACACTGACTGCACACCAGGCCTCCTCATCTCACCTGGCTGAATGAATCTCCACAAGCACACTCCAAAATGTAGTGGAACATCTTCCCAGAAGAGTGGAGCTTATAAAAACAAATAATAATAATAAAATAATAATAGCAAAATGAGTCTAAATGTGGAATGTGTTGTTTAAGAGGTTAGGTGTCCACAAACCTCTTGTATCTTGTATATTAACTGGAGCCTTGTTGGTCTGGTTTGTTTTCGTTCGCTTGTACAGAATTACGTGCGGGTGGTGGAGGTGTGGTGGGACGAGTACAAAGATTATTTTTACGCCAGCCGCCCCGAGACGCTCACCCTGGCTTACGGAGACATCAGCCCTCTGAAGAAGTTCAGGGAAGAGCATCGCTGCAAGAGCTTCAAGTGGTTCATGGAGGAGGTGGCTTACGACATCCCCGTCCACTACCCACTGCCTCCGAAAAACGTGGAGTGGGGCGAGGTGCGTGGCTCAACATCGGTGCACTACAGAAAGTTAATACGCAGCCCGTTACATAGAGTACGATACAAGTGGGCGGAGCCAAGTTCATATAAAGTGAAAGCGTCTCTGATTTCAGATCCGTGGATATGAAACAAGTTACTGCATTGACAGCATGGGACACACCAACGGGGGGAGCGTGGAGATCGGACCGTGCCACAGGATGGGGGGGAATCAGGTGAGAAGTGGCTGCATTCGTGTTTTAAGATGAATCTGGAATTTATTCACATCGTGTCTTTTATGTGAACTTTGAATATTATATACACCAACCAGACATTACATAATGACATTATAACATTGAGTGGAAGTGAAAACACTGGTGATCTCTTCATCATGGCTCCTGTTAGTGGGTGGAGATATTTATTAGGCAGCAAGACTTTTTCCTCAAAATTGACGTGTTAAAAGCAGGAAAAATGGGCGTAAGGATTTGAGCGAGTTTGACAAATTGTGACGTCTAGACGTCTGAGTAAGAACATCTCCAAAACTGCAGCACTTGTGGGATGTTCCTGGTCTGCAGTGTTCAGTATCTATCAAAAGTGCTCTAAAGAAGGAACAGTGGTGAACCGGCGACAGGGTCACGTGCGGCCGAGGCTCATTGATGCACGTGAGGAGCTAAGGCTGGTCCATGTGGTCCGATCCAATAGACGAGCTCCTGTAGCTCAAACTGCTGAAGAACTTCATGCTGTTGATGCTCAGTGGGTCATGTCTGTTTTAGCTGCAGAAGCATTTCAATTAAAACTAGTTCAGATTTCTCCGTATTTAAAAAAAAAAGTGTACTGTTTTTTTTTAACTGTTGATGGAAAGAATGTTTATAGCTGCTATAGCATAAGTGAAAACAGGAACTCTAAATACATAGAAGTGTAGTATCTTCTTTTATGTATGTAATTATTTATTTGGCGGTGAAAGTGGAATAAAGCACCTCTGTTATTGTGAAATAATCGACTATAATATTAATATAGTAAATCATTTATTATATTATAATATTATATAAATAATAATGCGTAGTGATATCGATCGAACGCCGATCGTTTCCGCGTAACCGCACGCCCCCGAGTGACTTGTTCCTAAATGAATCCTCTGCTACTCTTCGTGTCGCTGTAGCTTTTCCGAATAAACGAAGCCAATCAGCTGATGCAGTATGACCAGTGCCTGACAAAGGGCTCGGACAACTCCGTCATCGTCACACACTGCAACCTGAGGGAATACACCGAGTGGAAGTACTTCAAGGTGAGTCCAAGAATCGGGATTCTGTCTAAACTGAGTCATGTTCAGGATTTTAGTTATTTATTTATTTTCTGACAAACGTCTGTAGCTCCAAACCAAGTGATTATATTTATAGGTTATAAGAGAAGCTTCTAATCCCAGCAGCACCACCACCACTGCCGCTGCTGGGCCCCTGAGCAAGGCCCTTAACCCTCACCTGCTCAGTTATATAAATGAGATAATAAGTTGCTCTGGATAAGGATGAAGACACATGATACATGTCGTAAATGGAAATACAGATGTGTATATCTGTAAGGATGTGATACCATTCAATTCATAAGGCAACAATTTGATATTTTGGTGATCCCACAGGGTACGAGATCTATAATATGATGATGTAGCGTTTGGGAAATCTGTGATCAACTGTGCTCATGATGATGATGATGATGATGCAGGTGACAAGTGTTTTAAAGATACACCCAAATCACAAATTTCATCCAAATCTTATTTCATCAGGAAGGAAGAAAAGAAGAAATTGTGGAAGGAAAGAAAGAAGGGGGGGGTGGAAAAGAAAGAAAGAAACAAGGAAGGAAGGAAAGAAGGAAAGAAAGAGAGAGGGGAGAGAGAAGTGGGTGAGGACTGTTTTAAAGATACACCCAAATCACAAATTTAATCCAAATCTTATTTCACCAGAAGGAAAGAAGAAATGGCAGAAAGAAAGATTAAAGAAAAAAGAAGGATGGAGAAAAAAGAAGGAAAGTGGGAAGGAAAGAAAGAGAATGAAGGAAAGAAAGAGAATGAAGGCAGGAAAATGGAAGGAAAGAGGGAAAATGGAAGGAAAGAAGGAAAATGGAAGGAAGGAAGAATGAATATAAAGTCAAGAATGAATGAATGAATGAAAGAATGTGAACATCTGGATGGTTTTTAAGAGGAAAAAGCCCAGATGTAAAAGCATCATGTGTTTTGATGAGTTTATTCTGTTTGGTTTCTTGAGGAAAATCTTCAGACATTGATCACTGGATATTGAACTCCTTCATCCAGGACACTTTGCAGAAACGTATTTCATCCTTAATGTTTTTATTATTATTATTTTTTTTTTAGGATCTGCACCGGTTCACACACACCCCCACAGGAAAATGCTTAGACCGCTCAGACGTCCTGCACACAGTCTTCATCTCCGACTGCGAAAACAGCAAGAGCACCCAGAAATGGGAAATGAACAACATCGTGGCCGTGTGAATCCTGCCTCCGGAGGGCGCCGCACGCACTGGATGAACTCTCGCTGACCTTTCTCCTGCACCAGGGGTTTAACGTTGTACATACAGCCCACAGAAAACGTCTCCTATTCCGACGTCATCTCCAGTAACGAGGCCACGTTCTGAAAATGCCATCTTTATTTTTATATGTAGGTATTTTACTCCATGGTGGATGATGTTTACAGGCGTCCCGTCTCGTACCGAGACGCCCAGACGTGAAGACGGCCGATCTGTTACCACTGTTTTTAGTACCACGTCACTGCTCCATTACACTTCACACTTTCCGAGAACCTTTTAAACTCGACACTGGGCATTTTTATTATTTTTAGGTTTGTTTTTTTTTTTTCTCTCCAGAAACTCATCCACTCCAGATTTCCTCCTTTTTTTTTTTAAAACAACTTTAAATCCGCCAGCTGCTTTTTTAAAATTTTTGTATTGGTGAAATTTGGGGATAATGAATATATATATATATATATATATATGAGGAAAGGGCTTACAAGGCAGAGGGGAACCTTGAAACTATTTATTTACATTTTAATTATTGCTTGGAAACAGGAACGATTACTAATAATGAGGTCTGTGAATTCTTTTGATTTGAAGGGTTTTTTTTTTTTTTTGGAGAATCACTGGATGAGCAGCGTGGACGGTGAAATTCTTGTCCCACGTGCAAACCAGTACACACCGTGTATGCTATTTTTTTGTACAATGTAAATACGAGCGTTTTTTCTTAAACGGACATTTCGAGATGCAGTTGGCTTCGCAATGAAGGTGTAATGAAGGTGTTTTCTCAAGAGAATAAATCGAGACATTTTTACCACTCGTCCTGTGAACAGACGATCTCGGACTCGGAATGCAAGGACGTGGGAATCGGTGTTGGGAAGATCGAAATCACTTTAGTCACATGATTCTTTGAATCTCGTTAACCAAAACGAACGAATCTTTTAGTTCATTTCGTTCCTTTGATCAGAAATCAAATAAAAATTTCAATTTTCAATAAGCAGATCCTCCAACACGTCTACATACACCGACTTCGACTTTAGTTCCATCAATAAAAATGTGACGAAGGAGAAATGACGGTAAACAGAACGAGAGGCTTCACGTCTCATATCTTCTGGTCCGTGTCGTTAGTTCTCTGGCCATCATTATTGTAACAATCATCTCATGATTCAGACGAAATAAAAAAAAACCTGATCTTTTGCATTGTGTAGCGTCTGCGGGAGTCACGTGATAAAAGACTCGGACCAGAAGACTCTTGAGATGAACTGCTCCATTCTGTTTCCTGCGTATTGCACTGCATAGCGTGTTTGGGAGTCACGTGATAAAAGAAAGAACGACTCCGACTAGAAGAGTCGAGAGATGAACGTTGCGATGCTTTGCTCACGCACGAATAAACGACTCATCACTGGTGGGAATGACACGTACTAGAATATGAGAATGAATTAAAATATAAATGATATGGTGTTCAGGTGTCCATCAACCTTCTTAAACCTTATAGTGGTCAGGTTTCTACATCTCCATATCTAAACCTGACCATCCCATGCCAAATCCAAATGTCTGAGGCCCACACCAACCCGTATAGGATTTATAATGAGCCTTAAAGTGAAGATCTCTTTCTTGCAAGTTTTAGAAGCACCGTACTAATATATATATAATTTTTTTTTTTACTTTTGCGATTCTTCAAAATGTTCAAGTTCTTTGACTGCTTGAGGTATTAAGGTGCCAGGTGTCACAAATGAATTTGCTGTTGGGTTTCCTCCATTCTGCACACTTTAGCATTATCAGCTAATTCACCACTGCCTGAGTTAAACCACGTTTACCAGGGAACCCCTGCACTAGAACACCAGACTACACTTTTTCCAGTCTATTGGACTTGCGCACATATTGACAATTTCTGATTGTACAATATGCACATTGTTGTGGAAGTAACACAGTCCATAAACAAAGATTGACTCCCATGAAACTGGTCCATGGTGTAAGAAAGGTCAGGGACCTCTGCAGTAGGAAACTAGGGTAGGATCATGTCCCTCTACACACACACACTAAAGTTGCTGTAATGCACCTGATCTGAATCAGATGTAAATTAGATTAATATTTACACCAGGGCCATTAAATAAACCAAACAATCTGATGATAATATACAAAATTTTATTATAAAAAAACGTCTACACAACATTTCAAAAGCTCAACGTCTTTAAAAAAAAAAAAATGGTTTTGAGGATTCAACTACATCAGTGTTCCTCATTTTTCTTACAATGCCAGTGGAGACAAATTTCATCAAGACAAGAGAAACCACAGCTTGAGGGAAAAAAAAAAAAAAAAAAACGACCAGAGGCAGTGCTTAACAAAACCAGCTGTTACATTTACAAAACAGTACATGACCTGAATATGTATTTCATCTATACACATCTCTGTACATGTTTTGGAGAAGAAAAAAAAATAAGTCAATTTATATAAAAAAGGGGAAAAAAGGAAACGCTTTTTCACATTGCAAACGAATCAGCACAAAATTCCTGAAAAATTTACTCGTCGTCATCATCGTCGTCGTCTTCGTCGTCTTCGTCATCGTCCTCTTCATCGTCGTCCTCATCGTCCGTGACTTCTACCTTCTTGGCTGCTGGCCGCCCTGGTCCACCTTTCTTCGCACCGTCCGGCTTTGCTCCCTTGGCGCGGTATGCGGCAACATCCTGAAATCAAACGGCGTAAATCAAACGAGAAAAGAGAAAAGGCAAAAAAAACCAAAATTTATTATGTAAATAAATGAGTTACCTTCTCGTATTTCTCCTTCAGTTTCCCGGCCTTCTGCTCGTACGGCGATTTATCCTTGGCTGTCAGTTTGGACCACTGCTCGCCCAGCTTCTTCGCGATGTCGCCGATTGAGATGCCGGGGTACTCGCTTTTCACCTTTGGCCGGTGATCGGAGCAGAAGACGAAAAACGCGGATCTGTGAGGTAGAAGGACTAGTTAAAAAATAAAACTATTAGCGCTTATAACAAGGCGTATGAGTGGTTTTGAACGTACGGTGGTCTCTTGGGTGCGTTCGGGTCCTTCTGCTTCTTGCCTTTTACGACGGTGCCTTTCGGTGGCACGTAGTTTTTCATCTCACGATCGTATCGTACCTTGTCGGTCTTGGCCAGATCCTCAAACTTTGATTTCTCCTTAGGGGACATGGTCTGGGTGGAGAGAAAGAACGTGAAAAGTCACTTTTACAATCCTTGCACTTTGATTTCTCTTTAGGAGACAAGATTTGGATGCATAGAAGAAAAAAAAAATCGCTTTCTTTCTACGTTTCTCAACATGAAAACCAGGGGGCGCTATTGAACATCCATTAAAACTAATCAGGAATTAAAAACAAACACCCCAGAAGTCAAACTACTTCCTTACTCAAGGACTAACATAGTACCATATAATAGTGTAATATAGTTTTCCTGACCTTCCATCTCTCGGCGCACTTCTTGGAGAACTCGGAGAAGTTGACCGCAGTGTCCGGGTGCTTCTTCTTGTGCTCCTCACGGCACGTCTGCACAAAGAAGGCGTAGGACGAGGTCTTCCCCCGCGGCTTGTTCGGATCCTTCCCCATCACCTTTTTTTTTCCTCAAAAAGATTCTGAAATGTTTGTTTTTGTATTAGAAAAAAAAAAAAAAATCATACAATAATGTGGATATATAAATACATATAAAACCAGCCCTACCGTCAACAAGGAACAGGTTTAAACCGGTTTAATCCGATCTCGAGTTCCGGCTTTAACACACCACAGTCCTGCCTCCATTTTATTTCCCGCCTAAACGGCTGAGGAGATTATCTACAGGCTAGTAAAGGGCTTAAATAAACCTCACTTTTATTGTCGGAAACTATTAATTTCAACGTGAAATCTTTCCAAATCGATTATATATTATTTTTATTACTTTTAAACTTTAATCTCGACTTTTTGGGCGCGACTTTTCTTTGCTACATGGCTAACAAAATGTTACCCCAAGCGCGCGCGCCACTACGCATTTCCCAGCAAAGCGTTTTAACGCTTTACACGACTCCGATTGCATTCACTTCACTGGTTTTTCACTACATATTCCAACTCAAACACCTATATTTTAACTTTTGCGTCTTAAATCCTGACAAAATGTTTGATTTTATTTATTTTATTATTTTAGTTTTTTTTTTCTTTTTTAACAAAGCGCCAAACAAACCTAAAACAAATCCCTTATTAAAAAATAACAATCCCCTGTAATTATAAAGGTTTAAAAGAAAAGAAAACCCACCTGTATGTATAGAATATTCACTCCGTCCAGTACAAGCACAACTTTCTCTTAGGTGCTGTTTTGTATATGGCGCAGGGCGTACAAACTTGTCCCAGAGCGCACTCAAGAGGCTCCTCCCTCATCGTCAAATCTGACATCCGATTGGATGGAACGCGTTCAAAAAATCTAACGCTTTCCTCCTATTGGGTCTTGGACGCAACGGGAAGTCCCTCCTATAACAAACGGTTAAACTAGGGTCGACTCCCAAATCGATCTCCATTTAACGTGTAAGTGCACTATGTTGTTATGAACATACACCCTGAGTAGGCCGCCTATGCAGTGAGAACGGTTAAATTTAGGATCCAACTCAATTTGGATCGCCGCGCTTTGCCATTGGCTGGAGGATGGATTTTAAACCGTCAAGCGGTTGAGTTAAATTGCGTTCGCGTTTTGGTGCTTAAATCACGTATAAAGAAATAAAAAACAAAACAGCAAATAGATTTGAATATTTTAATTCGCGTGTGTATTATTAAGCTTTGGGTATTCATACACGTTTGGTGAAAGCGTGTATCAGCTCGAGACGAGGTGTTGGTTTCGTAACACGGATGTTTTTGTTTTGCACACAGCCGCCATGTTGGTTTTTCTTAGCGACCTGATGGCGGGAAAACAAAAAAGACACACAGGGAACAAAAGATGGCAGATGGATGTTTTGAAAAAAAAAAAAAAAACAAGCTCTACATTGCTTCTAATAAATATAAAATCGGACCCCTATTGAAATATAAAAAGAAGTAATTGTGATACAGACATGATGCCCAACTTTTAGTTGAGTTTATAACCTACATAGGTTTTTAGAATATTTACAAAACCAGTCAAACTTTTGGACAAACCTTCTCCTTCAGGCATTTTTCTATATTTTATTATTTCCAACATTAATACGAACTATGAAAAAACAGGTCATGGAATTATGAAGTTAAAAAAAAAAAAAATATATATATATATATATATATATATATATATAGAGGGCTGTAAAATTCGAATTCATTTTAACGGCACTCATTCTATTAACACGTGATTAATGAAGTGAGCCTTTCTATTTAAACAAAAATAAACATAAAACAGGTGAAATTAAAACCTTGCAACACACATTTATTTATGACATTTCTTTCCTTCTTGATTTAGATAAAAAAAAAAAATCAACTAATAAATTAATGTTTAATCACTAAATTAAATTACTGATTCACACATCCAGCAATTAAAACCATCCGTGTGGAAACAAAGCAAAAGTTCTGCTTGGTGTCCTGATGATTTTTGTAAATTAAAACACTATAATTACTTTGAAACATTTACAAGAATATTTTGTCTTCATGCTCTAGGTTGAGTTTGGTTTCAATAACAATAACCATACATTTGCATAAAGCATCAATATTTGTCCATGTTCATGTTGATTAGAGTATTAAAAACTTGAAAAGTTTTCTTTTGAGGTACATTTAGAACAGATAAAAATGTGTGATTAAATTGCGATTAATCAGGAGTTAACTATTTAAATATTTTAATTGATTGACAGCCCTAATATCTATCTATCTATCTATCTATCTATCTATCTATCTATATATATATATATATATATATATATATATATACATATAGACACACACACACACACACACACACACACACACACATGTTGTATATATGGTGTTGTTTTGAATCTGGTGCAGAGCTTGCCCGAAGCTCCTCCCCATCAGCCAGTTCTGACATCTGATTGGCACCTGACACCTCAGATCTTCTAGCACTGCTCGACTGGTCCCACCTTCTCTTAGGGTAACAGGTAGGTTCTTACCCTTCTTTTAGAGTAACAGGTACGTCAAGACTCTTTTCTGTTCTGGCACCGAGATAGTAGAATGAACTTCCCCTAGACGTCCGAACAGCCGAGTCACTGCATCTTCAAATGACAGGTGAAGACCTACCTTTTCCTGAAACTAGCACTTATTTTTCCCTATTTTATGTATTTATGTAAACAAAACAAAAAAAAGTGTGCTATAATTCCTCCCAACAGAGTCTTTGGCTCTTAGGCAACCTAGTAAACCAGTGTTGATGTGTTCATTGTTAGAGACTTCAACGCAACCTTTTTGTCACTCTGGACAAGGGCGTCTGCTAAATGCCGTAAATGAACAAATAAATTGCTGTATTTCACATGTGGATTTTGTTACCCTTCGTTTCTCACTGACTTCCTTTGCAGCAAACTTCAGACTGTTGCATAAGTGCAAGTCTTTGCTGTAATTTGACCCATTTTCAGTGGAAGTTCTTACAGATGTCTGCAAACGCTTCAACACTTGTAGGTGCAGACAAAACAACTCAAGACAGTTACACACTGCTCATTAATGCTGTTTCTCAGTGCCAGTGCAGGAAGCAAGAGCAAGTGTGTTATGTTTATGTACTTAGTCTAGTCCCAGATACAACATTGTAATACTAACACACAGCTTTCTTTTTCAAATTTTTTTCACTCATAGAATGCATTAAGTTAAATATAATCTTGCTTTCAGTGGTTCTGAGGTTGGGATTAAACTTATTTTATTCAGTTTAATAGGCTCACTATTTAATAGTTCACTATAGATATATCATATATACTGTAAATAAAAATAACCTTGGCATTTTGGCTGTGCTTCACTTTCAGAAAAACTTGTCTCCGTGTTTGTTTTGGTTTTTTTTTTGTTGATTTTGTCAGCATCCTACACTGTACTATTATAGACTCGAGCATGATGGGCTTTATTTGAGTTCAGGTGTGTTGTCTGTGAACTCAAGGGCAAGTCTAGTCATCTAGACTTATAAGTTCAAGCTACTGTAATATACTTCAAAGACAGTAACAAATTAGATTTGATTTGTTAGTGTACTTAAGTAGTTTTCACGTACCTGTTCTTTACTAAAGTATTTCCGTTTGGGGAGACTTTAACTTCACTACATTTCAAAGTCAAATATCGTACTTTTACTCAATTTCATTTGGCGAAATCATTCGTTCCATTTTATTTTTTGGGATAAAAACACGCAGCAAGTCACCAATCAGGGTCGAGTGTGCGCTCAGTTTTGAACTCGTTATGATTGCCGCTTGGTGTATCTACTTATCGCCAACATACTGTTCAGTGTCAGTTCAACAGCAAGCCGAATAAATGACAGAAGAAACTCCTGATCCTAACAACATTCATGGCCACGATTTGTTAGTTTTTTTTAAGTAGTTGAAAAGAAAGTGATAATGATAATTTTAATAGGTGTTTTACTCATTAATTACATTCTATTAATAGATCAGCACCATCATACTATCCTGCTTGCTAGACTAAAGAACGTTGTTGGAATAAAGGGAACAGCTCCCTCCTGGCTCAGGTCTTTTTTGACTGATCGCTATCAGTTTGTTGATGTAAATAGTAAGTTCCCCACACTCTCTGAGGTTAAGTTTGGTGTTCCACAAGGATCTGTCTTAGGCCCACTGCTTTTCTCTTTATATACGCTGCCTCTGGGTAAAATTATACATAAACATGTTAATCGCTTCCATTGCTATGCTGATGATACACAGCTGTATATTTCAGCAAAACCAGATGATAGAGATCATCTTAAACATGTTAAGGAGTGTGTAAAGGACATTAGACAGTGGATGCTTGATAATGCTTGATTCCTTCTGCTCAACTCGGATAAGATGGAAGTACTTTTTTCTAGGACCTCAGTGTTCAAGTCGAGGTTGAAAACATATTTATTTAGTCAAGTCTAAATAAATATCGTCCCTTCACTTTCACACGTTCACTCAGGTTTGTTAATGGTGGTGTGGTGGGTCGTCTCTTACCCCAGAGATCCTCATGTCGGTGTTACCTTCTGGTTCTCCCTTTTAGTTATGCTGCCATAGCGAGCCTAGCCGGAGTCCAAATGCACAGTGTCCTTAACTTTCATACAACAATAAGGACACACAATAATCCATATCCTTCTCTTCCTACTCTCTTGCTCTCTCTCGGTCGAATTAAAATTCTCCTGAGGTTCCAGTCAACACTGTTCCTTCCCACTGCTCTGCCTCTGCATATTTCCTCTTCGATTCGGGGCCACTCTGTGCAGCTGGGGACGGTTTCTCATCAACGCCTTGGGTGGTTCCATGAAATTCCGGAGTAAGAACGGGAACTTTGAGGATGGATTTGGACTGTAGTTAATGTTAACAGACTGCTACACTCAAGACTACAGTTAGCTTCTGATCACCATCACTGTACTCCACAACATCGTGTATCTGTAATAAATGGACATTCGGTGTAACCCAGATGAGGATGAGGTTCCCTTTGAGTCTGGTTCCTCTCAAGGTTTCTTCCTTATGCCATCTCGGGGAGTTTTTCCTTCACCACAGTCGCCACCGGCTCACTCATCAGGGACAAACTTACACTTATAAAGAACATCTTATTCATTTTTATCACCACATTATCTGTGTGAAGCTGCTTTGAGACAAGGTTCATTGTTAAAAGCGCAATACAAATAAAAATGAATTGAACAGAATTGAGATCAGTGTGTTAAGAGTAATATTATAGTCTTTTCATGTAAACTGATTAAGCAAAGATTCTTGTAACAAAAATGATACTAAGAACCTTATAGTCATAATAAATCATAGTACTTTGAATACTTAAGTACATTTACAAGTACATTAAGCAAATACTTTTTTTACTTTTTCTCAAGTAAAATTTTACTTTTACTTCAATAATATTTTACCCAGTGTATCTCTACTTTTACTCAAGTACATGGTTTGCACTTCAAGAAATCCTTAATGTTTTTTCATGCTAGATATATTTATCTTGATCTTTGATACTCGGTATAGGGACATGACTAAATTGTTAATCTTCATGTTTAAGAAGGAAAACAGACTGTACTGATATACCATCCTCTGCAGTACTTTATATTCAGTTGCTCCACTTGGAGCCATACATCACAATGAAGCACTTTCTCACATGTTAAAGCAGCCCGGCACCAATTAACATAATACTGCAACCCAAACTCTGTAGTGTTTTAAAGGAGACACTTCTTGCCTCCCCCACTAGCAGTTAGAGAGGTAGATGCCGGCAGTGTTGATGATAACAGCCGTCCAACAAGTTTAAACAATAGGAAGGCCATAAGTGATTCGGGGTGTTACAGGACTTGAAAGTGGCCCAATTGCCTCTGAATGACGCACAGCTGAGACGTTTTGTTGTCTTTCCCCAAGCACAGAAAAGGTGTCAATGCAGTAGGCAAATTGGGCAATTTGACTATCAACTTATTTGTCCGGCAAGCCAGAGTATTTTATGGATTATTATCGTTACTTACTTTTTTTAATAAGCTTTTTTTATGTTAACATACCAGCACTGCTGGTATGTGAACTAGCCACCTTATGATCAGAAAGTGTGCTACACATGACGTTGCATAGATAGTGTGGTTACAGTGTACCCTTTTTTATGATTACTTGATATTATTCTTATTAAAGGTAAACAGAGAAATTCATTCTTCAATTTTAAGAGCTAGGGTTAAGTGTCTTGCTCATGGGCCCAACAGTGCAGCTTGGCGATGCTGGGACTTAAACCCTCGACTTTAACCCTCGAAATTCCATTAATGTAAAATTTAAACTCAGGATTGTACAAAATTTTAAGTTGTTGTACTATTAGTTATTATGCTACAGTAGTACAAATAATAGGAAAAAATGTATAGATTTATGATGTTCCTCCCTTAAAATTATCCAAAAGAGAAAATGTCAAGTCAAGTTTATTTCTATAGCGCTTTTCACAGCTTTACAGAATCTAACAGTGAAGGTGAATGGTGTGTATTTATCCCTGATGAGCAGCCATGGCGACTGTGGCAAGGAAAAACTCCATTAGATGTTATGAGGAAGAAACCTTGAGAGGAACCAGACTCAAAAGGGGAACCCATTGTCATTTGGGTGACATCAAGAGTGTGATTATAGTCTTTAAACAATACAAAACACTGGAGAAAGAGAACTGACATGAGCACTGGAATGTAAGATTATGAGTAATGTTCTTTCTACAGTCTTTTACAGTCATTTGAATTTATAAAACTAGGAGCTACTGAGCAACTCATAAAATAGCTCAACATTTGCCATCATCACAGATCCAGCTTCTCCATGCCAGAGCCTTTAAACACTCAAGGAGGTCCAGTGTCCAAACTCCACATGAAGTGGGATCCAATTGGCACTGGTACGTCTCTAGATGGTTCGGGATGTTTGCGGGGTGGGCATCTACTTCTTTAAAGGTCCACAATCTTCATAAGGTGGGACGTGACTGGGGCTGGGGCAACCTCAGGATGCCCCGGGATTGGTGGCTGAATGATGAAAATGTTTTTTGCATTAACATTACATTTTCCCTTCAGTTGAACTAGGAAGTCCAAACCTGCTTCAGAATGATAGTGCCCTTGTGCACAAAGTAAGATCCATGTAGATATGGTTTACTTTGTCTGCCGTGGAGAATCTTGAGTAGTCTGCTATGACCTCAACCCTAATGAACACCATAGGGATGAACGTGAACGCTGACTGCACCCCAGGCCTCCTCAGCTCACCTACATCAGTACCTGACTTTACTAACGCCGTTGCAGCTGAACGAATCTCCACACAAACCTCCACAAGCACACTCCAAAATCTAGTGGAACATCCTCCCAGAAGAGTGGAGGTCATTATAACAGTGAATGGGGACTAAGTGTGGAATGGGATGTTCATAAAAGCACATACCAATTTTATGGTCAGGTGTCCATAACCTTTTCTAAATATAGGGTATATTATTTTTGTATTGCAAATTCACAGATCTCCAGATTCTCTCCTAACATTTAGGATATTCAGTGCTCGTGTGCTGGTTGTCAGAAAGCTTTCACCTGAAACAAATCATTTTTTAAAATCCCCCCAAATAGCATTTCAGGGTAAAGCAAACATGACAGGAAGCTTATGTTCTTTGGCAGATTATGAGGCATCTTTAGAGTTTAAAAAGAAATCAGATCTTCCCAAGGTATGTTTTATGTTACTAACATCCTTCACTTAAAAAACATAATTGGAAATCAGTCACATCCAGTGTTAGTTTTAACCTTCAAAACTACATTGTCCAATATCTGACAGACCCCATATCCCCATGGATATAGCCTATAGCACTGTCCATAATTTACATCATTTAAATGGATTGTAGAAAATGTTTTAATGGTATTTTCTGTAAAGTCTACATGTTTAAATTCACATGAGATTCAGGAACCCTATAAAGGCAGAGTGGCATAATCCTATCCACCAGTTCAGCGCTCAAAACAACACAAAACATCGTTTATCATTATATAAACAATATGCTACTTATCACAGTGGCATGTTGGGCGAGACAGGGTATAGACCGATCATATGTGTTAGATCAGGGTTAGTATAAACAATATACGTCCAGAATGGGATACTCTGCCCTAAAAATTTACTGTGCTGTAACTAGATATTAGCACCGAATGTTATTCCGCTGCTTTAACGTTTGGTCCTGAAGAGATTTTTTTCAATCGCTCCCGCAGTCTTTTAGTCCGATCAGGGTCCAGTTTCAGACGTTTCACATGGGATCACTAGGGAGATTTTCGATCCAAAGAAGACAGCCCTGTAGCAAAAACAACATGGGTTTGGTTCAAGATTATTAGTGAAAGGAAAATATTTAGGCAGAATTGACACAATGGTATTTTATTGATATAATTCTATAAACCTAGAAATTAATTTCAGATCCCAGCATTGCAATGAAATTATTTCTCTTATTATTATTAGCTATTTCGATTTTTTGTTAATCATTTGTTTACACTACTTGGACAAAAGTATTGGGAAGCCTGACTTTTCCAACCGTATGTGTTTCTTCCACAACCTTTTACCACAAAATTGAAGACACACAATTGTAAAGGATAGCTTTGAATGCAGTATCATTACATTTTCCCCTCACTTGAACTAAGACACTCAAACCTGTTCCAGTATGAAATGCACAAAGCTAGCTCCATGAACTCACTGTTGGAGTGGAAGATCATGAGTGACCTGAAATAGAGCTCAGACACCTTTGGGATGATTTGGAACATTGACTGCACCCCAGTACTTGACTTTACCAACACCCATTTGGATAAATGAATCTCACACAAGCACACTCTAAAATCTAGTAGAACATCTTCCCAGAAGAATGGAGGTTATTATAACAGCAAATATTATTGAGGTAGTCTGCAGAGCACAGTGTGCTTTTTACTCCAGCCAAGACTGTGAGGCAGAAGTATAAGCCATCGTTTCATTCTCTTTATGCGTCCCCATCGTCCTGATGCCTACAATGGTTTTCTGTGTTCAACACCAAATTCCATGACTCATGATCCCTGTCACTCAGCATCTGAGTCCCAGCAAATACTCCACTTAGTGGCAAAACTGTGCAATTACCTGGGGCAGCAGAGCAGCTCGAGAAGGTAACAGTAACACACTATGTCACAATCGTTGCCCTCCCAGTAATGGTTTTGTAACGAGTCAATGGGTCTCATCCTCTCCAGTCCAAGGTCATGGCACTTTCTGTCTCTCAAAGTCTTTTTGTAGCAGGACAAGCGTTTCGATGGAATCGACTGTCCCATATCTAACCCAAGCAGGAGAATGACTGTGATGATTAATACTTTCATTCTGTGATTCTGGAAAAAAAGAAAAGTAAATGGAGTATAAGCACATACATTCAGCAGACATGTGCAAACGTTGGTGAATTGTTGAATGCTTCCAGTACAGCTGATCAAATGTACATTATCATCTTGTGCTTGTTAATATTGTAAACAGCAGCTACGATAATTCCTCTCCACTGCTTCTCTATTTCTACCCATCCCGAGGCGTCCAGAGATCCAGTAGTTTGCCACCTCATAAATAGTTGGACCTTCAAAAAGTAGGCTCCAGTCATTTCACACTTCATTGTGATTTTGGATATTGGATTTTGAGAATAAAATTTTTTTTTAATTAATACTCAAAATAACATTCTACATATGCTGTTTCTCCATCAATGAACATTTAAATCTCTGGCATGGGGGAGTTGGTGGTGAATCTAAAATGACCTCAGATGTTGAGCTAATTTATGATTTGCTCAGGAGGTTCCTGGTTCCACAACTCCAGCTGACTGTATAAGACTATAAAAAGGACATTACTAATAATTAAATATTCTGGTGCTCACGATATTTCCAACTTTCCGGTGTTTGTAATGTTTTCATTATTTATAATTACACTCTTGGTGTCACCCAAATGAGGACACGTTTCCCCTTTTGAGTCTGGTTCCTCACGAGATTTCTTTCTCATACCATCTAAGGGATTTTTTTTCACCCCAGACTTGCTCATCAGGGATAAACACACAAATTTAAATAAAGGTGAATTTTGTTTTATAATTCTTACATTCTGTAAAGTTACTTTGAGACAATGTCCATTGTGAAAATCGCTTTAGAAATAAAATTGAATTGAATTAAATTAACAAATCTTCATAGTTATCATTAACATTATTACGAATGATGAGTCCTCGGAAATATAGATGTTTTATAGTGACGAATTTGTGATATCAAACATTCACCACGAGGATATGTGTTACAGAGAAACAGAAATACGATTGAAACACGATACAACTGGCTAAAACTCTCCAGAAATTAACTTACAGAATAAATTGACAGAAAATTGACTTCAGAAATCTATAAGAATACTCATAAGAAAGCAATCACCGCTTTAGCTTCATTGGGAACGAGCATTCGTCAGTGTAGAATCTAAAGGAATCTATTTGAATCACAGCATGAATAGAAAAGCTGATCTAATAATAATCACATTTAACCAAATGATAAAAATGATATAATATCAAACAAACCTGATCTTTTTATTCACCCTGCAATGTAAAATTTAGTGCCAGCTTACCTGTGTGGTTTGTGTGTGTGTGTGTGGTGTGTGTGTGTGTGTGTGTGTGTGTGTGTGTGTGTGTGTGTGTGTTTGCTCACTCGCATAGAGTGCTGTGATGTGGATGAGTCTGGTTCCAAGATTTACACAGTGAGCTCCTTATATCAGTCCTCTCTGTGACAGGCTCTCTCTCTCTCTCTCTAACTCTCTCTCACTCTCTCTCTCTCCAACTCTCTCTCTCTCTCTCTCTCTCTCTCTCTCTCTCTCTCTCTCTCTC
>JAAIIK010000178.1:1316615-1327848 GCA_014706435.1 Silurus glanis
TCAAGAATTACACAGTACTTTAAGCTTTACTATAAAAGTGCTTCTACATAAAAAAAAAAGTAAAAATAAATAAATAAAAAAGTCTGGATTATATATATTGTGTGCTTTACAATAAAAGTGCTACGACAACTGCTGTAACTAGACAAAAGAAAGAAGTCAAGGATGATATAATATGTGCTTTAATATAAATGTGCTACTACAAAAAAGGCAAGAATTACATAGTATGTGCTTTACTATAAAAGTGCTTTACAAAAAAAGTAAAGAATTACATAATATGTTTATTTTAAAAGTGCTTCTACTACTACTACTACTACTACTACTACTACTACAAAAGAAATAAGTCAAGAATTACATATTATGTGCTTTAATATAAATGTGCTACTACAAAAAAGTCAAGAATTACATAGTATGTTTATTTTAAAGGTGCTTCTACTATTACTACTACAAAAGAAATAATTAAAGAATTACATATTATGTGCTTTACTATTGAAGTGCTTCTACAAAAAAGTCAAGAATTACATAGTATGTACTTTACTATAAAAGTGCTTCTACAAAACAACAAAAAAAAAAAGAAAAAGGTCAAGAATGACATAATATGTGCTTTATTATTAAAGTGCTTCTACATCAAAAAAAAAAAGTAAAAAAAAAAAAGTCAAGGATTATATATTGTGTACTTTACAATAAAAGAGCTACAATAACTGCTGTAACTGGACAAAAAAAGAAAAAAGTCAAGAATTACATAGTATGTTTACTTTAAAAGTGCTTCTACTACTACTACCACTAAATAAATAAGTCAAGAATTACATAGTATGTGCTTTACTATAAAAGTGCTTCTACAAAAAAAAGTCAAGAATTACATAATATGTTTACTTTAAAAGTGCTTCTACTTCTACTACCACTAAATAAATAAGTCAAGAATTACATAGTATGTGCTTTACCATAAAAGTGCTTTTACAAAAAAAAAAAAAAAAAAAAAAAAGGTCAAAATATATATATTGTGTGTTTTACAATAAAAGTGCTACAACAACTGCTGTAACTGGACAAAAAAGAAAGAAGTCGAGGATTATATAGTATCTACTTTACTATAAAAGTATTTAAAAAAATGGCAACATCCCTCCTGAAACAAGTCCACATGCTTTCTTTTACCGTGTCATGTTTCCTGGTGTAGCTTAATTTTTTACTCTTTTTTTTTTTTTACTTCAAGTCTGGGATTTAAGAGCCGTCTTCGTTCAAAGAATCAGAAGATGTGACTGGAGCTGTAAAGTTTTATCTTGCCTGAGGTTTTTCCCTGCTGAAAGATGGTATAAGAGACGGTATATATGTCTCACACACACGCTGACCTTGCTCTAATCGCTATAACGCTAAACGACCTGCTGTTTGACTTAAAAACATTTCAACGATGGAAATGACTTTTATTTCAGATACAGGACAGGTGTCCTTGTGCAGAACAATTCCTGCCTTATGCAGTATAATTACCGCTGCACTTGAACACTCGTCTTCAATGTTTTCTAGTTTTCCGTTAGAAAATCCCGGTGACCCCCCGCTGACTCTGATCACATGGTTCCTATCGCTTATAAGGCCTCTCTCCACTCTCCAATTACCAGAGCTTCTCTCCCACATCATGTTTATGTTCACATGGACGCTCAGGAAGCCATTTGAAGAAGGTTACGTAGATAAATAGGAGCGAAGCATTCTGGCATGGCGTGATAGTCACTTTATGTGCAGTAAACAACAAGGCATGTCTTTTGAGATTAAAGAGGGGATGCATATCTCTCTCTCTCTCTCTCTCTCACTCTCTCTCTTTCTCTTTCTTTCACTCTCCATATCCCCCCTCTCCTCCCCTCCCCTCCACTCTTTCCTCTCTTTCTCTCTCTGCATTTGAACTTTCCTCCACTCCCTGGAGAACTGGACCGAAGCCTGTTCCGCCTCTGGTTGAAGGACCTCTCTCAGTCCTGCTGATGGATAGCCACGTTTGTAATTTTTCTTTTTTTAAACTGATAAGCTTTCATGCTTTACGAAGTTTAGAGCACGGAGACGGAGGCGAAAGTGACCTCTTTACATGGTGACCCCCCCCCAAAATAAAAAAATCCCACTGCTCTGGAAATAACTTCTCTGATGGTGTTTCTGGGTTTGTTAAGTGCTCTTATGAAATTGTAATGTATCTGCATTGGCTTTGGATTGAAATCATGTGCAACATCTGAAATCTGACTGCTCTGTTTTTTTTTTTTTTTTATAAAAACCCTCACAGGAATGCCATGTTTTATTTACAGCACGGTGAAATTCTTTCTTTGCATATCCCAGGAATGTTAGGAAGCTGGGGTCAGCCATGATACAGTGCCCCTAGAGCACGGAGGGTTAAGGGTCTTACTCAAGGGCCCACGAGTGGCAACTTGGCAACACTGAGGCTTAAACCACCAACCTTCCGATGAATAACCCAACACCTTAACCACTGACCTACCAATGAGAACCTTCTTCTCAGTCAAGAGATGTTCAGAGAGGAATTTTACCCACTGGTGAACATTTTTAACACCACCAGGCTTTAAAATCAGTACACATGCGATTTGTCCGGTTTCTGGATACCAAAAATTGGTGTGCGCTTTTTGAACATCTCACATTTAGTCTCCATTTGTCCCAAGTTGGTGTTTCTGTAGAAACATTGCATTCACTTTGACTTATGTGATGGATGTGCAGTATTACATATAATCAGGAGGAAACAATTATTAGGACATTTTCTTAAAAATAAAAAAAAATCACCAAATTTCCCGTAAAGTGCCTTTTATGGAGAAAGCATCATTTTGTAAAGGCTTTTGTTGACACTGATAAATCTTCAGGACAGCGCAGTTATACAATCGATTTTCTATATCACGTGACAAGCTGTGTTGATTTTGACAATGCTGGGGCTCAAATCATCTTGACATTGCTGCATTATATACTATGTATAATGTGTTATTATTCTTACGTAGCCATGACAGAGGGAGTTGGAGCTCGTGACTCGTTTTTATTTCATCCTCGGATGCTCAGCTTCAGCCAGAGGATGAGCCGCTGATAATCTTTGAGGATCGAGTGATCCGAGGGCTTTCCAAGTTTTCAGCTGATTCCTGATTTCAGTTATTTTCCTAACAGCTCTTTTCGAAGCAAGGCATGAACTCTGTGATGGCTTTATTGTAGCGTTGGTTTATGAATGCATTTTCCAACACAGTGGACTGCAGCTTTGTGAATATTCGGATAATAATGTTGCACAGTGTTTGACTGAGAAAGCAATCGTTCTTTATATGTATACGATGCTGAAATATTGTTTGTGCCAAAATCCGGACTGCTCTGGTGCTAATGGTATGGAGATTTTATTTCTTTTGACTTATTTGCTTGGCCTTTATTGAGCAGTGGTTGCAAAGAGAGAAGGAAATGAATTAGCCCCTGCACAGATGGCTTTTAAGGAGAAAACACCACATGACAAATGTTCTGTGCCCTCCAGGCTTAAGGCTACAATATAACAAAATGGAGGAAGGAAAGAAAAAAGGACCCAACCGAGTGATATAATAAATATATATTGTAAAAGAAGAAAAGCTTTAATCTTTTAACGTTCTCCCCCTCTCTCTCTCTCTCTCTCTCTCTCTCGCTGTATCTCTCACACTTTTTCGAACCATCCTTGATCTGCTCTTGGGCGAAATGGTGGATAGGATTGTTTGTATGCAACCTCAGCAGTTTCCCCGTCCCATGCTGCTTGGAATGAGCGTCGGGCCTGTGCTTGATTTAAGCTGATTGTAAAGCACGCTCACTTACAGCCCTCTCACGTCATGTTGCCTGTGACTGCAGGGGCATCAGGGACAGCATTGGCTAAAGATGCCATGCTGCCTGTGTAAGGATGAGGAGGACAAAAAATGCAGAGAGAGCTTTGGACTTCGGAGCGCATGCTGGCCGCCGTTTCATGCGATTCTGGTTTTTATTTGTTTTAATGATGCCTAGTTTTGTTTTCCTCTCTGATTCCCAGTACTTTGTTTGTGTTGAACAATGATTATGTTTCTCAACCAATGCTTATATCCCATGCTGTTTGGAAAGGAGCATATCAGGTCTGTTTTTTTCATCCTCTAGCTGTTCTCAAGCTGCTGATGTTGCAGAGAGAATGGGAAAAAATGCAAAGGAAAAAGCACAGAGCATATTTTACACTCAGTTACAGTAGATAAGAGAATTCTGATCAGCTCTTGGTCTCAATGATCCCTAACTTTGCAGCATGACTGTGTTTTTGGCGACTCCTCCATGATCTGGTTCCCAGCAAGACTCTCTGATAAAGACCCTTGATCTGGGTGGCTGTCTCTACCTTGTTATCTGAAGGATAGGGCGACTAAAAGTTTATCTTAATAACTCAGGTTCTCCTCAGGAATCCTCATCGCTAGGTTTTTTTTACAAATCCGAGGGTACATTTTTCCATGTAACAATTTCTTAGCCAATCACGGTTGATGTTACTCATTCATCTCATTCATGTCAACTTATTCATATATACATTGTGGATAAAGTACATAACCCATGTAGTTATAAAGTAGAGATAGGGTCAAACACTGATTTCTATTAAAATGATCATAACCTAAAAACCTTATTTTTAACCACTAGGAAAGAAATCGCGTAAATAAGGTCACGGGTGATGTGGCGAGTTCGAGTCGGGAGTTTCTTCCATCATTTATTCCTCTCTAAAAGTTCTTCCTGCTGTTGATGCTGAACTGTATATTGGTGATCAGTAGATACAACAAGCGCCAATCAAAAACAAGTTCACAACAGATCATGCGCTCGGCCCTGATTGGTAGCTTAATATATTTATTTTTTTTTTTCCTTGGATGACTCCATCAGGAAAGCAGGTGACAGAAGGTGTGATCCAAGTTGCAGTTGGGTCAATTGCAGCATCACCGGGTCCCTGCAGAAATCAGCAGGGAATCCTGGGGGCTCTGAGCCTCCTGCTGGGACTGTTAGCATTGCCCTGCTGCTCGACCGCATGACTGCCTTGCCTCATAAAGCCATAAATTCTCCTTCAAAGGCATCATTAATGCCACCACACGGCCACATCCTTATAATAAGGATAAGATAGAGAGAAGAACCAGGGACAGGGTAGTCTGGAAGGGAGTCGATAAGAATGGGGGGGTGGGGTTGTATGAGAAGCTGAGGTATCTGTTTTGACACATTACGACAAGTTAAACAGGCAGCCTGCTCTCACTAACTACTACACAAACACAAGGTGTAATTGTTCACACTAACACTGTCAAATTAGCCACCTTGTCTACATTAGCACCTCGGATTTGAAAGGCCGGCGTAAAGACGATGTGCAAAGACGGTGAGAATTATATCTTCGTACTTAGTATATGGAATTAGAGCAGACGATATTCATGACCGTATTTTCTGAGCGAATGACCGAAAATGTTACAGTATCGAAGGTATTACAGCAGAATTCGTTTCTGAGCGCTAACCCGAATAAGAGCATAGACTGATTGACCTCAGGATGACTCCTCTCAGCTCAGACCCGAAGCACACTGCTCACACTGTGTTGCAATTAACCGCAAGATCGCATCATCAGGAATTTCTGCCACTCTCACGGCTCGAAGGTTATCACCCATGATAAATATTTATTAGTAAAAGATAACGACCTATCTGTAAAATATATGTGGCTCCCATCTGTGGCTTGACTCATCTTCAAAGCGATAAAAAGAGAGTTTAGGATTTTGTGAGCTAGTCATTGAAACAGGAGCTCTGTGCTGGTTATGGGGAAGATGGATGCTAGATTTCAGCCTCGTCTACTGTCATGCTGTTTCGCTTTTTATTGTAACCAGGCTTGCATTCTTGTGTTTAGTATTAGTCTTTACCTGGTATAATCTCTTTGAAGTTGCATAGCGAATTAGAAAAGCCATGGATAAGTTAACGCTTTGGATTCGACACAAAATTCATAATTCCAGGGCACTTTATAAACCCGAGAGCTTTTTTCTTTTAATGCGGAAATCTGCAAATGAAAAGCTCTGTGCACTGCAAACCCACTCTGTAGACCCACCAGGTGTTGCTACTTCATGGGCCTGTAAAGGAGATCTTATGGGACTTACTGGGGATTTGTCCATAACTGCTGTATTTCTCTTCGACTGCTCTCAGTGAGTGTTTGCCAGAAATAAAAAATGAACTAATTGTGAACGACTTTTCTCAATTACTGCACTTTACAAAAGGTTAAGTCTAGAATTTTTACGAATTCTTTGTTTATCCCTCTGACGGAAGTTTTAAAAGTGCATTAAATGGTTTTGCCTAACCCTATTAGGAGGCAGAAACAGCTCCATTTTTTCGCAAGAAGAATGTTCGCAGACATTGAAAGACTGGGGGTGTGGAGTGAGTAATTATTGTTTGTATTGTTATCTTATGAGCCCTGATTTCCAAAATTTTTCTGAACAATTAGCCTCCTATGGGATTGTTACAAGCTTGTAAACACCACTAGATGAGTCAAGCCAAAGATAAAGCTCACATATTTTTCAGATAAGCTGCTTGTTTTTTTTTTTTTTTTTTGGCTGATAATTGTTTATCATCTGTTATAACCTTCTCTAGATTTACTATATATAGTAAACCCTTCAAAGTTAAGCATTGGCCTCATTTATATTAATTTACTACTTAACTAGCAGTGTGAACCGGTTGTTTTAAAGAAGATAAAACACTAAAACATGCACTCAGTAGCATGATTATAGACAAAATGAAATCCCTAGTACAGCTTTCCAGCAGCACATCCACACTGTCTCTCCAACAATTTTAATTAAAAGCAGAAGCAATGCAATGAAGACCTGTAATTGCTCAGTATTAGTATCATGCGGTAATGACAGAACCTTTGCCCAATCACATCCTTTTTCCGGTTTGGAGTTCACTTTCAGTGTTGGCTCTCACCTCGGACTTGCCTATGATGTGTGAAGTGTTTCCAGATGCCTAACTCCGCCAATAGCTCAAACTCGGAGGGTCATATACTGACACATTGTGTTATTGTAGCCGTAACGGTCGCCTAAAGATGAAATGACCAGAAATTTTTGTGTCGGCTCTTTGGATTTAATGAAAACATCGTCTTTTTAACAGCTTGGAACGTGTGAAAATATCTGTGCTCCTCAATGTAATTTATAGCATTCTATTATTTGTTAGAAGTGTGTATTAGGTGTTACGGATATAATTTTTGAAATGATATTTATTATATAGTACTATACAGTATACTAACAATTTAGCTAACATTTGTTAGATTTACTGAATAACATACAATGGAATATACTACTTTTGACTAAAACAGCTTGGTTATTTGTAAACTAGGAAGGGCATCCTCAACCCTGATTTCAGCAGATGACATCAAATCAACATGGCTGCTTACAGGATTAATAGCGAATTGTGTAAAGCGTTTCATTTAGTTACAGGTATCAGCTGTAGATCCACCAAAATACAGACATTAAATCTATAACACAGTTCTTAGGAGATACATACTGTACACGTCACTCAGATAGCTTGGTGCTAACTAAATACAACCATTCTGGAGTCCATGTTTTCACCTGCAAATTGTAACAAAACCAAACTCTAATTAGAACTTCTAAGGTAAATTCAAAGGCAGCATTTCCTCTGAATATTCAGTACTGGTACTGCTGTAAAGTTACAGATACAAGACGATATCTCTGTTTACAAGAAAGAACTTTATTTATCTACATTTAAAAACTATCGCCCTTAAAATAGTCACCTTAACCAGCAATACAGAGCTCCCAGCGTTCCTGCCACTTCTGGAACGTATCTTGGAAGTCTTCTTTTTGAAGCGTGTCAAGTAACTTATGCTATTCATGGTGGATCTCCTCAATGGTGTAAAAATTGAGTCCTTTGGGTTGAATCTTTATTTTCGGTAAGAGGGCGAAGTTTACAGGCGCCAAATCTAGTGAGTGGGTTAGGGGCGGACGTGAGATGATGTTGTTTCCCGTGAGAAACACACGTGTAAAGAGAGTTCGGTGAAAGAGGGCGCACGTGGTCAGAATAGCAGATGTGGTAACAAACATGGTCAGAGTAGCACCAGTTGAACAGCTCCTGATGTCTTTTGGCACACTAACTTATGAAGGTCGGTGCTCCCCGTGACTGTGCATTGCAGCCTTTTGCTGCTATCTGTTGGCGTGTTACAAAACCTCTCTCAAACTTTTTGATACCACCTCGTATATGAATGAGATAAATGTAAGTCACTCTCGATAAGGTCCTTTGCTAAATGCCATAAATGTAAATGGAGACTCCAAGGTACAAAAATTATCTAATGAAAGTAGGATTGTTAACGTGTTTACTTAGTAACTGAGCAGCTAAGAGCAGCTTGATGTGATGGGATTTACCTTCAGATCCAAAGTTCAATAACATAAACACTAAGCTACAACCAAGCTACCACCTTCCTCATCTCCATCTAGTAGAAATACCAAAGAACATTGTTTAAGGTGCCTAAACCACTCCAGGTGGATCCTTTTCAGTTTGTAGAATATGCACACATCCTGAGGTCTATCTTTAGTAGGAATTCTGGATTAGGGCTTCAGTAACCAAGCTCTTGACTGCCAAAAGCCCAATCAAGAGCCTTCACTGTGTATAGATGAACAGTCAGTCCATTTCCACTTGAACTAAAACATGTACATTTACATTTGAATCTGCTAAATGCCGCAAATGCGAATGTAAATGTACATGTTTTAGTCCAAGTGGAAATTGAGGTTGTGGAATAAAGGAAGGAGCTACATAAAGTCACTCTGACTGTTCATCTATACACAGTGAAGGCTCTTGATTGGGCTTTTGGCAGTCAAGAGCTTGGTTACTGAAGCCCTAATCCAGAATTCCTACTAAAGATAGACCTCAGGATGTGTGCATATACAATAAACTGAAAAGGAGCCACCTGGAGTGGTTTAGGCACCTTAAACAATGCTCTTTGGTATTTCTACTAGATAGAGATGGGGAAGGCGGTAGCTTGGTTGTACAATGTACATGTACAAAACAAAAAATTGATAAGAAACACTAATGTGTTTCATGGCACAAAAACTTGAGTGTCAACTAATACTATGTACTATTGGTCTTATTCTTGTGTTTACTATTTTTCTGTTCCGATTGGAGCAACTGGATGAAGCAATCACCTGATACATCTACAATGTTATCATGAGAAACACATACTGTATATTTAAAAAATGCACAATGTTGCAAATCACTGGCACAATGTACCTTTACAGGAGGAGACTTTACAATGGTGACCATTTTGGGCTGATTATCAGTCACATTTCATTAAACACAGTACAATTCTTTTCTTTGCATATCCAATCTTGTTAGGAAGCTTGGGGTCAGACCTTTAGAGACAGCCATGATATGGAGCAGATAGGGCTTTCTCAAAGGCCTGACACAAGCTTGGCAGTGTTAGAGCTTGAACCCCCAACCTTCTGATCAGCAACCCATAGCCTTAAATGTTGATGCATCACTGCCAGAGTTACTGTATATGGCCAATCCAGGCACCATCTAGCCAGGTCTAGCTCCAGAAATGGGATAACAGTAATCCAGGCAGGGTACACTTAGTCTTTCTGGTTCCTTTCATGGGTTAGCTTTCTGATCACTCTTTGTCTAACCTTTCTCTTCTCCCCTGTTCACTAAGGGCCCTAATGGGAGCTTCTGGTAACATACTACAGGACACAATACAGCAAGGTCTTCATTCATAAATAGGAACGTGATTACAATTGAAAAAACGATTTATTTCTGGCAATATGTCTGTAATTCTGTTTGTCTATTTATTTGTAATCTTTAGATCAGAGGTGTCCAATCTTTTCCACAAAGAGCCGGTGTGGGTGCAGGTTTTCTTTTCAGGTGGAATCTGGTGTGGCTTGGTAAGAGTGGAAACCCAGTGGGTGAGTGCACCCACACCGAGCCTTTGTGGAAAAGATTTGACACCCCTTCTATACGAGGTGGTATCAAAAATTGACAAACGGCGATGCTGCAACGAGTCGTTCGAGGTGTTTTGAGCGGCACGTGCGCTTTAAAAGCGGAAGAACATCACTGGAAGATGACGAGAGATCTGGAAGACCTTCAACGTGCTCAACCCGACGAAAACGTCGAAACCATTCGGTAACTTGCGCATGATGATCGTCGGAGAATGATCCACATGATCTCACTTCCGCACCCACCCTACTTGCCAGATTTGTCTCCTGAGGATTTTGCCCTCTTCCCGAAAATGAAGATACAGCTCAAAGGT
This sequence comes from Silurus glanis, assembly GCA_014706435.1. Taxonomy (NCBI): domain Eukaryota; kingdom Metazoa; phylum Chordata; class Actinopteri; order Siluriformes; family Siluridae; genus Silurus; species Silurus glanis. The sequence continues at coordinate 1,326,832 of JAAIIK010000178.1, forward strand.
CACCGTTTTGACATCATTGCGGCGATCCGGTGCAAATCTCAGAAGGTGCTTGACGCTCTTTAAAAAGAAGACTTTCAGTAGACGTTTCAGAAGTCACGCTGAGTTGCTGTGCAAGGGGACTGTTTTGAAGGCGACCCTTTTTGATACCACCTCGTACAATCCCAATTTTCTCAGCAGTGTTTTCAGCATGTACTCTTCTGAATCATTATCCTAAGAACATCAGGCCGCTTATACAGACCCGCATATCCTTCACTGCTCCTACAGACATGCGAAAATCCCTCAGTAAGTTGCAGCATCCTCAACATTCCTACAGGACTGTTCACTCCACACTGGCTCTCCAGCACCGTAAATCACACACAAGACACTTCAGGTTAAACCAAAGCAAAAGACCAATATAAATTATACAAACTCTCCTTTTTTTTTTTTCTTCTCCATTTTTCCCCCCACAGTTGGCAGGGACTACCTGCATACACGGAATCAAGATTTAATGGGAGTTCCACTTAAACGCCAATTTTTCAATTGTTGATTTGTTTATCTCTCTTTCTCTCTCTCTCTCTCTCTCTCTCTCTCTCTCTCTCTCTCTCTCTCTCAGCCTGTTTCCACTGAGGGCCCCTAACAGGGAGGGTAAAGCAGTGGTTCGCTGCTTTCCGTGAATAGTTTAGTCCCACTCTCAACTGTGGCTTCACATAAACACTACACCAATACCTGTCATGCGAACCCATCATTTCTCCTGCGGCTGTTCCACTGTTTATACTACACAATTCTTACGTCTATTCAAACATCGGCTTCTTAATAAACACACAGGAACAGGCCGAGATCCTAACATATTCATTTATAATTTGTCACCTGATATTTATGAGTTCATTCAGGTTTTTTTTTTTTCCTCTTTTTTTTCTTTTCTTACTTTGACCTTGGCTTTTGCCTCAAAATGAAGATCCCTTCTAAGTTACGTTACGAAAATATAATAATCTTTCTTTCTTTCTTTCTTTCTTTCTTTCTTTCTTTCTTTCTTTCTTT
>JAAIIK010000178.1:1335569-1347495 GCA_014706435.1 Silurus glanis
TCTCTCTCTCTCTCTCTCTCTCTCTCTCTCTCTCTCTCTCTCTCTCTGCACCGGTGATTAAATGAGAAGAGGTTTTGTGGGACTGCAAGGTAGAGTTGAAATTCCAGAAAGATTGACGCGACAGTCGATCAGAACAAAACCGATTACAATTCTTGCGAAATTTCAGACAGGACTCTGATATAAACTAGAAGTTCTCATGTCTGTCCTCGTCTCTTTTTCCTCTCTTGTCCAATTCATTCCTGTTTGTATATTTATTTATCTGTTAGATTTTTTTTTTTCTCGTACTCATGCTAAGCCTCCTGATCTATGACATTCAGCTTCTTTCTGGTGCACTGTTTCTGCATTGTTCCATTTTCTGTCCTCCGTCCATTTCTCTCTGTTTCAGTGTTTACTCTCGCTCTCTTTCTTACTTTCTCTTTCTCTGCCACCCCTCACCCCCTCGTTCCTCCCTCCTGTTGGACCACTTGTATGGTACCAGTCAGTGACTGTCTAAGCAGCATGACTCGACCCTAAATCCTAGAAAGTGCCTGAAGAACATTCCGCTAACGTGCCCCTGCCGAGTCGAGTTGAGCCCAGATGAGGCCACTCGCTCTCACGCAGTCCTTATGCGAGCTGAAAGGCTGTACACAGGATTTGTCTGCTTTGTGCTCGGATTTCTCTTACACAAGAGCAAGAAAGAGGAGCAGTCAGTGATTTAGGGTGCTTTCGCTTACTGGCGACTTTCATACAGGTCACACACGGCGAGCCAAATATCTCTTATCCGTTCAAAACTCCAGCTCTATTAGTAGATCAGGTCCTGAGTTGAGCTGTCGGATTTCAGAGTGTGTGCTCAAGCCATAACTCAGCTCTGGTGTGGTACAACAGGGTGTAAATACTGTAAATTAGATCGATCCGGCAGGTAATGGAACCTAATTTTGGGTTTTGGAGAGGAAGCGGATTGCAGCGAGGGGAAGTCGCTGCGCTATCGGCAGCGTGCCATGTGGAAAATCACACCCGCTCTGTTTACATACCTGGCTGGTGATTTATTTTGTATATGACGAGCAGTCCAGTGACTATCATCCACACATTTTATTACAGCTTGGGAATGTTCATTCTGAGAGGGAGCAAGGTTAACGTTTTATCTGTCCATCTCCAAATATGGTGCTTGTGCTCTTTCAGCCCAGACATCCATCATAACCAAAAGTTTTCAGGGCCCTGGGAGCTTTCTCTCCGTCTCCGTGACTCCAGCGTGGCCTTTCCTGGTCTTTTTAAGTCTTCTTCTCTTGTATGGTTCAACGAAAAAAAGAAAGAATGATTTTGAAAAATTTACATCCTGTCACTGTTTGTTTTACTAAAACCTCCAATAAACCTGCTATAAATCTCTGAGCCGGATTCCTGGATTCATCACCCACGCCAGATATTCACCTCATCACTGCTCACATGCATCACCAAAGTGCTAAAAGTTCTAATTACAAGAGCAAACTTGAAGCGATTGTTTTCGCCTGATCGGTTTATCATTGCACTTTTACTCCCAAATCTTTACAGTCTTCCTCAGAAGATCTTCATCTGCCTTAAAAAAATGTAAACATCACCTGTCACATTTGTCTTCATGTCGGACCAGTGACATTTAGGATTTTGGTTTTAATCCCATTCCTTCCACCATTCGGTTATTTTTTTCTACAACCTGTACACAATATGAGCGGTGAAGCAAATAACACTGATTAGACAGCAAGTGAACATTTTGTCCTCAAAGTTGATGTTAGAAGCAAGAAAAATGGACGAGCAAAAGGATTTGATCGAGTTTGACAAATTGTGACGTCTAGACGTCTGGGTCAGAACATCTCCAAAACTGCAGCTCTTGTGGGATGTTTCTGGTCTGCAGTCTTCAGTGTCTATCAAAAGTGCTGCAAGGAAGGAACAGTGGTGAACCGGCGACAGGGTCGTGGGCAGCTGAGGCTCATTACTGCACGTGTGGAGCGAAGGCTGGTCCGTGTGGTCCGATCCAACAGACGAGCTCCTGTAGCTCAAACTGCTGAAGAAGTTCATGCTGTTAATGTTTGACGGGTCACGACTGTTTTAGCAGCAAAAAAGGGGACCAACACAATATTAGGCATAATATTATATAATGCATCATATTGCATATCTCAACCTACTGCACCATCATTTAACCTGACTGACATTTACACAATAATTTTATTATTTACTTTCAATTATTTGCTATTTCCACTACCAATTGGATGCTGACAACTATTTGCTGTCTGTACTCGTTCTTTTGATTTTTTATTGCAAATTAATGCCACAAAACTGTCTCATTGTTTCGCATATAACAAATCTCAGGTTCATTTTAATTTCTACAGGAAAAAAAAGAAATTGCTGATACTCAATTTTTATGTATGTAGCACACATTCAAGATTTTCATTTGACTCACACATAAATGTTTCTCAAATCAAGATAAAACCATGTGCACACTGTGGATTTGGCCACACTTTGGTCGTCTGAGACAAATTTAGAAAATCCTAAAAGATTCCTATAATCCTAGACTAAAATCTGTAGTCTTTGGTTTGACATGTTCACCAACAGCCAATTAATAGCCGCTGCGATCATTTTTTTTCCTGAATTCTGGCAGAAGATTCTAGACTCTGTCCTGCAGTATGACTTCTCCTACAACAACCATCAAACCAAGAACCAATAGGAGCGCCGAACCTGATGATGCAACTAGACAACTTCAAAAAGGAAAAAATGTCCAAATGAGTCAGGTGGACGGTACAGTAAGAAGAGAAACTTATTGAGTTATGGAGGGAAAAGGAGTGTTTGTATGATGATCATCAGGGCATGTCATGAACATAATAAACACGACTGATTGCTTTTGTTTGTTGCTAGGTACCGTTAGCGAGAGAACGACGCTCAGAGATTGATTACGTAAAACTTCGGTACTTTCTTTTGTGCCTCAGATTTTGACTGTCGTACAGTCTGACATCGTACAGTGACATGGGGAACATGTTTGTACAGTCTGACATACAACGACAGGACTATTAAAAATCATACCGTCACCAACCATATACAGTAGAGTGCACAGTGAAATTATGTGTTCCATAAAACAACATAAACCTGTATTTTACAAATGTAAAAAACTGTAATTCAAAATGTTCTATGTTAAAAATCTAAGCACATGAAATAAAGTACAAATTAATAGTTTTTGACTCTGACTGAGAAAGCCAATAGTGTAGACTACAAAACACTGCCACATAGCACAAAAATAAGCACACAATAAAGAAAATAACAACAAAGAAAAAACTGAAGACTAGAATTAAAGGTTTTTCCAATTTTGGACACAAATCTGTGACGTCATAAAAACATAGCAAGAACAAACTATGCACCATTGCATAACCCAATAGCCTGCAGGTAGAAACTGTCCTTCAACCAGTCTGTGATTAGATGCTATTAGAAATCAGATGGTGGCTGGGTGTAGTACTGAGACCCATGCACAGAGATTCTGATTGATTTACTTCTCAAACTGAGACTGATGAAGGTTTCCAACAACATCACATTGTGCAAATTGTGCTCATTCCTATTGTAAACATTCGGATTAGAGTTGCAAGGAAGTGACCTGGCCTAACACTTTCAGCCTAATCCTATAATAAAACAATATAAATTGTACATTTTTCTCACAAAAACATGGCCGGCTACATCAAACCAGTTGACAGATGACATTCAGTTTGGTATTTCAGGCATCACAATAAATTAGAGGTATAAATCAGAGCTACTGTATGTATGGTGTGCTGCAGGGCTCAATCTTTGGCTCTGTAGCCTTGTGGAGTCTCAGCCTTGTTAGAGCATGGAGCTCACGGTGAGGCTGGGGCAGCACGGAGCCAGAGAGCTAGTCATCGATCAACTCTTATCTGACCAGACCTGACAGTTCAGAAGCACAACTTGGGGTGGGAGGTGTGTATGGGGGGGTGTGGGGCTAGAAAAAAAAAAAGAGAAAGAGAATATGCTATGTCGACCATGCTTTTTTGCTAGCCGGCTAAGCTGCACTGTCAGAGAGGAGTGTAAGTTATGGGTGCCTCAGGGTTGTCTGATAAGAGCCCCTGAAAGAGGAGAAAAAGAGAGATAGAAAAACAGACAAAAAAAAAGATAAGCTCACTACCCTGAGAAAACTACATGAAATCTTCAGACACTAATTTAATCTGTCTCCTTCTCATTGCTAAGCGTCCAAATTCCTAGCCTTTTGCACTACAAAGGCATTCTGACCTTGCGTGACTGTTACACAAACGCTTTGAGGTGTAATTTTTTTTTTTTTCCCAAAAAACAAATTTGCGGTTGGTCGGTTATGCGACTTTGTAAACAGGCCGACGTGTCAGCGCTCATCAAAGGCTTAACTGAATTTTCCAAACTGATGTTCCAGCAAACTCCTGAAGTGACCCTGAACACTGGGAGATCACAGCAACAATGCCAAATCCCATCGGGAAAACGTCGCGGTGTCGGAGACCTCTGAGCGAGGTAGGGTTCGGATCGTAGGTTTTTTTAATTATGACAATTTACCCCGAGAGCTTTGTGTAAGCAAGATTATTTACATTGAAAGCTTTGGGTTACATTGCCAGCATATTTGTAATGATTGCTATAATTAGCAATAATGAATATAAGGCCCGGACTGAAAAAGCGCTTAGGAGATTTTGTGCGAGCACCACTGTTATCCAAAGTTCAGAACATTTCCATGTGTGGAGAAGAACTGAGATAGTCGTAGTAGAAGCGCTTGTTGACGCTAAAGCCGGGGTTCCCCTTGTTTTTGCTGGTGGCATGCGTTCCTCTTGGTGGTCCTTTCCATCACCATTCCATCATTAGCACAAATGTACAGTCCTCAAACAAATCCAATTATTGTCTGACCCGTTTTAGACACGTCGCCCGCAGCGGAACGAATCGCGTCCTCTTTTTTCACAATGGTCGTTTTCACATGCTCGTGACTCACTCGCTGAGTTGAATAAGTGATTTATTGAAATTTGCGTGTGCCATTTAGTAGAGGTCAGGCCAGAAGGAAGAGATGGATTCGAAGCTCGGGTAGAGGTGAGATCCTCTATGCAGGGAGATTCTGCTGGCTAAAAAGTCAAGAGGAACTGTCTTGCAGGACCCATGAGGAGTTGCTGGTATGAATGTAATGATCATTTGAGATTTCAGAGTATGATCAATCTTGGAGATTTGGTTGTAGTTAAACTTTTGGACCTTCTTGGTGATCCAGATATTCATATCTGTATTTAGGTTTACACCTACCAAAAAGTTGGCTTGAAACAGTTCCTCAACCTCAGCTACATTATTCCAGTTTATAATTAGTTTTGGTTTGATTGTGTTGTTACTATTCGCAGTTTTTCTTCTCCGTGATCTTTTAAAACACTTGTAGCTCGTTTCCAAAATGTAAAATGTGCAAAATTACATTTAGGCAGATTCAAGAATAAAAAATAAATAAAAATAAGATAATAATCTATTCAGTTAGAAGGACATACTGGGTTGAATTAGCACCTAATGTGTTAAAGTGACTCTGCGCCTGATGAATTATCACCTACAGTGTCACGCTTACACACTGATGTAATTGAATTAACACCTCAGGGGTCACAATTTTTTGTTGCTTTCGCTGCAAATCAGCCATGATCTGTGAAATGGTGCATGAAATTCTATTTAGTTACCAATAAAGGAAGTATATCAATAAAGAAATAAATTATAAATCAAGGCACAATATTTTATTTATAACAAATTATTTGTGGTGGATGAATCTGTATTCACTAAGTTGTATGTAAATTTTAATAATACATTTTTGTTATATTACATATAGCTTTATACAGAGTGGTAGTGGTATAAAATTAAATTAAATACAATTAAATGCAATTAAATAAAGTTAAAATAAAATAAAACTAATAAAATAAAATAAAATAAAATAAAATTAAATTAAATTAAATTAAATTAAATTTAATTTAATTTAATTTAATTTAATTTAATTTAATTTAATAAATAAATAAATAAATAAATAAATAAATAAATAAATAAATAAAATAAAATAAAATACAATTTAATTTGATTAAATTTAATTAAACAGAGACCTGAAATTGGCTGTCCACCTACACTCCCTATCAAACCTGACCCAGCTTGAGAGGATTTGTAAAGAATAATGGCAGAAAATCCCCAATCCAGGTGCAAATCTTGTTATGTCATACCCAAAAGACACAAGACTGGAATTGCTGCCAAAGGTGCTTCAATGCTTCTCAGTGGCTGAGTGAAGGGTCTTTAAACTCAGACATGCAATATTAGTTTTTTCTTTTTATTAAGTGTACAGAATGTATAGAGTTGTCAAATTCAGTTTTCACTTTGTGATTATGGGCTGTTGAGTGTAGATGAATGAGAAAAAAAATATATTTGAATTATTGTACATTTCTGGCATGGCAGAGGAATGATTATTTGAGATTTCAGAGAATGATAGATCTAAAAGATTGAATTGTTCTAAAACTTTTGGACTTTCTTGGTGATCCAGATATTCATATCTACTTAAATTTACAACATAAAGTTGTCTTGAAACAGTTCCTCAACCTCAGCTACATTATTCCAGTTTATAATTAGTTTTGGTTTGATAGCGTTGTTACTATTTGCAGTTTTTCTTTTGAAACACATTTAGGTTGTTTCCAAAATGTAAAATGTACAAAATTACATTGATGGCATTTTGGCAGATGCCCTTCTCCAGAGTAACGTACTTTTATCACATTCATACAAATAAGCCTCTATAGGGGTTAGGGGCCTTGCTCAGGAGCCCAGGAGGGGCAGCTTGGTGTGGCATGGATTTGAATTCATGACCTTCAGATCCAAAGGCCAATGCCAGTAAACCACCACCTACTCCTGACTATATTATTAAGCTAAAAAAGTGGGAAGTGGGTCAGAATATGTTCTGAATGTACTGTGTTTGCAAAACAATAGTAAAAGTTTCTTAGCAGTATGATGATTGATGAATGCATTGAAAAATCTTTCGCATTTTTCCTATCACCATGTCCCCATAGCTTTATGACGCTTCTATGAATTTGCCCTTAAAAAGATCTAATCGCTGAAACATACCAAAATGCACTAAGCAAATATTCCAAGATGGCCACTATGCTATTTTTGCAGTATCGGGAAGTTTGTGTTCACTGTACATTAAGGAGAGTAGAATACGAGATTTACTGTGAAATAGTTAATAAAAATACCAACATGCAGTACTCTCTGTGTGTGTGTGTGTGTGTGTGTGTGTGTGTGTGTGTGTGTGTGTGTGTCTACAGTATGTATACTTCAGCTTTATGTATTTGTTTGCTGATTCAGAGACATCTGGTAATGAGGAACTTCACTGAGCTGCACTGTTTGTGAACCGTAAAAACAAGCTCCTTGTGTAATTCCATTAATAAGAACCTGCTTCGAGCTCTGGGAAAACAAAAGACCGTCAAAGACCCAGTTCATCATTGGATTTCTTTCCTGATGGGAATATGTTGTCCTGTACATTAAATATGGTTATATGTTTTTGAGAAATGGAATCTGCCTGTCTATCTATCTATCTATCTATCTATCTATCTATCTATCTATCTATCTCTGTCTGTCTGTCTGTCTGTCTGTCTGTCTGTCTCTCTATAAATCAATATATATAGTCTGTTACTAGACAAATATTTATTGATAGAGAAAAGACAGACAAATAAACAAAGATATAAAAACAGAGAGACAGATAGAAAGACAGACAGAGATATAACGATAGACAGACATATATATCTCTATCTGTCTGTTTCATATTTATGTCTTCCTGCCTGCCTGCCTGCCTGCCTGTCTGTCTTCCTGTCTGTCTTCCTGTCTGTCTGTCTGTCTGTCTGTCTCTCTCTTTCTCTCTCTCTCTCTCTCTCTCTCTCTTTCTATCTAATCATCCTTTACTAGCAGCAGACGTGTGGCTCATGACAGAATAAACCTATATCTATCTACTCATTCCGATACACTGCATGCTGTCATGGAGAAGACACAGGTGCAGCGCTGTTCCAGAGAAAGTGATATAGACGTAACTTTACTGCTGTCTTGTAGCTAAAGTCTAACTCACGCTGGCTGAACGACAGCTCACACACAGATCAAGAGCAAACCCTTGTTTTCAGGTGGGTCCCAAAGACAGACAATGAGATTAATCTGGTGTTGAGAGCCCTTTGCACACCCAAGTACCCCTTTATTCTTCTTCTCTACCTGAGGAGCGCCTCATTGCCTCCGGCTAGCTGTAAAGCCTTGCTTGTGTTTAAGCACCGACACGTCTGAAGACAGCTGAGAACGCTAAGCTGTACTTGAACTGCTCTCTATCCCTCTTTTCTCTCTCTCCATCTTTCTCTAATAACAGTCTGTAGACAGAGAGACGTTAAATCAGATGGCTTCCTCTCGTGAACCCTACTGAGACGAGTCAAGTGAAATTTGACCCGTGTTCTTTTGAAAAGAGACGCACTTTTATTCATCACATGTCCATCATTGTAGAAGCTCGGCTTCACATTAGCAAGCAAGATGCAGCTCGTTTTGCTTGGAGCTCGTATCTTGTGTGTCCGAACAACATTTCTTTTCAGCTTAGACCGGATAATAGTTTATACAAATCGCCTACATGACAAGATTTACTTCAGTATCTAATTGGTATGACAACATTAAAATCTGTGTGAGAATCAGTCTGCTGCAGTTTATAAACCAGGCTTCATATTAGCTTTGTTAGCAGATTAGCAGAGCATGCTAGCTGTACTTATCAGAGAGACCACCGCATGTCTATAAACCCTCCAGTTGAAACCAAATAAATCTGTTTTGTATGATTTACATATTCCATACCAGGCTTCACATTAGCTATAAGCAAATTAGCAGTACAGGCTAGGGGTACTAGCTATAAACACTCTCTGATCTCTTCTAATTCTTTCCATGCTTTAGGTTGAATATGACTAAACCATATGTTAAATTTTTTCCCCATGAGTCGAAACAGTACACAGGAACTCACTGCAGGTAAAAAAAAATCTCCCCATGCACACCATATGATTCAGCAGTCATCTGAGGGGGTTTTCTTTATTTGTCGTTTTACAGAGTAAACATTTTTATTACTTTCTGACAAAAGTGTTGCTTTCCATGTGTCTCTTGACAGCAGTGGTTGATGATGTACACAAACCATGTATTTAAGTTAGAGTATAGACACATTACTCCATAAAAGTAAAAGTGTCCCTTTAAACTTACACTTGCGTAAAAAAGTACAAAAGTATTTGCCTTTAAATGTACTTAAGTATGTACTATCTAAGTACTAGATTTATTACGGCTATAACGTTCCTATTATCATTTTTATCACAAGACTCTTTACTTAATCAACTGAGTTTATGTGTAAAGACTCGAATGTGACTTTCAGCACACTGATCTTTTATTAGAATGATATTAATGACTCAAACACTGATTGATTTCTATTACAATGATCATGAACCCAAAACCTTCTTTTTAACGACTTATCAAAAAATCACATAAACGAGGTCACGTGTGTTGTGTCGAGTTCGAGTCAGGAGTTTCTTCATCATTTATTCCTCTCTAAATGTTCTGCTTGATGTTGTACTGATGCTGAACTGTATGTTGGTGATTAGTAGATACACCAAGCACCAATCAGAACAAAAGCTCACTGGCTGTTTGACCAGTTACGTTTTTATCCACTATAAATAAAAAGGAACGACTGATTTTCCAAAATGTAGTTGAGTAAAAAGTACGATATTTGAGTTTGAAATGTAGTGAAGTTACAGTAAAAGTTTTCCAGAATGGAAATAATTCAGTAAAGTACAGATACGTGAAAAAGCTGCTTAAGTACAGGAACAAATTACATTTACTTTGTTACTGTCCACCACTGCTTGAAACTAACTCTGAAATCACATATTGCCACGATTGCATGTAGGACTGGATGTAGAACTGATCATTCAGAAAAAGTTTCTTTTAAATGCTCCATCGACTACCATTTGATTGTTCAGAATATATAATATATAAGGAAATCTTCATATGCATCTCATAAACAGTGCATAAAAGAAAACTTTGAATGACAAGGTTAAGTCCTATTTTCGATATTAGATATAAATGTAGAGTTAAATGGGGGAAGTGGTGTGGTGGCTCCAGCGGTTAAGGCGCTGGGTTATCGATCGGGAGGTCTGGGGTTCAAGCCCCGGTATCGCCAAGCTGCCACTCTTGGGCCCTTGAGCAAGGCCCTTAACCCTCTATGCTCCAGGGGACCCTTACGAGAAAAATAAATCAAGGACCGTGACGTCGGAGTGACGTGGGGCCGCCTTCCCGTGGGCTCACCACCTGCAGGAGGGACCGTAAGGGACCGGTGCTGAGAGGATCGGGCAGCAGTCGAAGGCAGGGGTCTTCACAACCCGATCCCTGGACACGGAGAAGTGTCTAAGGAATCTGCTTAGACTGCTGCCCCCGCGACCCGAATTACGGATAAGCGGGAGAAGATGAAATGATGAAATGTAGAGTTAAATCAAACAATGTGAAGACAAGTGATTTTTTTGTTGTTTAAGATGGCCGTGACTTTGTTCAGCTACTGTAAAGTGTAGTTCTTGTTTATAGATGCCTAAGTCAAATTGTGTTCAAAACCACATATGAGAGAAAGAGAGAGAGAGAGAGAGAGAGAGAGAGAGAGAGAGAGAGAGAGAGAGTGTGTGTGTGTGTGTGTGTGTGTGTGTGTGTGTGTGTGTGTGTGTGTTAGAGAGAGTTATTACTGAAGAAGTTTAAAAGTTGGGTAATTATTTTAGCTAGTGTTACAGCTACAGCTGTGCTTTTGTGATGTCTGTCTGTCTGTCTGTCTGTCTGTCAGTATAAATGTCTGACTGCTCTTCTGTCTGTCTGAATGTATATCTGTCTGAATGTCTATCAATCCAAATGTCTGAATGTTTTTATAAATGTCTAAATCTGTCCAATTGTCTATCTGTCTGTCTAAATGTCTGACCGTCTTTCTATCCGAACTTCTGTCTCTATGAATGTCGGATTGTTTTTGTCTGTCCAAATGCGTGTCTGTTTTTCTTACTGTATATTTGTCTGTTAAAATGTCTGCCTGCCTGAATACCTGGTTGTCTGTCTGTCAAAATGTCTATCTGTCTGTATAAATGTCTGATTGTCTGTCTATCCAAGTGTCTGTCTCTATGAATGTCTAATTGTTTGTTGTCTGTCCAAATGTCTGTCCAAATGTCTTTCTGTCTGTGTAAATGTCTGACTGTTTGTGTCTCTGTCTGTCTGTCTGTCTGTCTAAATATCTGTCCAAATATATGTCTGAATATCTGTGTTTCTGTCTGTATTTCTGTTTGTCTCTCTGTCTAAATTTGTTTATGTGTCTGTGTATATAAGTGTCTGTCTCTCTGTCTGTCTAAATGTCTGTCCAAATATTTATCTGTCTGAATATATCTTTGTCTGTCTGTCTGTCTGTATAAGTGTCTGTCTGTCTGAATGCCTGTCCATATGTCTGTCTGAATATATATTTGTCTGTCTGTCTGTATAAGTGTCTGTCTGTCTGAATGCCTGTCCAAATGTCTAGCTGTCTGAATATATCTCTGTCTGTCTGTCTGTCTGTCTGTCTGCCTGTCCAATTGTCTATCTGTCTGAATATATCTCTGTCTGTCTGTCTGTCCGTCTGTCCAAATGTCTATCTGTCTGTCTGAATATCTGTTTGTCCAAATATCTGACTGTCTCTCTGTCTGTCTATGTTTGAGTTAGGAGCGTGTGTGTGTGTGTGTGTTTACATTTTTATTTATGTTGGCCAGATGCTCTTGTCCGCAGTGACTTATTAACTGGACTTGGATTCCCACACTGTCAAGCACCATGTGTATAGGCCTTCTCTCTCTCTCTCTCTCTCTCTCTCTCTCTCTCTCTCTCTCTCTCTCTCTCACACACACACACACACACACACACACACACACACACACACACACAC
>JAAIIK010000178.1:1347505-1360005 GCA_014706435.1 Silurus glanis
CACACACACACACACACACACACACACACACACACACACACACACACTCCTTTTTTTCTTTAATACACACGCCGTCCTAGACGCCTCAGAGCCAAACAAGCTGGAGACAAAACCTAGCATGGAGCCAGACTGATAAAGCAATTCCCATCTGTCAATCAAACCAACAGCAGGCACACTGACCTAGCCACCCCATCTTTAACAAAACCCTCTGTTCCCTCCTTCCCTCCCTCTCTCTTTCCAATCCACCCTCCATTATCTGTACCCACGTGCATCTGAGGATAGCACACTAGCATCAGGTAACAAAAGGGGAAAATGAGCTGGGAAGGGTAGCGTGATTAAAGAGCATTTTTGCGAGCTTAGAGGACAATCAGGCAGGCGGACAGTCAGAGTGCAAGAAATGTTCGTGAGAAGAATTTTATAAAGGTTGCAAATCCGTGCGCTTCGGTTGTCAGAGGGCAGATCTAAATAAATCCCTTGGTGTTTTCTTTTGTGGTATTTGCTGAAGGATCCATTTTGCCATCCATGCGTTAGCTCCTTGTAAACAATGCATGTTTACATTCTTTTCTTCTCTTCCTTAGATGTGTCTCGCTCATGGAAAATTCGGCATGGAACTTTGGACCGATTCAGAGAAAGTTTCTTTGGAGATTAAGAGTGCCTTTAATCTGCGGCCCATACGCCGTTTTTATTTGTCACTTCCTAATCATCTCCCCCATATGAATCAGGAGTATTTACAGAAGAAACTGGATGGATGAGCATTTATGAGTCGGAATAAAAAAGAACGGAATAAAAGAGTTTTTTTTTCTTAAAGGGCTTTACTGTTACAGTTGCTGGAAGAGACCAAATCGGAATAATCAAAACCATAGAAATAAATATTTTACCCTAAATAATTTTTTTTCTCGAATCCGGTTTCTCAACTCCCAGTAAAAATATCCGTACTGCCATTAAATTGGAAATCCAACGTGTGTAAATGCAGGCGAGTTTAGAGTCGGTCTGGGTCGTGGCCTGCATGTGTGGGGAAAAAAAAAAAAAAAAAGAAGTCAGGGCCGAAAACTGCTATAATAGCTTTAAGATGCTGCTACTTCGACTTCAGAGGAATGGGACATACATTTTTTCGCATGAAGCTGCCACAGGCGTCATTAGTGCAAATTACATGGCGCGCCGTCACTGCTGCTGCCATCTTCCCTACACATCACACTCGACTAGCGTGCTAAATCTCTCAGGACAAGAGCGTATTTTGGTAGCGATTAGAGACACGTCCTTGTCCGTTCGGATGAGATCTCGTGTGTGTTGGGCTTCGTGTGAGGCGCACGGGACTCTTCTTGAATTGCTTTTTATCTTGCAATATTTGCAGGTAGACAGCTTGACAGCACAGTGAAATTCTTTCTTCGCATATCCCAACAATGTTAGGAAGTTGGGATCAGAGGGCAGGGTTAAGGGCCTTGCTTAAGGGCCCCAAAATTGGCAGCTTGGCGATACCAAGGCTTGAACAAAAAACTTCCAGTCAGTAACCCAGAGCCTTAACCACTGAGCTACCACCTCCCAGTAAACAATAAATAAATAATAATATAATAATAAAAACATTTAAAATAAGCAATAAATAGTATAATAATTAATAGGCTTTTTTATCTGTAAGATCTACACGTAATAATTTTTATCCATTACTCGCTACATGCGATGTTTTCGAACGGGTTTAAAGCAGTTCCTCCATTCAACCATTTATCACTCGCTCACCACTTTTTTTTTTTCTTGCTTTCATGCGAAACTTTTCTCCTGATTGGCACAAGAGCGCTGACACTGGAGACTCCTTCCATGCTGCAAATCCGTTCATGTGCAATCTGTTGCTATAGAAACCAAAAAATAATTTGTTGAATGAGCGTGTTTTATTGCTGAAAATGTTTCAGGGAACCAAAAATAAACCAATAGTCAGTGTGTCGTGAATCCTTTTCTTTCTTCTTTAAATACTGCGTGGGAAAGGTAACTGAAGCTTATCGAGCAAGTATTTTGTGCGTCTCTTTCTTTCTTTTTTTTTTTCTTTTTGTTTAGTTTTTTTTTTTTAAAGCTGCATCATTTCCTAGGGAGCTGTTTTTCGCAGCAATCACGGAGGGGGAGTTGCTCCAAAGTGCACTCGTATTAGACAGCAGTTTGAGAGCGGAGGTGTTTTAGGAGACGAATGAATCACTCGTAGGCAGATTGGGGTGATCAGCCGAGGTGGAAGAATGTCATGTAGTCATCCCCCCACTTATCTGCGGAGAGAAATCGAAGAGGGGGTGTCTAGACGCGGCGCTTTCCTTCTCACTGCTAGGATACTTGTAAACACATGCGCCATATCAGAGAATTCCTCCCTGCTGGAATATGGAAATCAACATGACTTAATGTGAACCTCTGCCACGTTTATGTGCATTAGTAATCCCCTGATAAGGTTTATAACAAAGTGGGCTACGGTAGGGATAGCAGGCGGTTTGCTAATAAAAATATGTCTTGATAGTGCTGACACCCCCCCATACGCGTAGGTCACGTCTGATGGCTTTGGGCGTTAAGCTAAAGCGCGATGGCATGGTATTTGCGATCTGTCCCACTGCAAAACAGTCACTCGAACGAAATCCAATGTATTTATTGGATTTAGACTTTTAATAGGCATAAATAACACCACATAAAACCATCCTGATATAACCTGCTACTAGTAATCATTCAAACGTGTTACATGGTGCTGTAAACTCACTTTTTCACATTGTTCTAATCATCCCATGTAGAGTTCGAGGCCTCCATTATTACACACACTGTTCCATTTAAGCGCTGTTTACTCTTTGTCACTGCACTGCAAAAGGCAGGCCACCTAAATGTGTTTTCCACCATTTTCTATCCTCGAAACGTGACACATGAGGTTGGATTTAAGGCTTAACACAACGGCCTTTTCTCATTACTCCACTTGAAATGTTTACGATCGATTGCTCGGCTTTGCTGAGGTGTGAACGCTCGACGGTCGCTCGCAAACACCAAAATCCACGACACACAAGTTCAACGGATCCCGAGACCTTGATTCTCAACCTTTATGATATATCTGGACCTGCCCGATCCATTTCGATTCGATACTTCCAGATGAAGTTCTGATCACTTTGGAAACCACTTGCTGTTGCTGAGGATGTTCCCACATGGAAAAAAAACAATATTATTAGGGATGGTAAACACTTGGTAACACATGGAGATGGCTTTGGATTAGGGGTGTGACGGTACAGTTGCTTGTGCCGAACCGCAATTTTTGTTTTACGTACAGAACATATTTAAAATCTGAGTTAAAAGTCAGTATTATTTTTTCCTACAGATAAATATGGATAAACTCCTGACTATCTGACTGGTGTGAACATTGGCTAACTAGCTATGCTAGCATGTTTACTTGTTAGGAAATGTAAGACACATCGATGGCTTATGTAAAATGTGAAAGATGGGACTTTCAAACCGTTCCTACCTAAAAATAACTCGTGAAATCGTAACCTAATATATACCAGCCACACGCCTGGGTGTTCAGGTCTGTGCCCAGCAGATTGAAGTTGCTTTTGGAATCTACATTTAATCTACAGTCTCTTGGGTTGTTCACCTGATGGCACTGAAATAATAATTTACTTTCATTTTCTTTTTAAAATTAATAAATAAATAAATGTTACAACTTGCTGGTGCACCTTGTGTACAGTTAAGTTCCCATCTGTATATACAATCATGTAGATCGAAATATTATCATTGTATATTATATCATTATCATTGTGTATATGGACATTCGGTGCAACCCAGATGAGGATGGGTTTCCCTCTTGAGTCTGGTTCCTCTCAAGGTTTCTTTCTTATGCCGTCTCGGGGAGTTTTTCCTTGCCGCAGTCGCCACCGGCTCGTTCATCAGGGACAAACTTACACTTATAAAGAACATATTCACTTTTAATCACCACATTATCTGTGTAAAGCTGCTTTGAGACAATGTTCATTGTTAAAAGCGCGATACAAATCAAAATGAATTGAATTGAATTGAAAATCTGATTTCCTTCACGAACATATTTAGTGGAGGACTGCAAGTTTGTTTGGTCTTCACCTCGCATTCGTAAAAAATACAAAAAACTAAAATAGAATAAATCAAACGAATGCAATACACTTTTTTTTTTTATCATATAGATTACATAGAGTATATGTCCTAGCAATATGGAAAAACAATTTAATCAGTATAATAAATTAATTTATAATACATGAATTTGTTTTATTCCTATTTTATTTTGATATATTTTATTTGTATTTAAACTAAGCAGGCTTTTTATTTGAAATTGTTTACAAAAAATCCAAACGGTTGATGTTCACAAATGTAAATAATAATAAACAATTATAATAATAAATAATAATAAGCAATTACATTTTTGTGTACCGTTTGGACTACAGTCGTACTTTGTGGACTACAATTGCTATGACAGATTTGCACTCAAGTCTCCATCAGTGAGCATTTGATAACTTTGATAACATTTTTGACTCAAAGGTACACCTTTAGAGAACGAAATCATTAAAAAAAAACGATGGAGCCAGGTTTTGTTATGTCTGGTTCCTCTCGAGATGTCCGCCCCAAATTATCTAAAGGGGTGTTTTCCTCACCAATATCACCTCAGGCTTGTTCATTAGGGACCCATTGTTGAATTAAAATGTAAAAAATACAAATGCATGTATTTCTGTAAAGCTGATTTGTGACTATTAATTGTTAAAAGCGCTCGACAATTTATTTGAATTGAAATCGATTCCCAAAATCCTGCTATCACGTAAATTGTATGGGAGCAATAAATAAATAAAAATACAGAGAATGAAGAAAAATAAATGGGAAATATTAGTTGCAAAGATGAAGACATCATAATCATTGGTGGATGAAGTACACAAAGCATGTAGTTGTACAGTAGCTAAAATGTGACTCCAGTAAAAGTGTCCCTTTAAACTTTCACTTGAGTAAAAGTACAAAAGTTTATGCATTCAAATGTACTTAAGTATCCAAAGTGCTATGATTTATTATAACTATAATGTTCCTATTATCATTTTTATCACAAGACTCTTTAATCAACTCAGTTGATGTGAAAAGACTCGAATGTGACTCTCAGCACACTGATCTATTAATAGAATGATATTAATGACTCAAACACTGATTGATATCTAATAAATGATCATGAGCCCAAAACCTTTCAACGAAAACGTGCAAATAAGGACACGGATGCTGTGTTGCGAGTTCGAGTCTGGAGTTTCTTCTGTCATTTATTCCTTTCTAAATGTTCCGCTTGATGTTTAATTGATGCTGAACTGTATGTAAATACCACCAAGTGTCAATGGAGGTTTTAGCTTGAATGACGCCCCCTGGGTGAACCACGCCGTGACCCAACATCTCCCCCACTGATCATCACTGGATGAGTAAGAACATAGTGCAGTCCACAAATTTGGAAACATTTCCGAGCTCCATTTCATGTATAAATATCAGCCGAAATGCATTTACTGCACATTTAAATATGTTATTAGACTGGTTAGAGTGTAATTGTTTTGTTGCTACACACATTATGATAAAATACATACTATTGTTGCTCTATGTGTAAAAGCCTAGCGGGCAACACAACACATCCTAAGTGATATACGGTTATTAATCTATTTATTTAATGCATTATCTGTTACTATCCTCATAACAAGATGAGTTATAGAGCTGCACACACACCTTTATCTTTTTCACGTTCCCCCTATTTCTTTCCTCTTTTTTTCTCAATTGGGCTCCTGAGGGTTTAGACCTTTTTTTTTGTCATCCATAATTTTAATTCGGATTCAGCTCTCCTCACTGTCGTGACGCCACCCAACCCCCTTCTTTCTGAACGTATGAGTGAGGGAACTTCTCCGGGAGGTGGTTTCACACTGCAAGTCCCGACCAGGTTCATTCACCGTGACATAATATATGCAGTTAAAAGAAATTACATTTGCTTCATTACTGTCCACCACTGATCATAATATGATGGCAAATATAGCGATTTTACACTGTGTATGGATGATACACCGGATTCAGGGATCTGCAGGAGAGGAGATGAATTGGATTTTCTCTCGAACTCTCATGGGCTGTACTCGGAGACGTGTTCACACCATGCAATTCATCACCAAGAAAATAAAACACACCTAAAAAAAAAACATAATTAAAAAAAAACTAAAAACTGCTTCAAAATTGTTTCTCCAGATGGTGCACTTGGTTGAGCATCAAAATCCCACCATTGACTGATTGTCTTCTGTAGGGTGAAGCGGTAGCTCGGCAGATTAGATGATCAGAGGGTCATGGGTTTGTATCCCAGCACCAGTAAAATGAACACTTAATCAAGGCCCTTAACACTCATAAATATAAAATGAGATGGATTCTGAATTATCTGGATGAAAATCGTGTACTTTTTACTGCAGGCCTTAATAATACCCTGTTTCAGTCTGAAGTCTGAAACCGGCTGAGCTGAGGGTTCAGACTGCAGTGATTTAGGGTTAAATTATACAGTTTCCTGTCGCGTTTTGTCCCTCTTCCTGCAGCAACTCCATTTCTGGAGAAGCACACTGATCTGTGTGCAAGCATAAAAGGGTGTTTTTTTTCTTTAAGTGCAACTCCCTGACCTCCTTCCTTATTAGAGGAGACAGCTCTTCCATTCAAGGCCACGGCGTTCATTTTATATATCGTAAAGTTGTAAAATGGAGCAAAAAAATAAAAATATGTGGCTCTGTAAAAACATTGATCTGTGGCTCTGTGGCTTTGAGCCTAAGATCCACCCGCATACCGCACACCACACTCCCACACACCCACTCGCAAATGTTGTGACATAATTATTTCAAGCCAGTACTGTCACCACCAATATGGTTCCTCTTGCATTTCCATTTATTTCTCTCCAAATGTTCCCGAATAACACACTGCTCCAAACCGGGATCGTTCTCTGCCCTTAACGTGAGCATAATTCTTTCATAAATATGTTTACACATGCCAGTGATACTGGAGATAGTCTAAAAGGTGCTTATCAGAGCAATTCTTCTTACTTCACTGCTTTTTAATGCCCTCGTAATGAGCTAACGAGTTACAGAGCCGTCGTTATCTGGACCTGCATTTTTCCAGTCTCTGTTATTACTAACGTCAACGGCGTGTGCCAGCTATGAGTTATGATGTGGCTTCCGTCACACTTAAAATGGTTGTTTGTGCATGCAAGCACCATGAGGCAATCACTGGCATCCTTCGAACGTGGACGTGAAAATGCTGGGCTTACACCGTGGCTAGTATATATTTTTTTTTAAAAAAGGAAAGGAAATGGTCACGTGATACAGTGCAGCGATTCATTATAAGCTTGTTTTATCTTCGAGATAAGTCTGTTGAGTGGCGTCGTATTGTGCTATAATGTCCAATAAAGGAATCTAATCGACCTGAAGGTGTGGATTAGCTTTCTAGAACATTCAATTCATTTTTACATTTAAACATCGTCTCAAAGCAGCTTTACACAGATAAAGAGGTTATACATTTGGAATGTATAAGTTTAATGCCCTTATGATTGTTTAGCCCTAATGAGTGAGACAGTGGTGACTGTGGCAAGGAAGAAACCTTCAGAGGAACCAGACTGAAAAGGGAACCCGTCCTCATCTCCAACACCGAATGGCCATTCATTACAGTTCCATCATTGTTGAGGTGTTCAGTGATGGGCAGAACTGTTCCCACAACCTGTGGTCCTGAGCCATTGTAGCAGACTGTTGATATTAACTACAGTCCAAATCCTCAATGTAGAAACAGTCCATCCTCAATGTTCTTGAGTTGCTCAGTAACTTCATGGATTTTTATGCTGCTCATGTGGAACCATCCTCAGCTGCACAGAGAAGTTTTATTTAAAGACAAGGGCATCGAGATGAATCGGGCAAATCCAAAGAGAAGAAAAGTTCAGGAACAATCCATACATTTTTCCATCCATCCATCCATCCATCCATCCATCCATCCATCCATCCATCCATCCATCTATCTTTTCATCCATCCAACCATCCATCCATCCATCCATCCATCCTTCCATTTTTTTTTCATTAATCCATTTTTTCATCCATGCATCCATCCATCCATCCATCCATCCATCCATCCATCTATTTTTTTATCCATCCATCCATCCATCCACCCATCCATCCATTTTTTCATCTATCTATCTATCTATCTATCTATCTATCTATCTATCTATCTATCTGTTCATTCACTTATGTATTCACTCACTCTTGCTCCTTTTTTTTTATCTCATCATTTCTAAAGTGTTACAAAGGCAGATTTTAGGTTGAAAAACACACTGTATGGAAACCTCACCTGAGCAATCTGGTGCTGTTTAAAGTCTCTATTCAGGAATTTCATTCATTCACTCATCCATTCATTCACTTTCTTTCCCTCCACTCTCTCCGCTTCCGTTTCACACACACCTCGGACACGCTTTTCCTTTTTTTTCAGTCCCTGGGAAAATAGAGGGCATATTTCGAGCAAATTATATGGGTGCATTCCACCTCATATATATGTCACACATTTCATCATGAGAAGCCAAGGTGGCTAAGAAGGAATGACGTTCAACTGTAGCGTTCCTCAGCCTGCAGCCCATTCATCCCCGAGCTCATGGCTCGTACACATCAAACAGAGCTGAGTACTGATTTAGGATCACCGCCAGTCTCTCTCAAATCTCATTCATTACAAGTTAAAAAGACAAAACTGACCCTAACTCAGCACGCTGGCTCAGGGAATATCTGATACCCATCAGTCGCGACTTTCTAACACACACACACACACGATAGTCACGCACTAATGGCAATACAAGGTTTTGTGTTATTCCGATGCAATTCATCCGACACATTCATCTTTACTGGACTCGAATTTGATTTATCTTTCAGAGCCTTGCGGTTTCAGACGAGTCGAGCCGTGGTCGCGCGAGAAAGACATATTTCTGCACTGGGGAAAGCGGTTTTATTAGTCGACGAAACCTCAGAGTTCCAGCTGTTTCCGAGCTGAGAGAGAAAAAAAAAAGATGTGGCATTACTCAAATCCACCTTTCCTTTCAGAGCAAAAAGAGAGAACAGGAACGAACCAAACAACGCCAGCGAGGGAGAAAGGGGGAGCAGGAGAGATTGATTTGTTTCAGTGTGAAGCAGGCAGCTCATGTCATCTGTGTCCATCCCTGAATCATGAAGCAGGAGGTTACTTGAGTAATAGCATCAAGTTTTCAGTCCATATTTCAGCTTTTTCCTTTTTTTTTTTTTTTTTTTTTTTTATAAACTTCTGTCTCTTCAGCTTCCTTCACTGCAAAGAAACTCTGATCTACTAAAGACTTAGTATAACTTTATAGCCATAAAAATCTTATTTTAAGAATAAAATACTACACATGAGCAAATTGCTGAGATTATTATGCTTAAATGTAGTTCTTTTACCTGCAAATTGAGCTTAATTACTATCAGAGACATCATTTGAGGCCTTGCATCTTTTAAAACTCTGTAAAAACTGGTTTTAGTGAAGTCAAGTAGCTTTTATTGTCATTTCAACCATATATA
Source organism: Silurus glanis (assembly GCA_014706435.1). NCBI lineage: Eukaryota > Metazoa > Chordata > Actinopteri > Siluriformes > Siluridae > Silurus > Silurus glanis. The sequence continues at coordinate 1,357,060 of JAAIIK010000178.1, forward strand.
GCGGAAGCAGTACACAGTGAAATGAAACAACGTTCCTCCAGAAACCTGATGCTACATACAACAACATAAAACAACAATCACAGAAGCAGAAAAACACAGGCCCAAGGACTAGTAAGTGTCCTCGCCACATAAATCGCATGTGTGCAACCTGGTGCAAACGTGCAAAGACAACACAAGACACATACACGAAACACAAAATAGCTCCGCCAGTAAACACGTTGTAACGAGACAAAGTGAACAGTAGCGAAAATGTAAACAAAATATTGTGCAAAAGAACAAATTAGCAGCAATCCAGGAAGATGTGCAAAAACGGCATGTAAACAATTTATGGTAATGAAGTGATGTAATGTGAGTGGTGCTGAATCATGGGTGTGTGAAGTGAGTATGAGTGTGTGTTGAGTCTGGGTTGTACAGATCAGTCACACAGTTGTGTGTGTGAGTGTGTGTGTGTGTGTGTGTGTGTGTGTGTGTGTGTGTGTGTGTGTGTGTGAGTTTCAGTTCTTTGTTAAGAAGCCTTAGGGAAGAAACTGTTACACGGTCTGGAAGTCAATGTTGCAGAATAAAAATAAAAAAAATCACGCTAAGGGCTTTTTTATTAGTGTTAATTTGTCCAAATTCTTGTTTTATGTCGACACCAACGCATTTATTTACAACCTAATAACAAATTAGTCAGCAGTATTAATTCACCAAACCCAAACATTATCTAGTATGGTTTTTATTTTTTTGAAACTTTTGCTTTACACAAAGTACTTTATGACTTTTAACTAATTCTGAAGTTTGATTTCAGCTTCTAATGTTAAAAATCTTCAGTGATGACAAAATGCATTCAATGATGTTTTACGTTGCAATAAGTTTAATCCTTTTGAGACGCAGCAGGTAATGATTTTGCTTTTGATTTTATATCAAATTAAAAATAACTGTTGACAATACGCGTGTGCGCGTGCTCTCGATTTTAATATTAACCTCGTTTTTAGTTTAAATGCTTTTTCTCGTTTTAGGACAGAATATATAATGACCACGACTCTTAAATCAATTCTCTTATTTAGTAGCTCTGGTTTTAAAACCTTTTTTGCATAAATTAGGAAAATCAAACTGTTTAAAAAATAAAACTAGTTTTAAGTTAATTCGACTAAATGAGTGTATTAATGCTCGATTTTAAAACAAATATTGTTCATATTGTACATATTGTTCTTTTCTAAAGCCTGGATATGTTTTCTTATTTCAAGAATTAAGAATTACAGATAATCTGGCAGATAATTTGACTTAAATCATGCATTTATTTCTTATATTTAGACGCTTATTTTTTGCAGTGTTCCATCATGGCAGGACAAAACGCCATGCAGACGAACACCCCCAGTTTTCCTACATGGTCAAAGCGCTGCGTTTAGATTGAACGCTTTGCCTGCTATCGTTAAATAAATAGGTCTGTAACAACAGATAACGCGTAGTCCCGGTGCTACAGGCTCACAGGATTTCCACGTGTACACGGCTGTGCGTCATAGATTTTATTCCTGGTTCTATTGACTCGATGGGAAAGTGTGAGTCAAACTGTGATATCCTATGTGGTTCCTGTTGGTATTCAGTGTGTATGCACGCACCCAGGATTGGGTGTCTGTACTTTTACATGATCCAACCTGGCGACATTTTGTGTCTGTGTCTAGACACACAAATGTGGATGCGGTGGTATGACATTTTTTCTTTAATTGAACCCGGAGACCCAAACCTGCTGACGCAATGCTCCTGTGCAGCTCTATGAAGATATGGCTTACATGGGTTGGAGTGAAAGATGTCCTGCTCTGACCCTCAACCCTCGAAGGCCTTTGAGATGATTTAGATTTGCACCCCAGGCCTCCTCACCTCACCTGCATCAGTACCTGACTTCTAAAACCCTAGTAGCTGAATGAGCACAAATCTCCACTAAATATAGTGAAAAAACACATACTAACCCATTGTCCGTATAGCGTATGTGAACATCTGACCTTGTGGTGAGCACATACTTTTATACAATGCCTTGGTATGCTGTAGATTTACACTTTCCTCCTGACCACTGCAGACCGGGAACAGACTACAATATATGCAGATTTGGAGACGCTCTGACCCAGGCGTCTAGACGTCACGATTTGTCAAACTCGCTTACGCTCGCCCATTTTTCCTGCTTCTAACATCAACTTTGAGGACAAAATGTTCACCTGCTGCCTAATAAATAAATCCACACACTAACAGGTGCCATGATGAAGAGATCATTATTCACTTCACCGCTCATTATGTTATTATGTTATAATGTCATAATGCATTTAAAGACACCACCTGTTTTTATCTAAGATCTGGATATCACCTGCTCACCAGGTGACCAGTAGACGGAAATATGATCATGGATGTTTGCGGGTCATTCTTTGGTTTCGGAGCCGGATATGTCCCCAGGCTATGCGTCTTTACACAAAATCTCTTGGTCATGGAGCACTCAAAGAGGTTATGAGAACATCTGCCCCGTTTCTCTATCACACCCATGTTCTCTTGTTTTATCCTACAAACAGGTGTGAGTAAAAGGGCAACCTGACTCGATGCTAATGAGACAATCTGAGATCCTATCACTCCCTGCCCTGATGACTTCTCAGTCATCAGCCTGAGCTTGTACAGCGCTTGATCCCACATGTGATTATGGGTAATGATGTTTTGTGGCAGGGGGCTGACTGTAGGCGTGTGGAGAACAAGCTGGACCAGGAGCGAGAGGGTCGAACTTTTGTCCACTGTCCATCGGAGAAAAAAAAAACCCTGGGGGCTTTAGAGAGAAAGAGGCCAAATTAACTTATCTTGCTCATTTCTTTCTCCTAAAATCCGATTAGAAAGAAAAAGGAAGCCTTAGTGGGAGTCTCCAGACCCCCCACACGTCCGTCCCTGGTCCCTGCTCGAAGCCCAGCAGGCGCTTAAGGAGTTTTGTTCATGGAG
>JAAIIK010000179.1:0-11613 GCA_014706435.1 Silurus glanis
ACTGTACACTGGAGCCGAAGTCTGCTGGATGGAAGTTCTACTGGATGAAAGACACACAGAGCCGTGAAACTGAAACTGAATCAGATAATTTCTTTTTCAGCTCAGTGAGTGTCTCTGATGGAGGTCAGTACAGGTGCAGAGCTGGAAGAGGAAACCCAGTCTACTACACAAACTACAGTGATGCACTCTGGGTAAACATTATTGGTGAGTACAGTACAGTAGCAAAAACCCGATTCCAAAAAAGTTGGGACACTGTATTAATTGTGAATAAAAACAGAATGCAATGATGTGGAAATTTCAAATTTCAATATGTTATTCACAATACAACATAGATGACATATCAAATGTTTAAACTGAGAAAATGTATAATTTTAAGGGAAAAATAAGTTGATTTTAAATTTCATGGCATCAACACATCTCAAAAAAAGTTGGGACAAGGCCATGTTTACCACTGTGTGGCATCCCTCTTCTTTTTAGAACAGTCTGCAAACGTCTGGGGACTGAGAAGACAAGTTGTTCACGTTTAGTAATAGGAATGTTGTCCCTTTCTTGTCTAATACAGGCTTCTATTTGCTCAAATGTCTTAGGACTTCTTTGTCGAATCTTCTTCTTTATGATGCGCCAAATGTTTTCTATGGGTAAAAGATCTGGACTGCAGGCTGGCCATTTCAGTACCTGGATCCTTCTTCTACACAGCCATGATGTTGTAATTGATGAATTATGTGGTCTGGCATTTTCATTTTGCAAAATGCAAGGTCTTCCCTGAAAGAGACAATGTCTGGATGGGAGCATATGTTGTTCTAGAACCTGGATATACCTTTTCAGCATTGATGGTGTCTTTCCAGATGTGTAAGCTGCCCATGCCACATGGACTCATGCAACCCCATGCCATTAGACAAGCAGGCTTCTGAACTGAGCGCTGATAACAACTTGGGTTGTCCTTATCCTCTTTAGTCCGGATGACATGGCGTCCCAGTTTTCCAAAAAGAACTTCAAATTTTGATTCGTCTGACCATAGAACAGTTTTCCACTTTGCCACAGTCCATTTTAAATGAGCCTTGGCCCAGAGAAAAACGCCTTCAATTCTGGATCATGTTTAGATATGGCTTCTTTTTTGACCTAGAGAGTTTTAGCCGGCAACGGCGAATGGCACGGTGGATTGTGTTCACCGACAATGTTTTCTTGAAGTGTTCCTGAGCCCATGTTGTGATTTACATTACAGTAGCATTCCTGTATGTGATGCAGTGCCATCTAAGGGCCCGAAGATCACAGGCATCCAGTGTGGTTTTCCAGCCTTGACCCTTACGCACAGAGATTGTTTCAGATTCTCTGAATCTTGATGATACAGTCGAACCCACTTATCTCGACCTCGGTTAACTCGCCAACCCTATTAAGTCAGCGTTTTTGAAGTGGAACCGCCAAATTCTCGCTTTGTCTTAGCATTTTTTAATCGGTTATGTCGATTTTTTTATGTCGCCGAACCCTAATATCTCGAGCACAAGGGGGGGCAAATTTGCCACTTAACGTCGGTTATGTCAGGAATCCCCCTGCCACGCCCCCTTCGGCGGCGGCATTCCCCGAAGCACCCTGCTTCTTCTCCCGCACGGAGCTCCTCGCAGTCATGCTGATCACACACACCTGACTCTCATTCACTGACTCATCCCATCTCCTATTTAAGCCCCTCACCTCCACACACTCGCGGTCCGTTATTGTTTGTGCATGATCGTATGTGTTGGTTCATGTCGGTCTGTGTAATCACGTATACGTATCCCGCTACGTACCCTTCTTCTCGGACTCCGCATTCTCTCAACGGCCCCCCGGATTACCCCGATCCTGCTGTTTTCCATGTTCACGTTGTCTGCACCACGTTTATCCGTTGCTGCCCAGTGCTGCTCTTTCCATAGCGCGGATCCGTGGATTCTCTACACGAACTGTCTCTGCTTCCACAGAACTTCGTGGACCGCGCTCCTGGAGCGCACCACTGGATATTACTGCTTCGCTACAAGTATTGGTAGATTATCTCCTGAGTATTCTCAATAAACTTTGTTTGCGTTTACTTCGGCTTCCGCCTCCTTATCCGCATTACAGGTTATCTCGAGCCGCATGACCAATCAAACAAATCGCGGCAACGCTGTTGTGTAAAAAAACCTCAAACACATGCATGCACATTCTCATTTAATAACGCACATCATGTACATAAAGAAATTTCAAGCACGTTAATATATTGCCGCCATATTGGTTTTCATTTATCTCGATCATCGGTTATCTCGATGCTTTTTGGCATCCCCTAGGCCGGCGACATAATCGGGTTCCACTGTATTATGATGATATTATGCACTGTAGATGATGATAACTTCAAACTCTTTGCAATTTTTCTCTGAGAAAATCCTTTCTGATATTGCTCCACTATTTTTCGCCGCAGCATTGTGGGAATTGGTGATGCCCTGACAATCTTGACTTCTGAGTGACACTGCCACTCTGAGAGGCTCGTTTTATACCCAATCACCAATCATGTTGCCAGTTGACCTAATAAGTTGCAAATTGGTCCTCCAGCTGTTCCTTATATGCACATTTAACTTTTCCGGCCTCTTATTGCTATCTGTCCCCACTTTTTTGGAATGTGTAGCTCTCATGAAATCCAAAATGAGCCAATATTTGGCATGACATTTCAAAATGTCTCACTTTCAACATTTGATATGTTATCTACAGTATATTCTATTGTGAATAAAATATAAGTGTATGAGATTTGTAAATTATTGAATTCTTTTTTATTCACAATTTGTACAGTGTCCCAATTTTTTTGGATTCGGCTTTGTAGTATTTACAGTAGTATTTAGTAGCCTTTGTTTGAATGAGTGAAAAGGAGAAAACTTTTATAATGAACCACTCTGGGTAAAATCAAAGAGGAAGTTACTGATAATTTTAATGCTTGTCATTGATTGCATCTTTTAAGCTTAGTACAGTGTATAGTTAAATATTTGATCTTTCTGACTCCCTTCATCTTTTAACTTTCTTATTTAATTAATTAACATTAATCTTAATATAATTTTAAACATCTACATAAATATAATAATACTAATAATAGTACTACTACTAATAACAATAATAATAATATACATTAACAGGTGAATCTCCCCGAGTGTCTCTGATCATCAATCCCAGCAGATCTCAACACTTTACTGCTGACTCTCTCTCACTGAGCTGTGAGGACCAGAGAAACTCTACTGGATGGACAGTGAGAAGATACACACACAGCGAAACAATGTTCGATTGTTCATCACTTTCAGGATATACATGTAACATCAGTTCCCTCTCTCCATCACACACTGGAGTTTTCTGGTGTCAGTCTGAATCTAATGGACGCAGTAAATCTGTCAACATCACAGTACACAGTGAGTCTTTATCACTTCTCATCAGTAGTATTTAATACATAAACCTGATCTAATATAAATATAAAGTAATTCAGGAGCTTTGGGAAATTTTTGAGTCACCTTGTCATAGTTAAATGTCAAAAATAATGAAAGCTTTAATATAATGTGTACACTACAGTCAGGGCCATTGCTATCTTTAGGCAGAGCAGGCAATTTCCTCTGGTCTTGGGCTTGGATGGGGGCCTTTATAACCCTGAAATAGTACTACTTTAGTAGGTTTAAGATTATAATTGTATTATAAATAACTTGCATAGACTAAATCACCCAGGACCTTTAGTCATTTGTTCATTAATTTATATAATTTTATTAAATAACTGTCATAATACAATTATTACCATATTTTGCAATGTTTATGTTTTCAGTATGTTGTCTTTTTCTTTTCTACAGATGGTGATGTGATCCTGGACAGTCCTGTCCATCCTGTAACTGAGGGAAATCCTCTGACTTTACGCTGTTTATATCGCAACACAAAGATCTCAACTGGTATTGATTTCTATAAAAATGATTCAATCATCCAGAATCAGACTACAGGAGTGATGACCATCAGCAGTGTCTCAAAGTCAGATGAAGGTTTCTACCACTGTAAACATCCAGAGAGAGGAGAGTCACTGAAAAGTTGGGTTTCAGTCAGCGGTAAGGAAACCATTTCTTCTTCTTTAAATTTGAGATTCAACAATACAGTTTAACTACGCAGTGTTTAAATGGATATTCAGGTTTCATTCTTCTTCCAGTTTCACCTTCTAGAACCAGTGGTGCAATTTTGGGACTATGTTTCGCCCTTGTGTTTGTCATCATAATAATTGCACTCATTCTTCTGTTGCGCTACAGGAAGAAAAAAGGTTTGATATATGCTATAGTGTATTTATTTTTGCAGAATTTATATTAAAGCTTCTTTTATCTTACGTGTTCAAAGTTTAATCAGATATATGTGTTATTGTTTTACTCTGGTGAGAAGGTGTAGAATATCAGACTCCCTCTACAGTAAATCAGGACACCACGCAGCCTGCAGGTCAGTTTGCAATAACAATATACACTTTATGCTTTTGTGTAATATTTTTGCTTTATAGTCTTTACTTCTCTTTTTAAAAGGTGCTGAAAGCATCTATGCAAATGCTGCTATCATGACCACAGGTATAGTTTATTTACATGAATAAAACACACATTTGGAAACAATACATTTCTGTAGCTGCTTTAAAGACTTTGTTTTAATATTTTACTTAATTCTGCAGCTGGCCCCAGCAATGGAAACAATCCCGATGTTGTAACTCGAAAAAAGAAGCAAAATGGTTAGAACCCTGCATGAGACTAAATTTTCATCCTTTATTTTTACCTATTGCCTTCAGCCTTAATCTAAATAAACTTCTATATTAGATGATGCAGCCAGAGTGCCATGTGATATGAAAGATTTACACATTGAGATGAAGAACCTCAAACTTCACAGTAAAGGTAACACTGTCTACTGCACATTATTTTCAAAGAACATGGGACATTTTGTAGAAACAAATAGTGTTCACTAATTACTACTCTTTACCATGCAAACATTCTGAAATCTCTTTTTTTTTAGAATTTAGTCTCTGCACTGAGACAGAATGATGTGGTTTCCTCTGTGAATAAATCTAAAAACATAAACCTTAAAAAATATATGGTAAATATAATGTTTGGTAATATTTATTTATTTATTTTATTTTTTATTATTGCCCTTCAAAGGTAATTTTACTGTTACCACTTCTATCTATTTTCTTGGCTAGTTACCTCATTGTAACTTACATATTCTGTGCAGTGTGCAGGAATGTGTTCTCCAGCACACATTATTTACCTGAAATTAAAAATTGAAAGAAATCTATCTTTATTGAATAATTCATAAAGGAACTACACTTCTTTTAAGATTGCTTTTATATACACAGTGTTTCTCCCATGTTCCTCCAGTGGTTTGGTTGTGTCAAAGCAATCTGTGTCATTAAAATATTGATAATATTGTTCCATCAGGTTCAGTGTCAGAATCCTCATCTCCAAGCCACATATAAGTTAATAAGTAAAATTAATGAATAAGTAAAATTAATGAAAACCCACACCATGAACATAAAGCATGGATACTAAGCAAAACTGCACAAAGACTGAGCTCAAATCTGAAATACAAATAAAAGCACATGGAGATGAAAACATCAACAATAATATGAGACACAGACAGAAACTCAAACTTAAATAGGTGTACTAATTAAGGAAAACTAAACAAGTAAGTGATCAGTGATAAGTGAGTATATGTGATGTACAGGGGCTGATAGGTAACATTGTTAAGTGCCAATTTCAGCACAATCCTAAGATTTATATTTTTTTTTTTTGTGCACTTTTCAGGATCTTGAATGTTGTAATGTAATTGGTTGCAGTGATTGTTTAAGAACTGTAGTATAGATTGTGAAAATGTTTATGAAAAGGATTGTTATGAGGAATGAGAAAAGAAACCCACGTCTTTTCCCTTTTAGATGCTGCCACCGAACCGAGTGATTTGACTTATTCTGAAATTAACATGAAAAAATTTAAGAAAGCGAAGGGAAAACAAGGTAGGACTGAATTATCTTATTTGCATAGTGCATACATTTTTATGTAAATAAAATATAAAGTTTTGCTAAAGCCGTTGGATTATTTCCCAATTGTTCATCTTAACGTATTCTATTCAGAAAATAATTTTATACAGAATCATTTAATAAATACAATGAAAGTAGTAGATGAGTTAATCTACTGCATTTGTGGACGTGTATGCGGTTAATAAAAATGGTGTGTTTTATAACACACTTAATCAGTGAGTGTTCTTCACTAGGAAAGAGCAGTGAGGAAGCTGACACTGTGTACTCAGAACTGAAGCAAAACCCAGATAAAGGTAAGATACTATAAGCTCAATTAGTATACACGAATTCTCTGGACAGCAGTTTTACCTAAGCAAAGAAATATTTACACTACATTTACACTACATTCAGTAATATGGCAGATGCACTTAAATTGCTGAGAGAATAGACAAGAAGTAATCATCTGGAAGTCAGAACTGAGGCATACAGTAAGTACTTTAAAGACACAGGATTTAATACATTATTTTGCTAGTGTTTTTCATTGAATACAAGAACAGGTCAGCTTAACTAAGAGGGAAGACAAATACAAAACAATTATCCAAAACATGTTCAAAAAGCATTTCAATTCACAAACAGACTTCACTGGTGCAAATGAGGTCAAACAGAAAAATTATTAAACTACAAAGAAATAAGTATAAAAGTTAGGTATATACCAAAGAGCAAGCGTTACAGTGTGCGTTTTACTTCGCTTTACTTTCGCTCGTCTATGAATGAAATTTCTTTTTGTAGTCTATGTCTGTGACTCTGTGTAACAGAGCACAGTTGTGCTCAATCAGCAGCAGGAAGACTGAGAGCAGGGAAGCATGTTTGTGTTGTGGTGTTGGAAGTCAGTAACGGTGGTTGCTGGAAATATGTATGTATGGACATCACAACCTGGGTTTAGTGCGTAGCTGCAGCAAAGTTTTACATTTAAGTTACAGCTCCATGAATTCATCTTCAAGAATGGTTTCTGTCATATTTACAGAGTATTAATAACAAATGATTTTGATAGCTCACCAATATTTTTTTCCCTTACAATAAGTACACTTAATTTAAATAATTTAAAAGTACATGGTTGATAAGGTGATGGACAGTTTTGCAATGAGCTAATAGACAATCATACAGCAAATTTCGGACTTTGTACCAAAGATTCACCACCCAGCCTCCCTTCTTCACTAGGAAAATTATTAACCCCTATTTTTGGGTGTTTCACGAGCTAAACTTTAAGAAGGAGGGTGAGCTATGTCATGGAGATCTTGTATATTTTCCCTCCATACCACCAGAGGGCATCCCTTGTCATACCAGTCTTTGACTGTTCCCCTTCAGGCCTGTTTTGTTTTACTTATTAGCCACATTATTTAAGCTCTTTTCTGCTGCTCTTTATTTAGGCATTGACTCACTATCTGTCTCACATAATGTATGTAAGTACCGTAATTTCTGGAATATTGAGCGCACCCAAATATAAGCCGCACCCACTGAATTTTACAAAGATTTTTATTTTTAACATAAATAAGTCGCACCTGTCTATAAGCCGCAGGTGCCTACACTGAAACTAATGAACTTTACACAGGCTTTAATGAAAGACAGTGTCTGTTACACGGCTTGTATCTAAACAGTAGCCTACCAAGAAAGTCATTGTTCACTGTCTTCCTCCTTCCTTTCACAACAATTTCTCTTGAGAGTTTTTTTTTTGGCATCGTCGTCCGTTTAAAAATCACCATTGGTGAAGCTTTTCTCCCGATGCCGTGCAGCTCAGAACACAGGTGAAGTGCGTTTTTTCATGCCCGGTTGTTTTCAGCGTGACGAATGATTCGCATTTCCTGTTGACAGTCCGAGTGAGCGGCAGGTCAAACGTCAGAGGAACCTCATCCATATTTATGATGTGGTGCGGCCCAATTCAGTGGGAGCGCATCTGATTTAATATAAAGAGTTTCATTGGTTCACCTGAACCCGTTCGGCAATTTCATTGGTCTAATGTTATGGGGCTCAGTTTTTTGGCTTGAAGTTTGTGAAAACGGGAAAAACCCAGGAAAAATCCATAAATTAGCCGCTCCATTGTTTAAGCCGCGGGGTTCAAAGCGTGGGAAAAAAGTAGCGGCTTATAGTCCGGAAAATACGGTAGTGATTTTTTCTTTGACTTGCACTCTATAGGTTTTTTAGTCTTTTTTTTTGTTTGTTTGTTTTATCATTTTTATAGTCCCTAGTGTTAGCCGAGCCCTTTCTTAGTGTTTAGTCTTTTTCTGAGATAAAGTTCTGCATTTGCATCCGCCTCCCTGCTCTCATGAATTAACTATCTAACAAATATACTGCAATGATAACTAGTGAGCCACAGGACCAAGAACTGAAATGTCCTCAAATAACACATATAATTACCAAATGTGAACATGACACATCTGCATTTTACTGAATGCAAAACTAAGCACAAACTGAAAATAGCAGCATTGTGAGGGTAATATATTTGAGTGATGAGATTAAAGATTAGATTTGACAGCTGTGTATAAATAGTGGATAATTGTAACCATTTACTTTGTGGAATATCATGGGAAGTGTTCATGTTGTGTTCATAAGTAGATAAAGTTAGTATTCAAAAGTGGATAAAGATACAGATAGTTTTAACTGGTTCTGGACTGTGGGTGGACTGGGACTGTGTTGTAACATGTGAAGGTGTAGATGTTAATTACAGAATTGTAACAAAACAAAGAATGGGGAATCAAATCTGTGTCTATATTATAGATGCTGCCACTGGAGGATGTGATGTGACTTATGCTGATATTGGCCTAAAAAAAACCAAAAAAACAAACAAAAAACAAGGTGGGAATAACTTATTTCAATGTTTTTGTGGCAAGTGTTTTAGTTTCAATTTAACATTTTAAACCCTTTAATTGTTTGCCAGTTATTCATCTTAAAGTGTAGTATTCAGTAACCATTAAGAAATGCTCACTAACTACAATAAAAATAACAGAAGATGTAAATATACAATAGCTGTGGAATTTTAAGACGTTAATATAATTGGTGTGTTATATCCTAGTGAGTGCTAAATCACTAGAAAAGAGCACTGCGGAAGCCGACACTCTGTACTCAGAACTAAAGCAGAAAACAGATGAAGGTAATATAAGTTCAAACACCCACAATACACAGAAGTAAACACTCTCCACACTACAGATCTACTTAGGCAAACATACATATGTGGGAACATTCAGTCAAATACTACATGTTTTCTGTAATTCAGTTGCTCTGCTCTTAGTTTTTGTTCTGAAACTCCTTTTTTGTGTGTTTCATACTTCAGGTGATTGCCCTAAACCTGCTGATGCAACTTATGCCCAGGTTATGGTAAAGGGCAAAAAGAATAAAGCAGGTAGGAGTCATTTTCTATTCTTTTTACTGTACATAAATAGGCTTTGACGAATCGATTAAATGGACCGGATCTAGTGCTCAATTTTTAGTAGGATCAGTCAGAGGTCTGGTGACATTGAAATATTTAGGAACAAACCTACGATAATTGCCAGCCCCAAAAACTGTCTCACTGCCTTTTTGGTCAAGGTTCTCAGGCAGGGTGTAATCAATTCTGTCTTAGTAATTTGGAGGCACACCTGCCAATGACCCAAGTGGAAGCCCAGATTAGGTGCTTCCACCCACCCAGTTGCACACTTTATTGGGTTTACTGTGAGTCCTGCCCACCACAAGGTTCTCAGGACTGCTCTTAGGTGTTGTAAATGCTGCTGCCAGTAATCACTATAAATGATTTTATCTAAGTATCTAAGTTTATCTAATGCACACCATTCACCTTGACTGTTGATTTCTGTAAAGCTGCTTTGAGACAATGTATGTTGTGAAAAGCGCTATAGAAATAAACTTGACTTGACTTGACTAAGTAGGCAGCAGTGTATGCATTGTGAGGGTGAAGCTTTCAGTCCATAAGATATAGAAACATCACTGGTGTGCCAAACAACCCAAATCGAAGCATGACAAAATGGTATAAACAAGCAGTTTGTCAATGCAAGGCTTTGGATACGCACCAAAATTTAGACACAGCATTAACTTTTCGATAATTCACACAGAATTAGACGGTCACATCGGTATTGCGTTTTAAGATCCCTGGGCTGCTTTTATCACTGTGGGACCCCCATGTCAAACATATGCATGGGTTCATCCTGAACCACCTTTCTGTGTTCTGGTAGTTGGTAAAGGAATGTTTTCTCATTTCTCAAGTGCTTGACCTTTGGATTATGACGGAGGAAAGTTTTCCTGTGGCTCTTCAGGACCAACAACTGGGATGTCTTTGCATTTTTTTTTTGATATAGCTAATCTTTAATAATGGCAAAATCGGGATAGGATAGAACAATGTGTGGCTGGATTACTCTTATTTGGTCGAAGAGTATTTCATCCAGTGTCTGCTCCAGCGGAATATCCTTGAGGAGAATACCCCAACGGGAGGAGTGTGCAGAGCTCTCTTCTCTCTCTATGTCTGCCTGGTACAGATCTAATGTTTACCACCCTGGCAATGCCTCCCCAGTTAATGCACCACAAATTCCACACCACTTATTATAATCCCAATTCCAAAAAAGTTGGGACACTGTGTAAAAGTTAGAGAAAAACCAGAATGTAATGATTTGCAAATCTCATATACCAGTGTTTTATCCACAATGCAAAGCATATCATATGTTTAAACAGAGAAAATTTACTATTTAAAGAAGAGAAAAAGTCATTTGTAATTTATTTTAAACTTATTTGAGAAAGACAATGCTAACTACATACTGAATCTATTACAATAGCATAACTTTGTAATAAAAAATAAAAAAAATCTGGTTGTTGAAATGCCTGCCTGCAGTCTAGACCTTTCACCATTTAAAAACATTTGGCGCATAATAAAATAAAAAATACAACAAAGGACACCCAGAACTGCTGAGCAGGAATCCTGTATCAGACACATATGGGACAACATTCCTCTACCAAAACCTCAGCAACTGGTCTCCTCAGTTCTCAGATGTATACAGACAGAAGACGTGATGCTACACAGTGGTAACATGTCTCAGTCCCAACTTTCTTTGAGACCTTTTGCAACCATTAAATTCAAAATAACCTTATTTTTTCTGCTCAAAATAATATATATTTTCAGTTTAAACATGATTTTTTTAACATGTTTTTTTAATAATTGATAGAATATGGATTTGTATCATTGCATTCTGTTTTAAATTTATATTTTTTTTACATTGTTACACTACATTTTTACACTTTTTTGGAATTGGGGTTGTACTTACTGTTTGACTCAAGTGAAGATGAGCAGAAATCTGATTGTATATCAATGCAGTAACCATCATAATTAAAAAAAAAATAATCTTAAATGTATCAGATCTTTGTTTAATTTAATTGGAATTTTCTCAGTTTTTGTTCTGAAACTGCTTTTTGTGTGTCTGTTTCATATTTCAGAGGATGTCCCTAAACCTGCTGATGCAATTTATGCCCAGGTTAAGGTTAAGAGCAAAAGGAATAATGCAGGTAGGTCATTATTACTATCATATATATATATATATATATATATATATATATATATATATATATATATATATATACACACACACACA
>JAAIIK010000180.1:37393-72459 GCA_014706435.1 Silurus glanis
TGTGTGTGTGTGTGTGTGTGTGTGTGTGTGTGTGTGTGTGTGAGAGACCTGTTCGAATGTTGCTGCGACATCCCTATAATGTGGCCTATAAGGAGTTTAGCGTAGATGCTAGGTCTAGTCTTAAGGGATGAACTCTATTTGGCATTAGTGCTAAAATGCAGTCATGGTCAGTGAGAAAGCTAAAACTGTGCGTGTGCGTGTGTGTGTAAGAAAGTAGACATATTGTGTACATGCTGTACATACTATGTCGGAGAAGATTTACATACTCCATGTCAACTTGTATTACTTAGAAGCTAATCTATCGCATTTCGCAGCTAGCTAATTCGACTAACGTCTGGTCGAGTGTTACACAGCGAATTCACTTCTATTTCATATTTGTTCTTCTTTTTCTTCCCCCCACTTAAATCTGCATTATGGTTTTTCATTCAAATGCTAGCATTTGCTACAACCTTTGGTCTACTACTAGCCTTGTGACCAGGGGAATCCATAGAGAAAGAAATCATCTTTACCAGACAGTTTAACCTTGACATGTGTGTCAGTAGATGAGATATGGAGGGTTTTTTTGTTTGTTTGTTTGTTTTTCCTTTACTTTTTACCACAGGTATGCTAAGTAAGTGTATGAACGCAATCTGGTTTGAAGCTGGTTGAGCAGTTTTGAAGCCATTTTGTTTCCTGTCAGCGTAAAAGTAATGAAGGAAAAAAAAAATACACTTCACTGTAATTCCCGCCTGTCTTCCCTAGTGACAGTTTGTGTTGGTTTCATTCGCAGACACTAATGCTTGCCTACAAGGCCAAAAATGGACCAGCGCCATTTTAGAGACCTCATCACACCTGCCACTGCACCACGCTGTCTGAGATCCTCCAGCACTGCTCGACTGGTACCATCTTCTCTCAGAATGACAGGTAACTCAAGGCTCTTCTCTGTTCTGGCACCGAGGTGGTGGAATGAACTTCCCCTAGATGTCCGTACAGCGGAGTCCCTGACTATCTTCAAGCGACGGTTGAGGACCTACCTCTTCCTGAAACACTTAAATTAGCACTTTCCAAGTTTGCTTTTTAGAATTCAAGCGTTATATTTATATTAATGTTGTAATCTGGCGTACCAGTGTAGATTTATTAATTGCTAGAGACTCAAAGCACTTTTGTACGTCGCTCTGGATAAGGGCCGTAAATGTAAATGTAAAATGTTGTGCTGTTTCCTATCAAAACTCAAAACACTACACAAAGGTGTCAAAATATCGGTACCCCTGCTCTTAATTACATTTATGTCATTTGGAAGATGCCTTTATCCTGAGCAACTTACAATGATCTAAGCACTTGAAGGTTAAGGGCCTCGCTCAAGGGCCCAGCACTGGTAGCTTGGTGGTCTAAACGCATGACCTTCTTGTTCAACTTGATAACCCCTGAGTTACCACTTTCACCCCAAAAAAAACACTCCTTCTAGCAACCTGAGCACCTTCTAACAAGTTAATCCGGTGCTTTAAAGATATGAGTTGCACTGAAAGCTTGTTAGCTGTGTGTGCTTGTGTGTGTGTTTTGTGGATGAATTCAGCAGCAGTGTGTAATGAGGTGTTGCGTTCGTGTTTTTTTCTTCTGGAGGAAGCGTAGAAAGTGAGGCGAAGGAAGAAAAAAAAAAACCCAGGCAGCTGTGAATAACAACGTGCTATACTTCAGTGGGAGAGTGTATTAGCAGTGTTTGAGGACCAGAACACGCCTTTGTAATCCTAGATCTGAGTGAACAAAAATGGGATAGAAGATGTAAATCTCATGAGAAGCAGTAACAAGGGTATACAGACCATGTCTCCATCCACCAGTCCTGAACCACACTTTATTCGCTGCCTACACATACACCGGCTATACATCAACATCAAAACAAGTGCACACTGGGGCAATAGTGGCTAAGCAGTTTTCACAACAGTCCCTCTCTATTGGACCCTCGAGCAAGAGCCTTTACCCTTCAGCTGCTCCAGGTGCTGGACCTGTGCTTCCATACTACCATTAGTACTTCAAAACTAATTCGTTTCACATTTTTCATATATAAATAATCATTTGCAACAAACAATTTGTGATTTCTTTTCAGAATCATATACATTATAGTAGTTGTAAACATTATTTCCAATGCTGGACACAAACCCCCATAGATTGCGATGTAATCTTCCAAAAAAAAGCATAGATTCCTCTGTCCTGAAGGTGTAGGTAGCTTCACCTCTAACAGTTACAAAGTGCTGACACTGAAGGCTCCTTCCATGAATAAATATTTTCTCACAGAAAAAAATCACAATAGCAACCATATGCAGATCTTTCACAGTTGTGCACATTGTTACCGTAGAAACGGTGCTAAACTAATTTAAATGAAGCAAATTAATACACAGTAAAACAAAGAATGACATTCAAATCCAATCCATTTGAAAATATTTAGAGCATAATCAAATGATTGATGTAGCTTGATATATGAATATACACTATATGGACTGGACCAGACCTGACAGAAAGAACTGTCATTTAATTGAACAACCCATTTTATATTTATGTAAAACACGGTCATGCTAAAACAAGTTTGGGTCACCATGCTACCGCATCCAAAGACATCCTATGCAATCCAGCGTTTTCGATTTGTCACATTTCAACAGTTTGGAGAAGAACCACATATGGCTCTGGTGTCCAAATACTTTTGGGATAACCGTATCTTTTTTTTTTTTTTTTCCTCAAGTGTCAAAAAGATGGATAGTGATGACAGAGAAATAGCTATACAGCCCGAACAGGTTTTGAAGGTTTTTCTTTGCAATCATTTCATATATAATGTAATATAAGGTAAATAGCCTTCCTATAATTGCATATTGAAATTGACGGGGTTGGAATTACGGCTCGAGGGCATTTCTGTGTGTGTAGTGCATTCACCTGAAAATGACACTGGACTGAATTCAACGCAGTAGCACAAAGAATCGTTAGAAAAAGAAGGAAAAAAACTCAAATCTGGAGCGTTTCGTGTTAACAGGATGCGAAGCCTGCCGAATGCGGTATATAAAACATAAAAAAATCTACTTAAATCTGTTTTTGCAGTGATAATAGGCTATAAAGTGAAGATTTAAGCTGTGATAATGACTTAGTAGGACTCTGTGTCTCTTACATCTTCCCCTCTGACAAGCTACATAAACTTCTCAGACCATTAAAAGATGGCTTTGGTCGATGCTGTCCCATGATGCCTTTCCTGTGGAGTGGGGAGGATGAGGACAGGTCTCATAAAGCTTGGCCGTATCGTTCCAGTGTGGCGCGGCTATGCAGATATGAAGGTTCATCCATTAAATCAGATTTAAAATGCCACCGCTTGCATGTGAAATCAAAATCGAGGCAAAAAACACCTGAAATAAAGTTAAACCAAAACACTCTTTTGGGAAGATGTTCCACTAGATTATGTGGAGATTAGTGCTTATTTAGCAACAAGGGTGTTCGTAAAGTCAAGAACTGATGTAGTGTGAGGAGGCCTAGGGTGCAGTCAATGATCCACTTCATCCCAAAGGTGTTCAATAGGGTTGAAGTAAGAACTCTATTTTAGGAGCTCTTTTCACCATGGAAGGATCTTTTCTTCATGGAGCTGGCTTTGTGCACAGGGACATTGTCATGCTGAAACAGGTTTGGGTTTCCAAGTTTAAGGAGAATGTTAATGCTACAATTGTGTGCCTCTAAGTTTGTGATAAAATTTCAGGTAAGATCTACATAAGGGTGGAAACGTCAGGTGTCCTCATACTTTAGGCCAAATAGTGTATATTGATATTTTTGGCTTTATATCAATGCAGCATCTTCTGTAAGATTTTGTACAATTACACATGGAAGGAGCCTCTGTTGTCAGTGCTTCAAATTATTTCAAGTAACTAAATACATTATAGGTAGATAGATCGTCTACAGGTTACGTATGTAACCATAGTTTCCTGATGGAACGGGACACTGTGTCAACAACGCTTTGGGAACGCTTCCGCTTTGTCCACGCTCTGAATCACGTGTAATCCGTCCAATGAAGAGGCGACCAGGAAGCTATAAAAGCACATGGAGTAAAGCCAGGGCTAGCTTCTGAAAGGGCAGGGAAGCACTGCAGGGATGCCGGCAGTGTGGCCTAGAGCTGCAGGGTCTTGTTCCAACTGTCCAGTGCTCGCACCGGACACAGCCGGTTTAGCTTTTCCTGGTTTGGGGAGGAGGAAAGAATGCCTGGAGCATAACAGGTTGTGGCACTGACCATGCCTGGAGTGAACTCTAGAAATGAGGGGGGCCACAGAGAGGGCCTGAAGATCCCCTATGGTCGAGGCCATGCCTCAGACAACGGCTCGAAGGGGGGGGGGGGTGCTGCAAAGAAAACGCGTCACTAGCGGGTTTCTACCCCAAAAGGGGGGCATGATACACCGAAAGAGCGGACGCGTAGACTTCAAGGTTGGATGAAGCCAAACCTTTGGTGAACTGTTCCTAAAGGAATTCTAGCACTGAACCAACCAGGCAGTTAACTGGATCCAATTGGTGCTGATCGCACCATACACTGAACAGGCGCCATCTACCGGCTGTAGAACCCAAACTTTCTGTCTGATGGATGGACCACCTTGATGGCCTCCTTCCTCAGGGGAGTGTCAAAAAGGCCTTAATTTTTTTCAATACATTCTGTAGTATAAAAAGACCACCAATATATACAAAAACAGAGTAAATCTTTTCTGTTGTTTCCTCCTCACTGTTTAGTGTCACCACATGGAAGGTTAGGATTGTGTTCAGCTTGTCTTTGCTCAGTTTTTACTGTCAACCAAAGAGTGAGAAAAAATATTTGTTTGCTATAAAAAGTCCAAATTCCAATGAAATCTTTCCAGCGCATTAAGTGTTATAGCGTCCCCATCATTCCACAAACACACACAAGAAACACACACTTTGTAGCTTCAACCGCAATCAGAAAATCTCCAGCCAGCGCTGAGGCCATTCGTGCCGCTCTTCTCCGGGTGTTCTTCATTCTCTTTTTACGGTCTTCCCTGTGATAAACGAGCCTCGGGGATTCGATCCGCTGTAATTGAGGAAGCCTCTCAACTGTCAGCAGGAAAAACACATCCACCCGCCATAAATCCGCTGCCCGGCCTTGACTCTGTAAACCCGCCTGGGCTTCACTTCGCCTCACGTTTATTCAGCCCCAAACACACACTCTTCTGACGGATTTATCTCATCTTCCTCACGCCATGAGCAGACAACAACTGTCAGGCTTTTAGCTTTCCGTCTCTTTTCGTGAGCGGTTAATTTTTTTTTTGCGAGACACACACCATCGGCTTTTGGAGAGAAGAGGTTACCCGAAAAAGAAGATGAAATTTCTCCCCCAGTAAAAAGGATGATCAATGTGAAACGTGGTGCTGATCTAAAGTACCAAATTCGACAGAAACATCTTTCTTGTCAGCTTAGAGAAATGAATTATTAGCATACTAACTCGCGTTCCTTGCACATATTGTTGTTTGTCCATAATGTCTTTTTCTATCAATATACAACAATTACAACAATACCATGTTTTATTTTTAATACAAAAAAAAAATTATATACACTTCACTTTATCACTAGTGTCAAAGAAAATGGCCACCTTGATTAATCTACAAAATTATGTTGTGGCACCACTTTCTTTACTGCATGAATAAGCATCAATTAGGTAAGTGTAACATCATTGAGGAACCAGGTTGTTCGGAGTCCATTCGCATTTTTTTAAAACCTTGCAAGTAAAAATAAATACAAACAAAAAGGGGCAATCCAAAGGCACTGTCAGAAGACAGGCAAGAATAGTCAAAAACCTGAAGATCAGTCAGCGAACAAACAAAACCAAGAGGCATAAGCGGTATAAACGTGCCAACGGTCAGAACGCAAACAATAAACAGGCTTGGTACGCATGCAAAACAGCAATACTTTGCATGGAGGTTAGCGTGAGCATGGCTTAAGAAGGCTGTAAGAGGAAGTGTAACTAAACGTGGAAATGTTTAATATTCGGGCGACGCCACCCTCTGTTGTGGTGGTGGTGACATTGCGGTGGGGGTTATTACAGTAAGAAACAGATCCTCTGGGGTTCTCTAGGAGATCTCTGGGTTTTCAGGAAATAAAATCTCTTCTGTTCTTTATTTTTCTTGTACCGCTAATTGTCAGCCGTTTTGAAATCTGACGCTTGCTAATACTAACTGTTTTTAGTGACGGAGTAACTTAGAAATTAAATGCAAGTCCAAATATGTCATTTTGGTATTGTTTTTTTTTATTTTATTATACACTACGTTTTTACCAGAGAGCATTAAAGAAAATGTCTGCCTTGATTAATTAGAAGAAGAACGCCATAGCACCACTTTCTTTATTTCATGAATGAGCAGGTCATTCAGATGAGAAATCTCTGGGCTTCAAGAGATGAGAATACTGTGCTGTTAACCGTCAGCCATTTTGAAATCTGACATGATAACACTACTAATACTTACTGTTTTTCAACTATGAGTAACTTGGACACTGAATGCAAGTCTAAATAAAGCCCTTCATGACTTAGTATCCACGGTAACATGCCAACCAAGACGGTTAAGGTCGCGCAATTGGACCACTGTATGGTTGATTCTCTCACCAGAGTGTTTTTATTCTTTTAGACTGTACCGATTCAGCAAATGTGAACCCTGAAACTTGCCCACTGTCTGGTCCTTATATATTTTGTTTCTGTCACTGAGGAGACGGTGGCATTCCATTCCTTTGCCCATTTGAAATCCATTAGAATTCCAGCACGTGTGGCGAAATCTGAGGTTCCTATCCTTGCGCCCTTGCGTCATTAAGCGCAACAGAACTCATTCAGGCTCCTGCGCGTCAGCACTATCTAATTAGCTGACAAGCAAACAGCTAGCGCATTAGTCTCATGAATTAAACATAGGAGGAATGTTTGCTGTACACAGGACGCATGTGTGCTCGTGCAAACTGTAGAATAATTGAATAATTACCAAACATGATCCCCCGAACCCCCCACCCCCTAGTCTCCCCTCCCCCTGAATCCCAAAAGAGTTGCTGCGCTATAGGAATGAACATTATTAGCACTGTACAGCAATCTGTACACAGCGAAACCAAACGTCTAGCTGAGATCAAATCTGTTTTCAAAAAAGCATGATAATGAGATTGCTCATTAGCCCATATGCACCAGCAACATGGGTCCAACCTGAGCAAGAATCCAGAAAGGTCCTCTTGCTCAGGCTTTAACATCCATGGATTCATGGGAATTCTTTGAAATTGACTCCAGGTGGATGAAGAAATCGACTTTGTTTTTCACAAAATAAGGGATAATAGATGAACACAAGACGTGAGGTGATGTTTGGACCAATCACTCACATTGTAGAGGTCTCAGAACAGAAAACACAGGATTTGGCAAGTCTGAGATGTATGAGATATAAACACGTTTCTTTCTCTTTCTTCAGGTGAATAACACAAAAAACCTTCCTGGGGCTTTTGCCTGCAAATGTCCTTTTGTAAAGTCTAAAGCTACATCTTTAGCTCTCAGAATGGATACTCCTTCCAAATACATGATATACACCTTGTGTAGAAATTTTGTATGCTATTATACAAATAAAGCATGGATATGATCCTGTGATTTGCAGGAGCTATGCTTTTGTCAGAGCTGCTGTTATAGCAATTATATGAACACTTTCTGAACAATCATAATCCAGAATTCAGCAACCAACCGAAAACACTGATTTTTGTTTTTCATATTTACTTGTATATATTTCTAAATGCCAACCAGCCATCTACAATTTATGAATTGTACCACCTTGTGATAGCATGAACCTCTTTTGTCAGTGTTCTTCAATAGAATGTTTAAATACAGACATCTTTCAGAGAAAATATAAGATATACCTTTATTCGTCCCACAGTGGGGAAATTTCTTACAAACTAACCGACGAGGATGGGATATGGAGGCTTTGGCCTAGTGCACAGGTGTAGGAAGCAACTTGGTGGCAATCAAACAATGTATAATTAAACACAGGAATGATTTTCCGAATTTGTGTATACACAAGAAATACATTTCCTTTATACTAAAAAATAAAAACCAAAAAACCCTTCTAATATGCTGCCTTAAATGGATTCTCCTGAAAGCATTTTGCTCCATTGGATCCCTTGGAACGAGGGATCGACGTAATCTCATTATTCAGACGGATTTGTCTCATTTGTCCCGTTTTTCTCCAGAATGGCGCTGATTGACCTTCGATGACCCCCCATTATCCGTCTCATTCATTTCCTTTCGCTTCCTCTTCACTCACTAGTGCCGCAAGGCAAACCTAGAGTGTCTCACTCGATATTCTTGAGTGATCGTGATGAACCCCTGGTCTGTCCGCTGACAGTCCGACGCTTTACTTTACTCTCTCTTTTTCTTTTTCCTCTTATTCCCATGACTCTTTGTTGTCACTGGCCTATTTTTGCTCTTCTGGCTCTCCCAAGGGGACCCTCGTGACAGCTGATGGGCAGCTATAGGGATGAGCATTTTTATGGATACGACCGGCTCTCTCGCCTCGAACTCCAACCCTCTGAGTATTTACTACCTCCATAACAAAAACAGGGCTGGGACACTTTGTCAGCTCGGCTCCCTCGGCAGTGCTGGGGTCGCGCCGTAATCTTCTCGAGCTGTAGGGAGATTAGTCTGGGGGGAACACTGACGCTTCAGGGTCTGTTCTGTTCTGTTTTTTTAACAAGCCGAACATGCCAGAGGAGCACAGAGGTATAACTTATACACAGTCGATTGTGTTGAGATGGTTTTCAGCTGCCTAAATCAAGAAAATCGTTCATCCAGACGTTACTCTTCTTTTAAGACCTATTGGTCTGTATGTGTACGATTTATATCCATAGCATTCAGTTGGACACACATAGTTTATTAGTAGTAATAAAACAGCAACTGAAATGTCAATGAATTCTTGACTCCAAAGGTATTAATTAAATTTGAACTCAAGCTGCAAGTTGATCCTCAGCTTTATGAAGTTTAATTAAAACATATAATTGTTTACATTTGACATTTATTTAACTTTTATGGAAGGAGTCTCCAGTGTCAGTGCGTTGTCACATTCTGTTTTCTGACAAGGTCCAAAACTATATAGTACTTTATTTATCAAAGAACAAAATCAGACTATTGACCTGTTCTTGCTTATGCAGAATGTTGGGGGACCAGTTAGCTGATGATATCACTTGCATTATAGCAGCTCTAAACTCTCCTTCCCTCGCCAGGTTGTTTTTTTTTTTCTTCTCACACTTGAGCTTACCACCCAAAATATAGTTTGGCAGGTTACTGCAAATCTAAACTTCCTCTGACTTGAAGATGTTGGAAAAAATTAAATGTTTACAGGTTGATATATCCCTAGAGACTCCTTTCAAAATAACTATTGACAAACAATATCAACAAACAACAGAAACCTTTTCCAAGCGTTTCAACCCCCCTTTACTCATTCAATGATCATTCTTAGGTCCTATGCATCCCCTACCGGCAGCTTCCTATAGTCCTGATCCTTTGTTTCGCTGTCTGATTAACTTAAATTGTGCACTGTTAGCTTTATCAACTTCAGAGCTAAAAGAAAAGAGTTAAAGAAGCTGGTTCTGTGCATCCCTCAGGGATTGACCGGTCTATCTGCCCCTTGTATCTTTCCTAGCATCTTCTGGGAACAAATTGGCTGGTTTGCTACACAATCGGCAGTTGCGCATGAATATTTAATAACGACAGGCATACACATATTTTTCAGTTTAGCTCATGTCATTCAACTCTTTCCCCTTGAGAAAGGTGATGGACGCTGCTGAAAAAAGGGCTCATGACAGCTGCAAGTAGCGCAAACCCCAAAGACTGTCCCCATTGCCCCCGAGCCTGTCCCCATGGCCCCCCTCCTCTGACTGCTTGATATTAGTCAGAGGCAATGATATCACCTTTGTGGCAATGGCTAATAATACCTCAGCTTCCAGATCAATACAGCTGGCCTAGATTCCTGGCCTGCACTCTCTATAAAGGGATCTGGAGAGCTTTTTCTCATCCCCCTCTCTATAATTATGAGAGGCAGAAAAAAGAAAGAATAACGAGTGACCAGCACTAAGCTTGTTCTTGCCGTACTCTCCGGGGAGGTCTGTGTATCCCTTTATTATTTTTTTTTCTCACCAGGGTTTATGGGACACCCCGGATGCAGGCTGTGTCTCTTCATTAAAAAGCGAAGTCTCTGGTCGCTCAGCCTGTAATTCAGCATGGGCTTTGTGCTGAGTGTGCAACAGAGAATTGCCGTACCGATTGGCTCGAGAGAAATAGAGAGAGAAAGGTCCAGAGCGAGGAAAAAAAGGTTGTAGGAGGAAATGATCGGAAAGATCTGCTTGCATGCTGTATCACCTTCCTGCCCCACAGGCCAATGCAATCACATCTACTTAAAGCTCCTGAGGGGTTCCAGAGTTCCAATCCAAAAATGGATCCATCTGTCTAAGGTAAAGGCAAACTTCTAGTCAGAAGTAGAGCGAATTTTATTTCAAACCTATCTGTCACAATTGTTTAATTAGCAAATCAAAGTAATAGTTAGCATGGCAAATTTAGCAGCTGATCAACAAAAATACTATTAAGCCTGTAACAAATCCAGAATTGTCTCTATGTTCCTCTCCTGCTGCCCAATTTGCTATAGATGTAGCCTTGCACAGAAATCTCAAATATACTGTACTGTACTATACTGGGACCAAATGTTCAGGAATGTTACGAATAACATTTTAAACTATGTTTTTACCAACAAATTTCATAATACATTTTAAAATACATTATTGTATTAAAGTGACATAATGTCTAGATTAATTAGGCACTAAGGTACCATAGGGACTGCAGGGGTGTGCCCAAAATTCTCTGATTTTTGGAACTCCAAGAGTCTTAGATCGTAACTCCCGCAAGTTCCAGAGGACCACTGTATACTTCAGTGATAAGTCCGCCTATGCTAATTCTGATGTTAAATCAGTTTCAACTTCGGAAGCCATTAGGCCATTATTAACTAGCCATAAATGGCACCAAGGGACAAATACAGTTACCTAACACACCACTTGATTCCCCAAGAGCTTACCATCAGAAACAAATCAAGACAACTAGACAAACATTTATAAAGCTAGCGATTAATCTAATCTGCTAGGAAGATGCTAGAGGAATCTAAAGGTAGGGCTTAATTATATCAAGGGATTTGAGGCGCACAAGATTAAAAGTCTGTATTCAGGAGGAGATAGCAAGCTAACTGTGTCTAGAATCCCGAAGCCATTGTCAGCAGCAAATCTGATTTCGGTGTTTTTTATTCGGTTTAATTCAATTGAACGGGGTAATACAGTTACAGACTTGGTCAGGAAAGGGTTCTGAGAGACAGTGAGATGTACAGATAGAGGCAAGATATAGTGAATGCATCAGGTAGGGGCTGACATGACTGATGAGTGTAACTGCGTAGCCTCTGTAGAGAAGAAAACACAGATCTGTTGTGACATTTAGCAACTAAAACATGCTAACTATAAATGGTTAAAATAAAAATTGTGCTAAATAAACAGATTAAGATACATGTTAAGGCTTAGGGTTACTAATCGGAGGGTTGGGGCTTAAAGCCCCAGCACTACCAAGCTAACACTCTTGTGCCCTTGAGTAAGGGCCTTAACCCTCTCTGCTCCTGGGTGCTGTATCATGACGTCTGGACCACCTTGTTCCTAACAAGCTGGGATATGCTAAGAAATATTTCAACATGCATTCTTATATCTCTTCCCCTCACACATAGTGAAAAAGACTAGCAGAAAATCCATCAGCTGTGTGAGAGGTCTAAGCTCATAGCTTAGCGAGTGTCATGTCTGCACTACGGTGACTCTTCCCCCAGAGTCACAGATCATGATCAAAGTTGTGGCATGACGGAAATTAAAACAGGTATGGGGAAACAGCACAGTAACATCGGTAAGGAATAAAACACTTGGTGTGCTTTAATTGCAAATTAATTAATACTGAATATTCGAGGTCAAGTTAGTGTCAGTTATCCACTGTCTTGTTCATTTGGCGCTAAAGTGGGGAGTCAAGCACAAAAATGGTACAAATAGGAGGACATTTCTAAGCATGTCTGGCAAAAACAAATCTACCTAAGACATTCTTAAAGCTTCACTAAAGTTTCAAGCCCCAATATCTATCGTTATGCTATAGAGAGACCGGTGTCTCCATAATGGTTTTCTTGTAACTAGGCTAGTTTCCTAAACATACTCCCAGGGTCTACAAATAGTAATTAAGAAATAAACATATATGGTGATTATCTTCATCAATTATAGTGGTGAAGTTTCTAATATTGCTAGCATGACAGTAGAAGAAAGCAGAAAGGAAAATGAAAAACTATTTACCTCAGAAAAATTAGCAAAAGTATAAAAAGGAGTTCCTGTGTTACTGGCGCATCCATATCAGACGTGAACATGAAGATGTGTTCAGTAATATAGGAAAGAAAAACCAGAGGAAAATGGTTATATAACAGAATGTACCTTGTAAATTAGCATAATTAAAAACAAACAACGATTTGCGCATTAAAGTATTAAGTTATCATCTTTCAGAAAGATATAGTGTCAGAGTGAGTAAGTGTTTGGGCTCATAAAAAATGGTATAGATTTTTTCTGCCTTTTTCTTTGTAGCAATGTAAATGGGAAAATAAAACATGGCGATACAAAACAGAAATATTGGGCTATTAGAGAGGCCAACGAGGATATTGAGCTATTACTGGGGGAGATTAATTGATCTCGGTGTCCATAAGAGTTTAATTGAGCAGAAAATAGCAGATGGCTCTGATGGGGGCGTCATAAAGAGAGCTTGTCAACAGAGCCATAATGTGGTCCATGTCCAATTCCACAGATTTCCTTAAAGTCATTAATTTTTTTTTTTTGTCCAACAATAAAATAAATAAAAAGAGGCCAATAAGAGAGGGTCATAGAGAAAGTGGAGAAGGAGAGCTGTAGTAATGAGGTACAATGAGTACCCCACGGATATACTGCAGTATCGCATTTTTCCTTTTATTTCAGTCATAAGCAATTATTCCCACCTGCTATTTACTTCCCTTGTTGCATGAAAAGCCCTACCACTATCAAATATCTCTGCCTTTATCCTCTATCTCATAATCCCACCCCTGTCCCAAACCTTGTATACCAATCCTGTCCTCAAATCTGTAACTCTGTCTCCTTTCTACTTCTACCCTGTATTGCCATTGCATTCTTATAACCCCAACTCTACCCTCTAACTTGCATTCCTAATTTGTATCCATATCCCTTCCATGAATTCCTAACTTGTACATCTTTACCCCTTCCTCACATAATTAACTAGATCACTTGTATTCCTAACTTGTATCCCCACTCCTTTCTCACATCAGTCCTCTCTTTTATCCCAAACCTACCTCTCCATGTGCCTTACCTCTATCCCTATCAAACTTCACCCTGTATATCATATCCCTGCCTAATCTCTACCTATATTCATACCTATATTTCTTGTATTCCCTACCTATACCCTTACTGCATTTGTCTATTATTGTCCATTTGTCTTTACTACTATTTGCTTCCACCATCGCTGGCCCCATACTTTATATCCCTACACGTGTCCTACCACATATTTTTACTTTTGTCCCCAACCTCATATACTTACCCCTGTTCCTACTGTATGTCATATTCTTGCATCTCTCTTCTACCTCATATTCTTACTTGGACCCCCTATACCTACCCCCATTCCCACCTTATTTTCTTACATTTCTCCCCTACCTCATATTCTTACTTGGCCCCCCCTACCCCCTACCTCAAATACCTACCCCCATTCCCACGTAATTTTCTTACATTTCTCCCATACATCTTATTCTTTCTTCTGTCCCCCTGTCCCCTATCTCATATACTTACCCCAATTCCTAGATCATTTTCTTATTCCTGTCCCCTATCTCCTAAATCTACATCTATACCTGTCATGTTCTTACATTTCTCCCCTATCTCATATACCTACCTCTGTTCCTTAATCATAATCTTGCTTTTGTCCCCCTACCTCATATGCCTAGCCCTGCTCCTACATCACCTTCTTACATCTGACAACCACTTTATATACATAACCCTTTTTCTACCTCATATTCTTACTTCTGTCCCCTACCTCATATACCTACTCAATTCCTACCTCATATTCTTACTTCTGTCCTCTACTTCATTCATAAGTCAGTGTGTCAAAAGACATCATAATGTGTACATCGGGAGTCTATGTCTATGATTTCATCATGCACAGCAAGTTAGAACAATGTGAAATTCTGTGTGAAACTGGAAAAATCTGCCACAGAGACATTGACATGATTCGGTAAGTTTACAACGAAGGTGCTATGAGTCGTACACATGCTTCAAGAATGGAATAACATTACTGAAAGATGACATGATATCAGGAAAGACCTTCAACAAGCTAAACCCCTGAAAATTCTGAGACCATTCGGCAACTTGCGCATGATAATCTTTCGAGAACAATCCACAACAATGCTGCCATTGTTGGTGTGTCAAAAGGAACAGTCCATGCAATCCTCATGTGTGATTCCTTAATCCCCAGGCTGCTGACCAAGAAGAAGAAGAAGAAACATCATGTCGAACTCTGCCAAGAACTCCTTCAGTGAGCCATGGATAACCTGTCTTTCGTGTTGAGGATCATTACCAGTGCCGAAAACGTGTGTGCACAGGTACAAACCTGAGATAAAGCGACATTCTTCATAGTGGAAAAGTCCATCATCTCTACGGCCGAAAAATGTAAGGCAGGTCCGCAGCTCAACCAAATGCATGCTCATCATCTTTTTCGACATTCGTAGCATTGTGCAACCTCGTATACCTTCCCCTGTTCCTACCTTTTATTCTTACAACTCTTTCCTACGTTATATACCTATTCCTGTCTTTTACCCCATATCCTTTTCTCAAGACAATGTACAGCAGATACTGCAAATAACCCATTTATATTAAATATTTCCTTACATCTCCAGGATGATCTGAGTTATTGTTTCCACCCTAAAGCTGATGACATTTATTTTCCTCTTACTGCAAGTGCTTTGTTTTGGTTTTCTCTCTTGCTCTCATCACACTCGTCTCTCCAGTCATGCCGCTGGGTATCGTTTCTGGCAGTTTGCAAAATGAACTCGTTTCGGGTTCACAAGAATGTGTGTGTGTGTGTGTATGTGTGTGTGTTGACAAGTTGATGTCGCTCTTTGTGAACAAATGCTAATTTAATCAATCTTCAATAAATCCCCTTTAGCGCTGACTCATGGATATCTGCCCATATTAACCCTAACGCCACCCGCCAACACACACACACGCACGCTAAAACATCCCAGCATATGCTAAGTATCTGTGGTTTCTGTAGTACGGCGGAAACTGCTGAGATGTTGCCTTCTTTAGAGGCGTAGGAGGCAAGAAATGCAACGTGGCGGCCATTAAAAATTAAAAATTAATCCGGGGCCCTTTCACTCCTGTTTTGCCCATCAGTCTCCGGATGCATCTTGGTCAGACACTGAAGCCCTGTAAAATGCTCAGATGCACATAGTTCAATAACTCGCTAAGGAAAGAAAAAAAATGCATAATGTAGGGAGGAGAATAAGAGGATCTCGGGCCTAATCCTTCATAAGAGGTACTTAAATTTCAGCACAAGAAAGGGAATAAATGATGTTAAGGCAATTGATTGAAAATAGAAAAAAAAAAAGGCACGTCCCCTGAGCGAAGACCTTTTATGTTGCTAATGCGAAAAAAGTCAGCATAAGCAGCGGCTGGCTTCTTCTCAGAAAATATACGATCCAATAAAAATAATAATAAGAATATATTGCATGTTTTATAATATTTGTACATTTTCTTGCTCCTATAAAGAGCCCTGTTGAATTCACCATTCCAATTAGTCCGAAATTCATTTCTAATAGGCCCTTTTTCAGTTATTAAACACTGTGATGTTTTGTTTGTGGAGGCAGAAAGATGTCCCTGACCACTTCACTAACACAAGCGATTGGGTTTTGTTAGTTTGTTTTTTAAACATTGGTCAAAATCCGATTTTATCTGACTATGTAAAGTCCATCACTGTCCATTAGAAAAAGTTCAATTTAACAGATGGAACCAGACTGGCCGACCCATACACAGAATTAGCACTGAAATCACTGTAGATGAATGCACCTGACTCACCTGGGTCTTAGATCATTTTGTTTAGCATGGGTCTGTTCACCGTTACCTTTCCCTTTTGACAGTTGTACTTATGGTCACTGTAGAAAGGGAGATGACACAAACAGTTTCCTTCATGCTTAGTCTCTGGTCGTTAGGTAGCATTTAGCTAACGTATACACTCAAAAGTTAGAATTACATGAGAAATCAATTAACTTGTTCCCAATTTTCTAAGTAGGTGGGCATGCATGAGAAATGTGTATACATTTAACCAAACCATAAACCAGATCAACCAAAGACAATAGTTTCTTTAACCTTACACTACAAACATTAGCATTTTTGACGATCGTTTCTGCCCAGCTGTTGTCGTTTTTTTGTCTTGCAGTGGCAGCAGGTATGCGATAAAATTGGAGACTGTACGCCATCAATTCTGGCACCCAAAAACACAACAAGAAGACGTTTATTTGGCCACCTCCAGTTTCCGTTTTGTTTTGCCTTCAGCTAGCCGTGACGTGATCATGATGTCGGCACTTAAATGGTCTATAACTGTTCCAGAACGTAACTGCAAACATTCTACAATAACATATATATAAAGAAATTGGTCTATGAAGGGAATTATAACGTTCAAGTACACGTTGTTCTGGGAAAATATCAGACATCCGTCTCTGTATGCACTGTATCATTCATCATCATCATCTTCTTCTTCTTCTTTTCGGGTTCTCCCATTAGGGGGCGCCACAGCAGATCAATGTCTCCATACCCCTCTGTCCTCTACATCTGCCTCTTTTAACCCGACTACCTGCATGTCTTCCTTCACCACATCCGTAAGCCTCCTCCTTGGTCTTCCTCTTATCCTCCTTCCTGGTTGCTCCATCCTCAGCATTCTCCTACTGATATACCCCATGTCCCTCCTCTGCACATGTCCAAACCATCTCAATCTCACCTCCCTCACCTTGTCTCCAAAACGTCCTACATGCTCTGTCCCTCTAATAAACTCATTTCTAATCCTGTCCATCGTCGTCACTCCCAAGGAACATCTCAACATCTTCAGCTCTGCTACCTCCAGCTCCACCTCCTGTCTTTTACTCAATGCCACTGTCTCTAATCCATACAACATCTCAGGTCTCACCACAGTCCTATAAACTTTCCCTTTCACTCTCACAGATACTCTTCTATCACAAATCACTCCTGCTATCACTCTTCTCCACCCACTTCACCCTGCCCGCACTCTTTTCTTCACTTCTCTAACACACTCTCCATTACTTTGCACTGTTGATCCCAGGTACCTGAACTCCTCCACCTCTTCTCCCTGCATCATCATTCATCATCATCATCATCATCATACGATATATTCTCCTTTATGATATAGGCGTCTTCACCAGCAGAACATCGGAGCTGTGTAGAAAGGCTGCTTGATATTGACCGCTTTTAAATTATTCAACGATTTAATTAAACAGCTGATCGAATGGAACAAAACGTGTTTAATTAAAAAAAAGAAAAAAAAAAAAGCTCATTAAAATTAAAGGAGAAAATTCACAAGATTTCAAACCAGAAAGCAAAGAATGGTGCTGATCACCGTTTTATTTTCCACTTTAGACTTTAACTCTGAATGGTTATCTTCAAAGCTTCCGTACTGATATACACTCTATAGGCAACAGTTTGTGAGCGTAAGATTGGCTGCTTTTCAAACATCCTGTTCCACATTGAGTCCCCATTTGCTGTTATAATATCCTCTACTCTTCTGGGTAGATGATCCATTAGAGTTTGTGGAGATTTGGGCTCATTAATACTCACAATTAATTCACTTAGTAAAGTCAGGTACTGGTGTAGGTGAGGTGAGGAAGTCTGGGGTGCACTCAGACTAACATCTTTCGGCTTCTCCCGTTAGGGGTCGCCACAGCGGCCCATCCGCATGTTTGATTTGGCACATGTTTTTACGCTGGATGCCCTTCCTAATGCAACCCTCCACATTTATCCGGGCTTGGGACCGGCACTAAGGCTTGTGCAACCCTAATGGCTGGGGTTGGTTCCCTGACCAGGGATCGAACCCGGGCTGCAGAAGTGAGAGCGCCGCATCCTAACCACTAGACCACCAGGGACCCTCATTCCAATACAGACTAATAGGTTTGAAATCAGAGCTCTATGGCAGGAGACCTTCCACTCCAATCCATTTCAAACAGATCTTCATGGAGCTGGTTTTGGGCACAAGGGCATTGTCATGCTGGAACAGGTTTGGGTCTATAAGTTCACGTGAGGAGAACATTTTAAGTCATCCAATACAGGATATGACAACACTGTGGTCACAATTTGGGAAAGAAGCATATATCAAAAGTCAGACGTCCCAATACTATTATGCCTAAAGTGTGCTGTATTTCTTCAATTTCACCTCGAATTGTAGAAGGTTACATACGTTTTTAAGCTCCTCCATGCAACTCTGAGTGGTGGAGGAAATTAAAGAAGTCTTTAAATATTGAAGGTGCTACGGAGCGCAGGAACGGCGAGCGAAGTACAGAGCGCTGACCTTGGTATCAGAGCAGGATTTGTGCTCGGTGAAAAGGAACGAAAGTCGGAGTACATCGTTGAGGCAGATCGCATGCTGCGTTTTGGTACGTCGCGGTTTCTATGGCAACAGCCCGTTTAGTGGGGCCAGACAACACAAAAGGCTTGTCGAAGTTCTGCAGCTACACATAGACTAAGGCTACATCAACACATCAATCCGTTTTATATCATTTATTTGATCGATTCCCAAAATTTGCTCATCCACGTCTGAAACGTCTGAAAACGCCCACATCCCTGTACTGCGCACTCATAAAATGTAAGATCCTCCGACCTTGCGTCATTTCCGACTGCCGATATTTGTGTGGCCATGGAATAAATTAAGTTAGTGAAATTAGATTGTGGACAAAAGTGGGAAACACATTAACTCCTCCCATCTCCCTGGAAGGGGGCGGAGTCACGATCAGAATCCCTGTAAAGGCACACGATGGCCACTTGTCTCGCTGAAGTTACAAAGTTAAATGTAACTACAAATAGCAATTATGTTGTGATTGAATAAATGTTTAGACTTATGCAATTCAAGGTCGAATCTTTTTTTGTAATAATTTAAAAAATTTATTCTGGAGAAACCAACCTGAAATTATCATTTTGTTATCATATATAATATATAATATATAATAATGTATTATTCGTTAATATTTCGTTTTTTTTTTTATTATCTTTTTTAATTAAGCGATTTCAATGAATGAGCTGCATTGAAATCGCTAAATTAAAAATGATAATAAAAAAACGAACTATAAACTAATAATTCATTCATTCAAATAATTGTTTGTCAACATAATAATTTAAATTAAATGTGAGGATAAATTGTAATTTAAAAATATATATAAATATATATATATATATATATATATATATATATATATATATATATATAATGTTTTGCTTTGTAAGCTCTCCATTTCTCTGTATTTTAATCTAAAACCTACTGAGAGAATATTTCATCTGGATATTTATATTATTATATTTATATATTTATATCTATAGAGTACAACTGTTCACCTTAACTCCTGGTTTTCATCAGTAAGGAAGTGGGAGGAGGCCGGGGTGGGGGTAAGTACATTTAGAGAATGTGTGCTTAACCCTCATACACACTCATTAGGTACGATGATCCAGAGAGATCGACCTGGAAACAAAAATCCACAATCGATGGACAATCAATAATCCTCATTTCACATGCAGCTGCGTTCCTGTGCTGCTACAGCTGCGTTTAATATACTGTAACTTACACTGTTACTGATCCAGTACTTATTCATACAACACACACACAATACACACAGACACACAGACACACACACACACACACACACACACACACACACACACACGCACAAGCACACACATTATACTGTAACTTACACTGTTACTGATCCAATACTTATTTATACAACACACCCTATAAACACACACACACACACACACACACACACACACACACACACACACACACTATACTGTAACACTATTACTGATACAATACTTATTCATACAACACACACATATTTACAAATATACACAAAGACACACACATTATATACAAGCATGCATACACGCAAACACACATTACACACACAGACACAAATACACAAAATGTACACAAACTCACAGTTTTCAAACACACAATACACACATATATACACAATATACTCAAACACACAAACTGATACAATATTCCTTTTATCTGAAAAACACACTTTACACAAACACACACATTCATACACACAAGTAAATACAGTACACAGACACGTGCATACACGCACAGCAAACACAAACACACATACACACAGACACACACTACATCCTCATACAAATAAACACAAACATTTACACAAATGCCTGCAGACACACACACACACACACACACACACACACACACACACACACACACGCACACACAAACATCTATATTCTATGACAATGCAAATCAGAAGTAATAAATTGATAAAAGTCTTATCTGTGGTGAGTCTCTTGTCACATTTGCACGTTTTAGCAGTGTATCGAAGGCAGACACCTGATCTCATCTAATCCCGCAGCTTTATATACAGAGAGAACGTGTGGAGAAACCGCTACAGGAAATTACAATGTAGCATGTCTGAGATGAGTCAACCACACACACACACACACACACACACACACACACACACACACAGTACATTATGTCATTGTTTTTATCAGATCATAAGCACATGATAAGATGAAATATTGAGTTTCCTCGGTTTCTCTTTCATGCACACACACACACACACACACACACACACACACACACACACACACAAAGTATAATAAAGAGCTACACTCTGTACGATACATAATACACAATTACACACACACACAACTATGCATTTTGCGATACTTAATACAAAAATACAACTACACACCGTACAAAACATAATAAACAGCTACACACTGTACAATACATAACACACAACTGCCCAGGCAACTATGCACTGTGCAATAATTAATACACAAATACACACTGTGCAATACATAGTACACAACTGCACACATAAGTACACACCGTGCAATATTTAATACACAACTACATGCTTTTTTTCAAACACAATATAGTGTATTGTATACTGTTAATCAGTCAATGCCTGAAATAATGTTGATCTGATGATAACGCAATGTGTGTGTGTGCGTACTTTAGGTGATGATGATGATCATGATGATGATCATGATGATGGTGGTGATGGTGATGATGATGATGGTGGTGATGATGATGATGGTGATGATGATGATGATGGTGGTAATGATGATGATGATGGTGGTAATGATGATGATGGTGGTGATGATGATGGTGATGATGATGATGATGATGGTGGTGATGATGATGGTGATAATGATGATGATGGTGGTGATGATGGTAATGATGATGATGGTGATGATGGTGATGATGGTGGTGATGATGATGGTGATGGTGGTGATGATGATGATGATGGTGATGATGATTGCGTTTAGTTACACTGTAGGAAGTTTCACACTCCAAACCTGACTTTAGGAGTCCCACACCACCATCTGCTGTCTCAGTCATCTCTGTCTCTCACACACACACACACACACACACACACACACACACACACACACACACACACACACACACACACACGATATTAAATCAATTAATCAAAAGAATAAAAAAGAACGGAAAATAAATAAAAGAAAGAAGGAAAGAAAGAAAGTCTCTTGGTTTTAATGAAATGCGCCGTCTGAGGTTTATCCGAGTCCAACACCGCCATCTGCTGTTTCAATCGTGTAGCACAAACGAAATATCCTAAACTCTTTTAATAATAAAGACAGCGCTTATCAAACGCTTTTTGTTCTATTTGTAAACTGAATTATTATCGTATAACAAGACATATAGAAGAAACATGACAATAGCTAAGACATTATAAACATCGTAAAAGAACCGGAACTATTTTTTTGTCAGTTTCCAGTCGGAGTGGAATTGAAAGTCCACCTGGTGCACCGCTTCCACTATTCACATCTGCCGGAAGTGTTTTTTTTTTTTTTATCGGAGTTAAACCCTGATTATTGTCATCACTTATTTATTATCATAAAATGATCATTGATATGATGGTGGTAAATTATTAAACGCGTATGTTTGTTTTCTTTGCGGATTAAATGATGGTGTAGCACGGACACTTCTGACGCTAGCAGCAGGTAGCTAAAGGAGCTAAGGTAAGTTAGCATTGCGAGCTAAAAGCTCGTGAAGCCTCACGCAGAGATGTTCTAATATTTATCTTTATTTCTGTAATAAACGCAGTTGGTGTTTGTTAAAGTTTTAATAAACGAAGTTAAATCACCGGTGCGACCCGTCAACATGTGGGGAAGATTTCACACCAAACTGAGGGGAAAAACACACACACTTTCACCCTGAGAACGAGGGAAGAACCTCTGAGTTTATTCTTCCAGCTTTTCTTTTAATTAAAAATAATCAACAGGAGGGAAAGAAAGACGAGCAAAAGAATTACAGAGGGGAGGAAGTGTATAGAAAGAAAGAGGAAGAGCAAGGAAGAAAGTGCAGGATGAAAAGAGCTACAGAGGAAAGAATGGAAGGGAGAAGAGAATTTAGAAAAGAAAGAAGCAATGGTAAGAAAAGGAGTATTGAAGGGACGGGAGACAGAAGAAGAGTTGAAGAAGGTTTTATGAAAGGAAGAGTAAAGGAAGAAAAATTGGAAGAGTTTAAGAAGATGATAGATAGATAGATAGATAGATAGATAGATAGATAGATAGATAGATAACAGCATGAGAATGTATGCTAGAATCTATAATCAAATAAAGGAAGAAAGAAATGAAAGAAAGAAAGAGGGGAAGAACACTATCTAATGTAATATGAAAGAAGAGAAAGAAAGAAGTAAAGAACAGTGTGAAATGCATTATGAAAAAAGATCAAATGAGAAAAGGGAAGAACAGTATAAGAATGCAGAAAGAAAGAAAAAAAGGGAAGAACAGTATAAAAATGCATTATATAAAAAAAAAGAAGAATGAGAGAAGGGAAGATCAGTACAATAATCTATTAGGAAAGAAAAGACAGAAAGAATGAGAGAGGGAAGATCAGTGTAAGAATAAATAAAGAAAGACAGAAAGAAGGAAAAGGTCGAAAAACTGGAAAACTGTTTTTATTGTATTGTGAAAGAAAGAAAGAAAGAGGAAGATCGGTAATAGAATGCAGAAATAATGAAAGAAAAAAGATAAGAACAGTATAATAATGCATTATAAAAAAAGAAAGAATGAGAGAGGGGAAGATCAGTGAAATAAAGAAAGAGGGGAAGAACAGTATAATAATGTATTATGAAAGAAAAAAATAAATATATGACTAAAAGACAATGGAAGAACATTATAAGAATGCATTAAAAAAAGAAAGAAGGGGGAAAAAAAGAAAGAGAGAAGGGAAGAATAGCATCCAAATGCATTATAAACAAAAGAAAGAATGAAAGAAGGAAAGATCAGTATAAGAATGGATTATGAAAGAAAGAAAAAGGGGAAGAACAGTGTAAAATACAATAAGAAAAAGAAAGAAAGAAAGAAAGAAAGAAAGGTAAATATCAGTATAAGAATGCAGAAAGAAAGAAAGGAAATGAAAGAACGGTATAAGAATGAAAAAATGAAAAGAAAACAGAAGGCGCAGGAGGAGGAGAGTTACAGAGGAAAGGAAGAAAGAGAGGAAAAAAGGTAAGAGCAAATAGAAAAGAAAGAAGCAATGGAAGAAAAAGGAAAGAAAAAATAGGGAATAAAGAGAGGATATGGAGAATATGGTGGTAAAAGGTAAAGCTAACATGCTACATGGAGTTTTCCCTGTGTGTGTGTGTGTGTGTGTGTGTGTGTGTGTGTGTGTGTGTGTGTGTTTAATTCCCTCTGTGCAGGTGTGTGCGTGTGTGTGTGAGGGTCAGCGATGCTGACGCTGGCGAGTAAGCTGAAGAAGGAGGAGGGTGTGAGAGCGGGCAGAGCTTCGTCCGGCTCCCAAGACGCCCCCCACCGCGTGTCCATACGGGACCGCCTTCTCATTAAAGGTACCGTCTGATTGGTTCCCGTCAAATTCCTTTCAAAATCCACTTCCTGTCTGTATCAAAACTTGCACCTTAAATCATGTTCGTGTGCAACTTGTCACTTCCAGCGTTTAAAAACCGACTTCAAAGCTTTAAACAATATTCAGCATCTAAAAGAAACGAGCAGAGAGAAATGCAGAAGAAAGGAAGAAAGAATCGTGTGAATGACATGAAAGAAAAATGTAAGTAAGAAAGGAAGAAACAGAGGAGAGAAAATTTGGAAAGAAGGAAAGAGGAGATGTAAGGGAAGAAGGAAAAAGGAATGGGAAATGAAAGGAGCTTATAGAAGGAATGGATGAAGAGCATAAACAAAAATATAGAAGGAAAATAAAGAATAAATAAAAGAAAAAGAGGAGGAAAGAATGAAATAAGAAAATAAAAAAATTGGAAGAAAGAAGAGCAAGGGAAAATTAAAAAGAGGGGAAAAGGACGAAATACAATAAAACAAAAAAGGAAAAAATACACCAAAGCAGGAAGAATGAATTGGAAAGGAATAAAAAAACAAAACAAACAAAAAAAAAACTATGTTTAAAAATAATAAAAATGTAACGTTATGCAAATTTAAACTTTTTTTGTTTCACGTCAGGTCAGAATGGACAGGTCGCTCTTGAACCGAATTCTGACAAACAAACAGGAAATATTTGTGGTTCTTTTCTAAGTTCTGGTCCCGTTTAATGTTGCGTTGGAATGAAATTGTTATGAAACAATAAACCACAAGTGTTGGAGTCACGTCATCACTTATAAGTCTTCTTACTTCTTCTTCTTCTTACTACTACTACTACTTCTTCTTTCAGCTGCTCCCATTAGGGGCGCCACAGTGGATCATCCGTCTCGATACCACAATCACCACTGATAACGAGTATATATCCAATATATATCTATATCTATATATACACACGTGGACAAAATTGTTGGTACCCTTCGGTCAATGAAAGAAAAACTCACAATGGTCACGGAAAAAACTTTAATCTGACAAAAATAATAATAAATAAAAATTCCAGGAATGTTAACCAATGAAAGTCAGACGTTGCTTTTCAACCATGCTTCAACGGATTTATTTAAAAAAATAAACTCATGGAACAGGCCTGGACAAAAATGATGGTACCCCTAGAAAAGACTGAAAATAATGTGACCAAAGGGACATGTTAATTCAAGGTGTGTCCACTAATTAGCATCACAGGTGTCTACAAGCTTGTAATCAGTCAGTGGGCCTATATATAGGGCTCCAGGTAGTCACTGTGTTGTCTGGTGACATGGTGTGTACGACACTCAACATGGAGCAGAAGAAGCGAAGGAAAGAGTTGTCTCAGGAGATTAGAAAGAAAATTATAGACAAGCATGATAAAGGTAAAGTCTATAAGACCATCTCCAAGCAGCTAGATGTTCCTGTGACTACAGTTGCACATATTATTCAGAAATTTAAGCCAACCTCCCTGGACGTGGCCGCAGGAGGAAAATTGATGACAAATCAAAGAGACGGATAATCCGAATGGTAACAAAAGAGCCCAGAAAGACTTCTAAAGAGATCCAAGGTGAACTCCATGCTCAAGGAACATCAGTGTCAGATCGCACCATCCGTCGTCGTTTGAGCCAAAGTGGACTACATGGAAGACGACCAAGGAGGACACCATTGTTGAAAACAAATCATAAAAAAGCTAGACTGGAATATGCCAAACTACATGTTGACAAGCCACAAAGCTTCTGGGAGAATGTCCTATGGACAGATGAGACAAAAATGGAACTTTTTGCCAAGGCACATTAGCTCTATGTTCACAG
This sequence comes from Silurus glanis, assembly GCA_014706435.1. Lineage (NCBI taxonomy): Eukaryota > Metazoa > Chordata > Actinopteri > Siluriformes > Siluridae > Silurus > Silurus glanis. Next base: position 63,403 of record JAAIIK010000180.1, read on the forward strand.
ACGGAAAAATGAAGCATATCAAGAAAAGAACACTGTCCCCACTGTCCCCACTGTGAAACAGTGAATCCTACTGACCTGAATCCTATTGAGCATCTTTGGAAGGAGCTGAAACATGCCGTCTGGAAAAGACACCCTTCAAACCATGATGACTGGGCCAAAATACCTGCTGAGAGGTGCAGAAGTCTCATTGACAGTTACAGGAATCGTCTGATTGCAGTGATTGCCTCAAAAGGTTGTGCAACAAAATATTAAGTTAGGGGTACCATCATTTTTGTCCAGGCCTGTTCCATGAGTTTATTTTTTTAAATAATTCCGTTGAAGCATGGTTGAAAAGCAACGTCTGACTTTCATTGGTTAACATTCATAGAATTTTTATTTATTATTACTTTTGTCAGATTAAAGTTTTTTCTGTGACCAATGTGAGTTTTTCTTTCACTGACCGAAGGGTACCAACAATTTTGTCCACGTGTGTATATAGTACTTTGTTAACAGTAGGCTTGGGTTGCTAAGCAACGTAACATGTAAAGCTCATGTAAAAATGGTGAATAAGGAAACAGGAGGATTGAGTGGTTTGTGAAGTAACCGTATAACTCGATCTGGCTGAGTTCTAGTGCGCGTGTATCATCACGTGGTGGCGAGAAAAAAGGAGCTCTATTTATAGCAGCTAAAGGGGAGCAGACCCCTTAATAGAATTACCAGTTACTTACCAGTGGCTTTAAACATACCGAGCAAGACCCAGATCTGTCCAATTATCCTGGATTTGAATACATCGTGCATAATCCAGTTCTGCTAAATGGTGTTTAATTCAAGCTTCTCTTTTCATTACTGTGAAGATTATCTGTATTTAATCAGAAGCTTGTAAAAAAAAAAAACATTTTACAGGAATCTCTCTGTTGCACTGAAATGAATTCTCTCCCCTCTGATTTTCTGTGTGCAGAAGTTGCAGACCTTGAGGCAAATCTTCCTAGTGAGTAAACGCATTCATTCCCGTTTATATTTCTTCCATTGCCCGAGTGTCTTCTCCAGAATGATTTTACAAATGAGGCAGAATGTGGTTTATATGTCTAGCCGACAGCGATAGAGTGACAGGAAAACAAACGAACAGAGAAAGCCACGACTAAACTGAAAGAACACAATGCGAGGGGTGGATTTGGAATTTGGGAATCAGAATCATTAGAAGAATAGAAGTCTGCATAGAAGTCTGTCCTGATTTAGTAGAATGCTCAACTCTACCATGGGCTACCACAGTGGCCATGGCATTAGGAAAGAGGCATACCTTTACTTCGCCGGACCCCCCCCCCGGTCAACGGCACCGCTTCTGGGTGCGGGGTCCCAGGAGTGAGTAACCATGGGTAGTCCCAGCTGAGGAGCTTTCCTGCAAGGTGGAGAGAACAATCTAGTTAGTGCCTAATGTGACTGACTGCCACAACATTGTATGAATAAAGCAGTATGTGGCAATGTCTCAGAACCCCCTAGAAGAATTCTAAATAGACCACCTTCATTTCTAGTCAGTTGATGTCCTTACGTTCACTGGGGTTCCACAAGCCTCCTGTGCCTTTGAGGTTCCGCCTGAAGAGATTTTAGTGCAAGGCAAAGATTGTTGGTTGCCTTTCCCGTCGCCTTGGTAATTGATGTATCTGACCACCACAGTGTTCTCCAAGTGGACCATTAGGTGGCTTTACCTGTAAGGTCTCAGCCCCCCAGTTGCAGTTAATTATTTTCTATTCTCAGCCTCAGGCAGTCTTTTTTTTCCTCCACTATTCATTTTCTCTTGTAGTCCATTGTTTGTTTAGTTTTGTCCTAGTGTTTCATCCCTCTATAACTTCTTGCAAACACTGTGTTTCCTCTGGCAAGGTGTTTGTTTTCAACATCAGTAGTTTGACATTACGTGTCGCATACAATCACAGCAGTGCAAAGGTCTAATTACTTGGCTTGACACAAGTCTCGCGTTTCGCGGGGCTCATGAGAACCGTGTAGAAAAGCAATTTTCCCCAGTTTTACCTCATTTAGAACAAGTTCTCCTTCTTTAATGAGTCCTGTGGTGTAATTTGCATGTTTTTTTGGTGTCTCAGAACATCAAGCCCTACTCCAATATGATGTAAAAAAACAAGTCCTTTTTATGCTATAGGTACCTGTAAGGTCCTGTTTCCTGATGAGAACAAGCTCCATCATTTTCAGCTCACCATAACTCCAGGTATGTTTCCGATTGGACCTTGTTGCATTTGTTTTGTTGGACTTGTAGAGAAGTTTCGGATGAATTTGAGCTCTGTTATGGTACGAGTATGTCGGGTGCTTTCAGCGTTTGAAAACGAGTAATCATTTCCCCCGCAGATGAAGGGTATTACCAGGGGGGGAAGTTCCAGTTTGAAATAGATGTTCCTGAAAGCTATAACATGGTGGTATGTACCTGTGGGTCTGGGTGCGGGCTCCTCTCATTTATAAATGTCAAATTAATAAAAGATCACAAACCCATTGAAGGAAACTCAAAGCTGGTTGATTGATTATTTTGCCGTTGTGTCTCGTCCCGAACCATTTCATTTTTACCCATTGTGTATCTTGCCATGCAAGCCAAATTCATATTTGTTTTATTTATTTTGAAATGCGCAGCCACCTAAAGTGAGGTGCTTGACAAGAATATGGCACCCAAACATCGCAGAGACGGGGGAAATCTGCCTGAGGTAACTCAATGCCTATTTATTGATCGTTGTGTAAATGAAGGCTTGTGGCCGATATCAATGTCACTAAGACAATTTGTGCTCGTAACCCCAATGACCCTATCTCTTCTGTAGCCTGCTGCGTGAACATTCAATCGATGGCACGGGGTGGGCTCCGACACGCGCGTTAAAGGTACGACACCCCCGGAATTACTCGGTATCTATCATTAGTCTAGGGGTAGTATTGTAAATTAAACATCTACCTCCAACATCATCTCTATGTAGTGCAGAACACAAGAAGAGCAACACCGAAAATTCTAATCACGATGTTCCAGTACGAGTCAAAGGTGTGGGTGTTTGCTAATCTCTAACCCTGTTCTTCTGCAGGATGTCGTATGGGGGTTGAATTCATTATTTACCGTAAGTCTGACTTCCGTTCCTGTTTTTGTTTGCGTATGTGTGTAGTTTAGTTCGGTGTAGCAAAAAAAAAAAAAAAGAGGAACAAATGTGTGAAAACACTAGCAAATTAGTGTGTAATTATCATGGAATGAATATTCTCCAAACATCTTTCACATCACATTTGTGCTGCCTAGCTGGGAGGGGCATAAACTGATTCTCTTGAAAATCACAGCCAATCATGGCTATCTGTGAAGTCATGTATGTAGAATAGGGCAGATGGCGCATTTCCCTTTTCTCAGCATCTCGAACATAAAGCAAGCGACGGAAGAAAACCGACCGAACAAAACACCCTTTCTGTTTTCTCTCGCATAGGATCTTCTTAACTTTGATGATCCACTGAACATAGATGCCGCCGAGCACCATTTACGGGACAAGGTAAACCCACCGACGTTCAGAAGCACACTCGATTGCTCGCATGACCTCATTTTCCTACACCGATATCTTTTTTCTAGGACGACTTCAGGTGCAAAGTGCAGGACTTCATCAAAACCTATGCAAGATGATGCGCACGTGACTAGGCACCGCCCATGGTTACGCCCCGAGACCCACCGAGCTGAACATCCCGCACCGTTCACACAGTGGGACGACGAGAGAAGGATTCCATGGATCTCGACTCTTCAGCATGAACTACGAGGGAGTATGGGATGGGATGGCATGGGGGGGATAGGGAAGATGTGGGAGGGTATTTCTGGGAGGGTTTCCTTTTTCTCCTTTTTAAATTATCGCTCAGGGCTGATTTGACGACGCCCACCATCGCTGCCACAGCTGGTTCTGCATCATCTACAGCTAACGAAAAGAGAATTCTACTAATTATATTACTAATAATGTGAATAATAAAATTATTCAAGGCAATCATAAAAAGACGAGCGCTCTCTGTTCCCTCTCATGATACATGCCTGCATGCACCAGTTTCCGAGCTGATGTCCAGCTGTTTTCGCCACCACAGCTCCTTGTTTTACGCCACATCTGGAGTCTCCTGTATTTTGATTTGTGCACGGTATATTTAAAGCCCCACCCCCTGATTATTCCCCAACCCTCTGACTGAGTAAAGAGACTGTTTAAATATTGCCATGTGTATTTCATTTCCTGTCAGATTCATCATCTATGGATTTGAATTCGTTTTTTGAACCATAGCTCACTTTCGGTATCTTTTTTTATTTTTCTCGATTGAGAATACATTTCATTCCTACAATGTAAAGGAAAGAAAAGAGCTGAGAAGAGGTGAGTGTATATATATACGGTAAGTAACATTATCGGAACCCTGCAGTATGGGGTGGTATCAAAAAGTTTTAAAACTCGCTCTGTTTATTTATATATTTTTATATATTTCTTTTTGAAGTGTATCAAGCACCTTCTGCAATTCGCTGGATTTCCACATGGGTGTCAAAACAGCGGCTTATCAGCTGGATCTTCATCCTGGGGAAAGGGGCAAGCAGGGTGGGTGCGGAAGTGAGATCATGTGGATTGACAATCATCATGAACAAGTTGCCTAATGATTTCGACATTTTCACAGGTTGAGCTCGTTAAAGTTCTTCCAGTGATGTTCTTGAAGCAAACGTGCCTCTCAAAACACCTTGAGCGTCCCATTGCAGCATCGCTGTATGTTAAACGCATGTCGTGTCAAACATCTATGTGGTAGATTTGCCCAGTTTCATGCAGAATTTGACATTTGCTCTTTGTTCTAACTTGCTCTCCATGATGAAATTGCCGACGTGATGACGCATGTTGTCCGAATAGCACCAGTTGGCACCGTTAGTCTCGAAACCTTTCGATACCACCTCATATGTACTAAGAGAGAGGAACAAAAAGATGGAATAAGAGAGTACAGGAGAGAGGAAATGACCGGGAAAGAGACATACGCATAGAAATAAATGACGTGATCGAGAGAACTGGGGTGGGTGATAGAGAGAGAGAGAGAGAGCTTGAGTGAGAAAACAGATGTGAAGAGAACTGGAGTGAGGATGGAAAAACAGATCCAGAAAAAAAAAGAGTGAAGGTATTGGTGCAAGGAGCTGGACAGTAATCATGAGGGAGAGAACCTGGGTGGACAGAGACATCTGCAGAGAGAAAGAGGGAGAAAGAATTGGGGTGGAGGGGTAGATTGAGATCAAGAGACACAGCTGGGGTGGATCGAGGAGGAAGAGAGTAGTCGGGTGCAGAGGCAGACAGATGGCACTAAGAGGGTTCTGGAGAGATGAAGAGGGTGTATGTTGGAAACAGAAGAGAGAGTAGGGGTGTGACAGAGTGAAGAGAACAAAGAAGTAGGGTGGAGAGAGATGTTTGCAAATAGAGAAGAGAGAGAGAATGATGGACAGAGTTGAAGAGAGCAAGAAGTGGGGTTGAGGCAAACAGATAAAAGTGGGTTGAGGGGAGAGATTTAAATCCCAAAAAAGAACTGGGATAAACAGAGAGAAGGCAGAAGAGAATGATATTTTCATATTGTGTTGAGAAAAAGAGAGTGAGAACAAGGGGGGAAAAAACACATGATAGTCTGAACCAACCATCAGGAGCTTAACTTAACCCAGACAAACTTCCAGAATGTCGGATGCAGGCCAGTATCATCAGCAATGACCCAAGGACACTAAATAAAATTCACAGTCCCAGAGAAACAAGGCTGATTAAACTGGCTGCATTTGCAACACCAGGCCAAGCAAGACGGAGCACCGTCCATTGGTAAATGCCAAGGAACTGAAACCTTCCAGAAGCAAAAGAAGAAGGAATAGAAAGGATAAAGTTTGGACCATGTTTGACAACTCCACCGTTTGTCCCATGCTGCCTTAAGCACATTTTATTGCTCCTGTATTCAGTCCAGCCTTCAAGCTAACCACCCAATGTGCTGGTGTTAACAGAACAAGTATCGTCTGAGAAGATATTGGTGGACAGACGCTTGCCAATCCTCAAGCTTTGGGGCAAGTATATCTTTTTGTTGAATTGTTAGTGATGGTACAGTGGGAAGTTCTGCCACCTTACGGATCATCCGACTGAATTAAATGAAAAAGAATTTGAGGAACAAAGACTATGGTTGGTAACATGAACACACAGGCTATGCTCGAACATCCTTGGCAGCTGCTTGGTGAACTTTGCAGTGTACTGGTATGTTTGTGAAAATAATCCCAGCCATTGAAAGTACTTTCCATAAAGGGAAATTTCTTGTCGGTGGATGTACCATGACCACTCCATGGATCACCCTAAGCAGCTCCATGGTCAGGTGTAGAGTAAAATCTAGTACAATTCAGAACATCTTTTCACCCATTGTGCCATTCAGTCTCCCCAATCAAGGTTTTTTTTTCTCTCTCTCAACAAGGGGATTGTGAACAGGTGTATGAAAGGACCGAAGACATGACTGTCCCCTGTTGGTGGATTTATTTTTATGCATGATGTACAGCTAAATCTGAATTCTTCAACCAGGCACACGAAAAGTCGAATGAGGTAAATAGAGGACGTGTGAGATTAATACTTGAAACAATCAATGTATCTTTTAATATCAAAAGCTGTCAATAATAATAATTATAATAATAATAAATTATTCTTTACAGACAAAACACACGTACGCTAGATGGCGCTGTTCACTTAAGAATCCATTGTAATCCCCCAGACAGCAGTGACTACTGCATTATTGTACTGCAGTCACCTCCATCTAAGACTGAGCCTGTCAGCCGTGTGCACTTATTTACAGCTGTTTTTAAATTTTTTATTTTAGGATAATTATAAATAATTACACAAATACATAAAGTGCTTTACATAAATGCAAACAGTCGAAGGGATTTAAACGAGTTAAAGACAAGGGACAGCATCTGTTCGTCCAGTTCAGTTAAGTGTGGAGACTGATGTACTGGGGACAATTCATAGAACAACAATGCACAGCACAAAAATGCAAGACAAAATATTCAAGAAATCATTTAAATTCAAATTTAAACCAACAAAATAGATAGATAGATAGATAGATAGATAGATAGATAGATAGATAGATAATACACTACTACTGTATAACAACTAAAATATTTAATTATATTTTCTAAAAACCTAAGCCCTGGTATTGGATATCACCCAATACCTTAAAATCTGAACTTGATCTCATTAAAATTAATAAACATGCAAGAAGAAGAAACTACTAAACAAACAAACAAACACAAAAAAGTAGCTACTGCTACTGCACGTATGTTACTGTGTATAAGTGCATCTGCCAAATATCATGAATGTATCTTGAAATCAAATATCAATCAGATAAATACGTTATTAAATATATTCATGCCACAGTCTTTCATAATTTCATTCCAAACAACCCCCTCGAATAAATAAATAAATAAATAAATAAATAAATAAATAAATAGAATAAAAATCAGTGGAGTCAACTGACTTCTGGCATCTGACATAATTCTCATCGACAACAAACTGCAATAATGATTCAAATAAAAACAAAACTAAAACACACACACACACACACACACACACACAAGGCAGTGTTGGAGTGTTGGTGCATATATGCAATAAAAAGACACATTTAAATTCTATAGATTTAACAATATAAATGGTATCAGATAAAACAGCTGGAATTTCACAGCTGTATTAGAGGAAGAAATAATGCCTTTGTAAATAATGTGAATGATTTCATATAAAACAAACAGACAAATGGTCAAACAAACCGACAGACGAAAGTGCTATTAGATGACGCTCCGAACTTTTAAATCAGACTGGTGTAACAGACATCAGACAAACAAGCGAACATACAAACACATCAATACACAATGAGACGAACAGAAAAACAGCTAAAAGGTGAAGCTCAGAACTCTAAAATTATCATTCTGATAACAAACAATCAATCAATCAATGTTCTGGTATGAACGATTGCCACATAATAGTTAGAATATAAGGATCACTCTGTCGCATACAAATACACACACACACACACACACATAATCCTCTGAACAAAAGAACAGCAAGAACAGATACATGCAAGTGAATTAATTCATTAGAGAACGTCTTCGGGGCGTGGTTTATGTTGACACGGGGGCGTGGTTTGCGCTATCAAACACGCCTCCTGTGTCCAATCCCGGTGTTGGTTGGGCGGGGTCAAGTTCAGTGGAGCGTTGATGAGGATGAGTTTGATAATGATGATGATGATGATGATGATGTGATGTCCGCGTGCGTAGCTCCGCCATCTGAAGAAAAAAAAACCGCACGTGTTTTCTGTTTGTGATGCTGCGTGCGTGCGCGTGCGTTTAAACACCGACTTTCGGGAGAAGTGAAGAAACAGCGAGAGGGAAAGGAGTGTGTGTGTGAGTGAGGGAGTGAGTAGTGTTTGTGAGAGGTGTGTGTGTAAGGGAGAGAGTGAGAGATAGAGAGGAGAGTGTGTGTGTGTGTGTGTGTGTGTGTGTGTGTGTGTGAGAGAGAGAGAGAGAGAGAGAGAGGGGAATGTGTGTGAGAGCTGACTGATCCTGGGATTACAGGGACCATGTGAGCGGACGCAGAGGATGGATGTCCAGATGGAGCTCGCGCTCTTACTGCGCTGCTTCCTGCTCCTCGTGCTCTTCGCTCTCGGCGCGAGCGCCGCTCACACAGGTAACCCGGGCACGCGTGCGCGCGCCTTCGTCTTTAAGCTCTGGGGACGTCTTTTTTGTGCACCTTTATGAAGTTTGCATGGACTTCCGGTTCGGGATGTACCCGGGGAAAGAGCCCCAGATCTCCCGCGAGTCCGATCCAATTGCTTTAAACTAATTATTCTATAGTACTGACCGGGGATTCGTTTTTGGGTAATCAGACAAGACGAACAGCACGTGAGCGTCTCGGGTGCAACAGTTTTGGGTGTCAGGACGGTATCGATATCGATCTGATCCTCTGGGTCACATCGCTACACCCCTGATCACTGAAAGACCTGGCAGAGCATTTCTTTCTTTCTTTCTATCTATCTATCTATCTATCTATCTATCTATCTATCTATCTATCT
>JAAIIK010000180.1:72469-90168 GCA_014706435.1 Silurus glanis
TCTATCTATCTATCTATCTATCTATCTATCTATCTATCTATCTATCTATCTATCTATCTATCTATCTATCTACATTTTTATAAATACTGTAGCTTATTTATTTGTTTTTGCATGTATTGATTTGTTTACTTACTTACTTAATGAATTTTTCAAACGGCCATTTTACTATTTACTTTTTTATTATTATTTTTTTTATAGCAAACACCATGCCTCCCTTCCTTCCTTGTCTTTCTTTCATTTTTTTTTTGTAAGCAAAAAGGAGAAACTCTGACAGCTGTGACTTCTGTCCAATCAGTACTCAGCATTTATTTATATACATATTTATTAAATTATATATATATTTTTTTGTGATTTATTTATTCAGGAATTCCTTCTATTTTTATCTGTTTGTTTGAGTAAATGTTTGTGCTTGTATTTATGAACAACTTAATTATCACTTGCTTTTTTGGCAGGAGGCATAAAAAAAAATGCTATTTATTTATTTATTTATTTATTCAGCTTCTTAATTTCTTCCATACCTGCTTTGGATTTGGTATTCAGCAGACTGATGTATTATATTTTCTCTCACTATGGCAGCAGGTCTGTGTTTATGTTGATTAGTCATGTTATGACATCACACCTTCTTGCTAAATAATAAAAAAAGAAAAAAAAAAGTAATTTGACACTTGACAAACTGATTCGGTTTAGGGCCGAGTGTTTCAATGCTTCAATTGTCTCTGTGTGTGTGTGTGTGTGTGTGTGTGTGTGTGTGTGTGTGTGTAGTCCCATGTGCCCACTGAGTGCTCATAAAGCTGCTTCCTTGGATATTCATAATTGTAACAAGGTTTTTGGAGACTGTCCGCTAGATGGTGTGTGTTAAAATGTATAAAGTTGTCCATAACTCCTCAATTTACTCACTTTCGGATACAGTTTTAGTGTGCAAGTGTCCACTTGGTGTCACTGTGGTCCATTTGTTTTTTCACTGTCCCCTCTTTCCAAACGTTAGAAATGTGCGTCTCAGGCGTGCTGCCTTACCGTTTTACTGCAGATTTATTGAAGATCAAAGCCGAAGATTGAACACAGCGACGTCATTAATCTCAGCAGATATCTATAGATAGATAGATAGATAGATAGATAGATAGATAGATAGACTGTTGGATTAACAGGACCCCCGTCCCCGTCATCTTACCTTTCCTACTTTGCATTCGAAGCACACCTCACTTCATTCCCTTATCAAACCTTCTCACATGATCGAGCCTTATTCACTGTAGGACTATACAGGACCCCCCCCTCCCTACATACACACACACACACACACACACACACACACACACACACACACCCCTTGCAAGTGCTACATGACATTCACTTCCACATTAAAGGAAAAACACCATTGGCCAACTTCAGCACGAAATTCGATTACTGTAATCGTTTTAAACACAGACAAGCCTGGAGGGCATACGGAATCCATCAATGGAGGATGTGCTTTTGTATGAAAATAATCATCTTCAGGGTAACAGGGTAACTCCACCTCCGGTCGTATGTGAATTTTCCGTATTGAACGACGACATGTTACAATTTATGTCCATTTCTAGATACGTTTAATGCTGTTGAACGCCAGTTATTTACGCAACAGCAGCAGCTATAAACTCAATTCGGTTTTAATTGTAAAGCGCTTTTAACAATGGACATTGTCCACAAACAGCTTTCCAGAGATCAAGAGGTTATAAAGTCGAAACACAAGTTTATTGCCTATAAGTATTTTTGTTATAAGTTTATCCCTACTGAGCAAACCAGTGGTAAATATGGCAAGGAATAGTGGTGGTGGAAGCTCAGAGGTTAAAACATTGTACCCCTCGATTGGAAGGTCACAAGTTCAAATCACAGCGGCAGCTTGGTGGTGCTTGAGAGTCTGGTTCCTCTCCAGGTTCCGTCCTCCTACCTATCTTAGGAAGACGGAACCTGGAGAGGAACCAGACTCTCAAGGTAATAGGTGCTTCAATGTAGAACTGTTCATGCAAACTGTTGCCCTACGCCATTGTAGCAGACTGTTGATATTATAGTCCAAATCCATCCTCATATTTCTTGAGTTGCTCAGTAACTTCATAGGCTCTTTAGGCACTTTAGGCTCTTCATGTGGAAACATCCTCAGATGCACAGGGTGGTCTCCGATTGAGGAGAATTCCATCCAGAGGTAGGGCGTTGGAACAAACAGTAGCTTGCTCACTATTTGTTTTTGAAGTAAATACGTTGAAAAAAAATATAGCGTTTCATATTCAGGGGGAAACAAATAAGATGTCGTAAATGAACATGTTGGGAAACTTTGCAGCTACACAAACACTGGAGACTCTTAGCATAAACGTTTAGTTTCCTATTATCGCTTATGTTATAGCAGCTAGAACCGTCAGATTGCAGATTATCATGTTATGGGACAAATCTGACCAATCACAATTGAGAACCCAACAGCTCTGTACAATCGATTCTAAATCATAGTAGACGAGTACTGTGTGTGTGCTGCATCTCCTCTAGCCTCTCTTCCTCAACGAATTTGCAGAGGTGCCGGTTTTCATCTTCGCTTTTTTGTGCTCCGAATAAGAGCTGAATTCCGAATCTCCGGAGCCTCTGACCTGTCTTGTGTAAACCGCCTTGAATTCGTTCTCTTTCATTACACCTGAATACAAGCTGCTGTAGCCGAGCAGAGCCGACCTTCTGGATGCGTGACCCCCCATGTGCTGAAGTTCCTCGACGCTCTCAGGAATAAACTCTGTGAAAGAGAGACGCGCTCAGACTATTCCTTTTCACCTTTACGAGAAGATATTTTTTTTCACAAGTGCATGCTCTACAAAGTGGTAGATTTTGCTATGCGAGAGATGAACAAGCTGGATTTATGATGCCATTCCAAAAATGGTTGTGACTGCATTTAGAGTAGTTTGCACAATAATGCTCAATTTAATTCATTATGTGATGCAAATGCTTTTTTTAGTTTGGGGAATCGACCCCGAAACCTTCTGGCTTTCTGGATTCAGTGATGGAATCTGGTGGTTGCATCTCAGAGAGTCAGAGAATTAAGTGTCAGGCAGTTGGGAAATTGGGGCTAAGGGAGCCAGGAAATGACAGTGCATCCGGAAAGTATTCATAGCACTTCACTTTTTCTTCACTTTATTCCAAAAAATAGATCACGTGTACATAAGTATTCACAGCCTTTTCCATGACACTCAAAATTGAGCTCAGGTACGTCCTGTTTTCACTGATCATCCTTGAGATGTTTTTACAACTTGACTGGAGTCTACCTGTGGCGAATGGACATTTGGATTTGGAAAGGCACACTCTGTCTACAGAAGGTCCCACAGTTAACAGTGCATGTCAGAGCACAGACCAAGCCATAAAGTCCAAGGAGTTGTCTGTAGACCTCAGACACAGGATTGTAACAAGGCACAGACTGCGGGAATGGTACAGAAAAATCAGCATTAAGGGTTTCAGTGAGCACTGTGGGCTCCATTATCTGTAAATTAAGAAGTTTGGAACCACTAGGACTCTTCCTAGAGCGGGCTGCCTGGCCATCAACCTTAGGGAGGTGACTAGGAACCCAGTGGTCACTCTGAAAGAGCTCCAGCGTTTCTCTGTGGAGAGAAGAGAACCTTCCAGGTGAACAACCATTTCTGCAGCACTCCACCAGTCAGACCTGTATTGTAGAGTGGCCAGACGGAAGCCACTCCTCAGTTAAAGGCACAAGACAGCCCACCTGGAGTTTGCCAAGTGGCACCTGAAGGACTCTCAGACCATGAGAAACAAAGATTGATCTCTGTGGCCTGAATGTTAAGCGTCAAGTCTGGAGGAAACCAGGCAATGCTCATCACCTGGCCTACAGTGAAGCATGTTGGTAGCAGCATCATGCTGTTTGGATAGTTTTCAGTAGGAACTGGGAGACTAGTCAGGATCAATAAAAAGTTTCATGCACCAATGTAAAGACACATCTTTAATGAAAACCTGCTTCAGAGCACTCTGGACCCCTCAGACTGGGGTGACGGTTCATCTTCCAACAGGACAACGACCTTAAGAACACAGCCAAGATAACAAAAGTAGTGGCTACGGGACGACTCTTTGAATGTCCTCGTGTGGCCCAGCCACTGGATGCACTGTAGTTATCAGGGAGCTAGGGAGTCAGGTCTCAGTAAGACATGGAATCAGGGAGTCAGTAAAGCAGGTCTCAGGGAGACAGGGCATCAATTATCAGGGAGTCAGGTCACAATGAGACAGGGAATTAGGTCCCAGGGGGTTAGTTATCAGGCAAGCAAGGAATATGGTATTAGGGAAAGCAGAAAATAAAGAATCAGGGAACCTAATGCAGGGAGACAAGGAATCAGTTCTCATGGAGACATGGAATTAGGTCTCAGGGAGACAGGGAATTAGGTCTTACGGAGACAGAGAATTGGGTATCAGGGAGACAGGGAATTAGGTCTCATTGAGGCGGATGTGAGGGAATTAGGTCTCAGGTAGACAGGGAATCAGGTCTTAGTGAATCAGGTGTTAAGGAGACATAGAATTAGGTCTCAGGGAGACGGGGAATCAGGTTTCAAAGAGACAGGGAATTATGTATCAAGGAGACAGGGAATCAAGTATCAAGAAGAGAGACAATAAGGTCTTAGAAAGACAGGGAATAGTTTATCAAAAAGACAGGGAATCAGGTATCAGGGATATAGGGAATTCGGTCTCAGTATGGCAGATGTCAGGGAATTAGTTCAGGGAGTCAGAGAATCAGGTCTCAGAGAGACAGGGAATTGGATATCAAGGAGTCAGAGAATCAGGTATCAGGGAATCGTTTATAATGCAAACAAGGAATCCAGTATTAAGGAAAGCAGATAATTAAGAATCAGTCAACCAAGTATAAGGGAAGTAGGTGTCAGCGAATCAGGCACCAGGAAATTGAGTATGAATAGTTATCAGGGAATGAAAGGGTCAAGTATCAGGGAGTCGGTTATCAGGTTTTCTGAGCCACTCTTATGACAAGATTGCTTGCAATTTTTTTCATGCAGACAGATGCTGATCTCTTCTGTTTATATACTTACCTCAGTCTACTAACTAATAGACATTGCAGTTCTGTGTCTGTCGAGAGCAGGGATTTGAATCCCAGAGCCTTCTCTGTCAGAAATATAATGTTTTTTTTGTTTTTTTGTTGTTTTTTTGCAATGGCTGGAGGGTGGGTTTGTGTTCTCCTCTACTTGCAATTCCTCTCAGAACACAAATCTCTTGCGGTTGACTTTTTTTTTTTTTTGGACCAAAAGGGACAACATTATTATTCCCTAAAGATTCCCTAAAGGAACTCTTCCGATCGACTCTCGCCTACTCTTGAGCATAATGTAGACATGATTTGGCATTTCATTATAATTATTTACGGAGATTATTGATTGTTTTATCTGTAAGGATAAAAAACCCTTCGAGTCAATAGTGCAGTAAACACACGCCTAGAACACTACGAGGGCTTTCATTTGATAATTTGTTTCTAGTGCTAGAAAGTGGTCACACCAGAGCTAGATATGGAGTGCAGTGGAGTTTTTTATGATGTCACATTGACCTGGTGTGCAGTTATAATAAAATAATTGACCATAAAGTTGTGGACTATAATCTCTTCACAACAATTTTGTTTTTTAAAGAAACCGCCAAATCCGAGGACTTCTAATGTCGGGAAAAACCCTCACATTCTATCTTAAGCTCTGACTGCTCCAAAGCCCTGACACGGAGACTACTTCCACAATCAAGACCTCCATACGGAAATTAATGCAACAATGCATATCGGTTAATTCATACATGTCTACAGCACATAAAGAACTCATTGTAGAACAAGCAATTTTGAACATAAACCTGTGAATACTGTCCAGGGTGCTGATTTCGGATTTGTGCATATATCACTATACCCTTTGGTTGCTTCAATGCTTTGTTTGGACCTGGAGCATATAGTTGAGCAGATAGAGATTAAAAAGCTCATTAGTATTGTTGATACACACACACACCTACACATTGCTCTATAACACACTGAGCACCTTCCTTGATGAGGAATCATCATCGCTCCCGGCAAGGTGAAGCTCTACGGTACAGACGCCGGCTTGTTTTCCAGTCTGAGCAACGATTCGAAGGTTAGAACATTTATCTTCAAGACAACCTAATGTGTGTGTGTGTTTGTACGTGCATATGTGTGAGTGTGTGTAAAAATGTAACCCGAACAAGTACAGTAACGAGGTATGAACAGCTTGCGCGGGCAACAGTAGCTCAGTTATGTCGTTCACATTTATTTTGAAGTTTCTGTGAAAAGAAATGAAGTGCACCATGGGCTCTATCCTCTTCCACCATCAGCCACATCGAGACAAGAACGCTCGGCTTGTCAGAGCTCATTTTCTTTCAGCGCTTTCGTTTCCAATAAAACCTCATTGGGGGATGAAGTTTTATTGGAAATGAAAGCGCTGATGGTTAAATGTGTTTTCAAAAACCTTGTATGTGTGTTTTCCCTTCTGCAGTTTTATATTGGTTAAAAAGCAATATAGCAGTGATACATCAGACTGAAACAGAACTCTGGAAATTTTTTCCCTAATTTTTTAAAAGTATCATATCGGTATTCATAGAAATCTCCTTAGCACGAAAGAAAAACTTTGAAATTGTTTTGAATTTACGTATAAAGTGACTCACATGAGCCTCGTTTGGTGAATAGCTTCAAATTGTACAACTGACAATGCATTTTTTTTTTTTTTTATGATTTTTTAGATCACATTGATTTTCTGAATAGAACACTTAAAAAATTGTACAGCCATTTTCATATCTCTCCAGAGATGTTTAATCGGGTTTAAGTCTGGGCTCTGGCTGGGCCACTCAAGGATCTTCAAAGAGTTGTCCCGTAGCCACTACTTTGCTATCTTGGCTGTGTGCTTAGGGGTCATTGTCCTGTTGGAAGATAAACCGTTGCCACAGTCTGAGTTCCAGAGTGCTCTGGAGCAGGTTTTCATGAAGAATGTCTCTGTACATTGCTGCATTCCTCCTTCCCTCGATCCTGACTAGTCTCCCAGTTCCTGCCGCTGAAAAACATCCTCACAGCATGATGCTGCCACCACCATGCTTCACTGTAGGCATGGTATTGGCCAGGTGATGAGCGGTGCCTTGTTTCCTCCAGACATGTCACTTGGCATTCAGGCCAAAGAGTTCAATCTTTGTCTCTCGTGGTCTGAAAGTCCTTCAGGTGCCTTTTGGCAAACTTCCGTCTGGCCTCTCTACCATGCAGGCCTGATTGGTGGCATGCTGCAAAGGTGGTTGTCCTGGAAGGTTATCCTCTCTCCACAGAGAAACACTGAAGCTCTTTAAGAGTGACCATCAGGTTCTTGCTCACCTCCCTGACTAAGGCTCTTCTCCCCGATCGCTCAGATTATCCCGGCGGCTCTGCTCCAGGTAGAGTCCTGGTGGTTCCAAACTTCTTCCATTCACGCATGATGGAGGCCAGTAGTGCTCATTGGGACCTTCAATGCTGCAGAAATTTTTCTGTACCCTTCCTAAAACCTGTGCCTAGATACAATCCTGTCTCGGCGGTCTAGAGACAATTCCTTGGACGTCACGGCTCGGTTTGTGCTCGGACCTGCATTTCTAAATGTGGGACCTCATATAGACTGGTGTGTGCCTTTTCAAAATCATGTCCAAGTGTTAATCAAATGCTCTATAGTATGTGCTTGGCCAACATTTATCAAACACGAGGTACCTTCAATGTTCCTCACATTGAAATCCTATATGTAATACACACACACCTGATTTGAATACAATATGACTGGTGTTTTTCTTTAACGGGAGGTGTGACCATGCACCTCGCTGACTTTTCTGATGCCGTAGTCAGTATCTTCATGGCTCCAGGTGTCCGATGTGGCATCTTCGAGTCGCTGTGTAATAAATAAAATCTCCCTTCACTGCTTTTCAAATGGCACAGAGTGCTCAGATGGTGTTATTTGGCGTACCGTGGCACAGGTTTATTGGCTGCCAACTGGCTGCTTTGCTCTGCACTTTATTTTTTTACATGGCACCGTTATATATTTTTTTCCTGCTTCTTCTGCTAGCGGTGCCAGGTCATCTGTTGTTCGAGCGCATATGGTACTCCGTCTTAGAGCTTAGGCTAGCTGGGTTTTAGCGACTCACAACATAGCTGACCGAGACACCGACTTGAGCCCTGTTTATCCTGCGAAATAGCATTACTTAGTGCTTTCGTCTGACAGATGGCTGATACACACAGAAAAAAAAAAGTTGTCAAACCTTTAATTAAGGTTAGCTAGCAATGCCAGCTGTTCGCTGCTTTTGGCAAACTAGCTAACCAATTAGCCTTTGAATGGGGTAGTATCTGGATATTTTGGTCTAAATCAAAGAGATATATCCTGCATCTTCTTCGTCTTCTTTTTGTCCTTCTTATGCTCCAGGTTAAAAAGTTCCTTCTTCCAGTGTAAATTATTAATATCACTCACTTGTGTGTTTTCTTTTTTTTTTGTACATACAAGTGCAAAAACGAGGAAAGAATGCTTTATAAGATGATGTGGACCAGGAGACTGAACATCCCTCTGCCCAACCTACCCCTCCTCCGTCCCACCAGCAACACCACCACCACCACCACCACCAAACACACACCAGTTGATCCCAACCTTACAGCTTTGACCATAAATCAATAGGTTACAGGTTAGATTGGACATTTAGCCTTATGTTCCCAGAGGAAGACTTTGCTCGCAAGAGGTCAAAAAGATCATCCAAAAAATACCTCCCGCAAAAAAAACCTGATGTAAAGAAAACAGCGAAGATCATCTATTATTTACTGCCGCAGGAGAGGAGCTGTCAGGAAATTCGCTTCTATTCACAGGTATACAGATGCAAATATAGAAGCAAAACGACATGGCGAGATCTTTCACACACTGTTAGCATTGGGAATTTTTTTTTATGAAATTAATTTGAATTACAAAATAAATTACTTAAATTTTTACCTTAATGTAAATCTATCAACCCCAAAGGAAATATCATTTGACTCTTTTTTTTTTTTTTTTTTTCCTACTTGATCCAGTGCTTTAGGTCAGAATGTTTCAGTGCTTAAATTGCCTGGGTGTGATGATATCATATATAATTACGAGAACATCTCCAGAACTTTTACGGAACATTTCCAGAACATCTCAGGAACATCTCTGGGACATTTCTGGAACACTTACAAAACATATCCAGATCTTCTACATGTTCAGAACATTTAGAACTTTTTTTTTTTCTTCTAGAATCTGAATTTCTTTCAAAAGTTTTCCTAGTTCTCTATGCTCATAAGATGGCACTATTACATTTACAGTTCTGATTGTTGGTGATGCATCCTCATTACATAAAGGTTATGTCAAAAACGTGTGAAATGGTTGCTATGGTAATAAAGTTCACTGTGACGTGACAGAATTCTCCAGTGGAACAGTCAAAGCCGAAAAATGAAGGTTTTTCCAGCATGGGGAAGTTTTTGATGTATTCCCTGTGTAACATCTTGCATTCTTCTTAAACATTTTCCAGGTTGGCTGGAGTGTAAATCAGCGTTCCCAGAATATTAGGAAAGGAAACAAAATGAAATGGATGAAATGAGGAAAAGAGTGGGTGCGGTAAATGCAGCATGTGGTAGTTAAATCGCTCAGTGATCTTTGGTGTGAATTTGTTAAACAAAAGTTGTGGTTAGAGCAAAGCCTTAAAGGCTAATGAAAGGAAACTCAGTCTAATGTCTGTAATTAGGGTAATTACCAAGGAATCACTAAATGAAGCAATTAGGAGAGTTGTAATGTGTTTGTGGTAAAGCTTTTTATTTATTTTTGCTCTGTTTTTATCTATTGATTAATCATAGATAATTAATCCAAATGACTGCTGATGCCACTTTCTACCATCACAGGTTCTGCTACCTTACTTGTCATTTCCGAACATGCCAGAATTGACATTTTCTAGCTTTTAGTAGGTTTTACGCCCTAACGTGTCCTAGGTCTTACTTTCTAGTTTGTTCTGGGTGTCACTTCCTGAATGAAAAATCATTGTTTTACTTTTTTTTAATAGGTGTTGCTTTCAAATTTGGAAATGTGGAACTCAACACAGGCAACACAGTTGATGACAGTTGACACCTGGCTAATATTTTCTTGGTCCCCCTTTTGCTGCCAAAACAGTCCAAACACATCGAGCCTTTACAGCATGAACTTCTTCAGCAGTTTGAGCTACAGGAGCTGGTCTATCACGGACCAGCCTTCGCTCCCCACGTGCATCAACGAACCTCAGCCGCCCGTGACCCCGTCGCCGGTTCCCCACTGTTCCTTCCTTGGAGCACTTTTAATAGATTCTGACCACTGCAGACCGGGAACATCCCACAAGAGCTGCCGTTTCGGAGACGCTCTGACCCAGTCGTCTAGACGTCACAATTTGTCAAACTCGCTCAAATCTTCTCGCCAATTGTTCCTACTTCCAACACATCAACTTTGAGGACAAAATGTTCACTTGCTGCCTTATAAATATATCCACCCACTAACAGTTGCCATGATGGAGATAATCAGTGTTCTTCACTTCACCTGTCATAATGTTATAATGTCATGTCTGGCCGGATTCACTTCTTAGCTTATCATGTCACTTCTTATGATCATAGGTGTCACTTTCTATTATCACATTTGTCAAATCATATCACGTTATTCCCATGTTCTTGTAGGTGTCACTTCCTTTCTTATCATGTGTTAATTCCGATATAATATTATAACTATTATTACATCTGTCAATTTTCCACTTCATGTGGAGTTTGGACACTGGACCTCTTTGAGTGTTTAAAGGCTCTGGCATGGAGAAGCTGGTGTTGGATCTTTGATGATCTCAGACGTTGAGCTATTTCATGAGTTGCTCAGTAGCTCCTGGTTCCATAATCTCAACTGACTGTATAAGACTGTAGAAAGATCATTACTCATCTTACACTCCAATGCTAATGTTAGTTCTCACTCTCCAGTGTTCTGTAGTGTATAAGACTATAATCACACTCTTGATATCACCCAAATGAGGATGGGTTCCCCTTTTGAGTCTGGTTCCTCTCAAGGTTTCTTCTTCATAACATCTATGGGAGTTTTTTCTTGCCACTGTCGCCACGGCTGCTCATCAGGGATAAACACACATCGTTCACCTTCACTGTTAAATTCTGTTAAGCTGATTTGAGACAATGGCCATAGTGAAAAGTGCAATAGAAATAAAATAAAAAGATAAAATCGTTTTTATCATAATGGTCACTTTGTAACTACTTCAAACATGTTTTTACTTGTTTGTAATCTTGTATCACAGCACAGTTTCCAAGTCCCAGCAGCACTTGCGATCTGGGAAATACAACGCTTGTTTTTCCTTGAATCTTTGGTAAGTGTGTTATTTTGTGTTACGCTTTTCAGGAAAGCCACACGTCCATGTCGGATACACCAGCGAACCTTGCGCGTGTGTGTGTGTGTGCTGAATGAAAGTGTACAGCTGGTGGCGAAGTTTCATTTATCATTTAAAATGCAGTGAGGTTTGATGAAGGACCTGGAAGCTGTGCTGCCTCCTTCCCTGTCACACACACACACACACACACACACATACACACACACACACACACACACACACACACACACACACACACACATTCAGCTTGATGAATGAGCCACTGTTTGCTTGTTTATAAAAACCCCTTTTGATAGCACCGGGAGAGTCAGAGATCCTCCGATTCCTGCCACCTCGTCACCGTCTGAAGGCAAATTTGTAGGGATCCTAACGAGCCGGAGAGAGATCAGTGTAAGCACTTGTCGTTCAAAAGACTCCGGAGTTCAGGGAATCATCTATTTAATGTTTCACCACAATTATTTATTCATGTGCTTTTTGCAAACCCTGCAACTAATCACTAAAGTCAATACAATTCAATGGCAGTGAAGTTCGTTATGGGGAATCTGGTCTATAATATTCAGCACCGAATGATTCAAAGCTATTTTTGTCAAAAAGCTCGATAATTGCTGCATTGTTGTATTTAATTTCTGTAATATACTTCTAGTATAAAATAGCAGTGAGTCGCTATCCTGTTTTTGGTTCATGCTACAGGTCCTGAGACTCGATTCCTATAAGACCCGATTCCCCGAGTCTCTTGTCCTAGGTATCACATCCTTATCCTTAATGTCACTTCCTTATCTTAAACTTCTCATTGGTGTCACTTCCTTTCCCTAATTTCCTCATTGTTACCCTAACTTAGTTATTGGCATCATCTCTTACCCGTAATCTTGTTGCTAGCATTATTTCCTAGCCCTTACTTTGTCATTAGTGTCACCTCCTTACCCTTATTTCCATTTCATACCTTACCCTTGTCATCGGCGTCATATCCTTACCCTTAATGTCTTCAACGTTCACTTCAATTTTACCCTTAACTAAATCATTGCTGTAAGTTCCCTACCCTAAACTTGTCATGGGCATCACGTCCTTATTCTAACGTTGTCATTTGCATCACTTTGTACCTCAGCTTTGTTATTTGTATCAATTTCTACCTCTAACATTGTCACTGGTATCACTTTGTACCCTCAACCTTGTCATTGGCATCACTACCTACCCTTAACCTTGTCACTGGTGTCACTTCCTTACCCTTTCCTTGTCATTGTTACCATCTTTGTACCCTCAACCTTGTCATTGGGATCACTTCCTAGCCCTAACCTTGTCACTGGTGCCACTTCCCACCCCTTTTTACCACACTTTTTAAATGATCATAAAAGTAATCCTAATTTGTCACTGGCTTGATTGGTGATGTCACTTTCTACCTCGTATGCAATACTTGTCATTTGCTAACATGTCACAATTGTCACTTCCTAAACAATTACCAGTGTCAATTCCTAACTTGCAGAAGGTATCACTTTCTGGGTCTTGCTGTAGTCGCTTCCTAACTTGTCATAAGTGTCCTTTCCTAACCTCATAAGTGTCACTTTCTATATTGTCATATGCATGTTCCCTATCAGAACTCGTACTAGGTGCCATTTTCTAGCTCAGCATAGTTTTCTCTGTCTAACTCCTAAATTCTGTCACTTCAACATTTCACTTTTCTATTTTGCCATAGGTCTTACGTACTGAATTCTCTTGGGCCTCGTTCCTTACCGTCATATATCAGTCCTCTCGTATATTATAGGTGTCACATCCCTGCTTGCCAACGGTGATCCTTCTTCACTAGTTACTTTTTACTTCTTTATTTGTCGCAGTGTTCCTTCCTAACTACATCTTACTGGGATATTGCTGTGAAGTCTGCAACAAATCATTTTTTTCTGTCTTTGATAGCACACTATTTTGCAAACGTAATTCTGTTTCGCTAGCAACATCAGTTATCAAAGATAGTAGATATAGAATTGCATTCAATGGGTCATCATAAAATACAGAATACAAGGGGTGTGAAAACATTCTCATCATGTACCCTGTAGATGCTGATCGTGTTTTCAGTGTTGTACATGCACCAGCTTTGAGTAAACTTCAACAACCAATGAAAGGTCCTTCTTAAAGCATAAAAACCCATGCCTGCTATAATAGATTTTTTCCAAATAAAAAAAACAGAGAAAAGATAACCACCTACTTGTCTCACTTCAGAATGAACAGTCCTTTTCTTTGCCTCTCATAGCCACTTTTACAAATCCTAGGCCTTCTGTGTTGGCTTGACATTCGTCTGTGATGAATAAATAATAGCGTATGTCCTTTCGCTCGAGGTTCGTATTCGCCGGTATATATCACTCGGCCAGATATCGCTCTCTGTGAGCAAATTCTATTTACAGTATTGCGGTAGAGGGAATCATTGTTCATCTGAAATTGTTCGTTCGTAGACATGTGAGATGCACAGTGATCCTCGGTGACCCTGAAGACTGTGTGTTTTGGCTTTACCCATAACTGTGTTAACCTCGATTGAATCGCAGTCAGCGGGTGCTTTGTCTGCGTGAATGGACACATTAGCCTTCAGAGGCGTTCGTGACCTCCCGAGGAAATAGCTCAGAGCCGTTTTTTTGCCATCATCTCTCCTTCTGATCCGATGTCTGAAGGATGGAAATAAAGAAACCATTATCCATGGAGTCAAAAATTTTTATTAAAATAAATGTGTAATTTATTTATTTTTTTTTCCCCCACACAAAAAAAGGAGGACTGGAATCGCAACTTAGGAAAGCAATCGAGAGTTGCGGTTATATGATACTCGTGTACATACTTTCAATAGCCATGTCATATATTACCTCAAGACTCCCCTCAGTTTACTGAATACAAATGGCATTCTTCGCTAATTAAATGACCACTTAAACGTGACATGCTGAGATTAAATGCTTTCAGTGGTATCACCTTCATAAACCTGGAGATTCGATTGAGATTCTGAGCAGGAGCGTTTTCCATCACATTTAAACACAGTTAAATGACTCACAAAGCTCAAGACCTTGTTGCATGAAGGCAGACACTTTTTGGTGGGAAAAGAAAAAAAAAAATGTGTGATGATATTTCCTAATGCAGTGAATGACCATCATTTATTTTCAGATATGTAATTGATAGAAAAAAACGAAATCTTTGTATGTATGCTATTAATACATATGTTTGTTTATGTATATTTTTACATGGGTACTAGAAATGGTCACAGGTTTTATAGGTCTGAATCAAGTCTCAAATACTGAGATGCAAGTCTGAGTCAAGTCTCAAATCCCTGGGCTGAAATCTGGTTCAAATCTGAGCCCTTTTGGGCCTTCCTTGATCTATCTTGATGCCCTGCTTCTGGTCGGAGTTCTCATCACTTGGAAAGCATTCCCTGCTGGTTGGCCCCGGATGAATAGTCTAAGAATACATGGCATTATTGTAGATGGTTATCACTTTGACTCCATGAAAATGGCTTTGGACTAAAATTGCAATGAACAGTTTTGAACTCTCTATTGGAGAACAGTTGATAACCTGGAAAATAGACTTCATCGTAAAACTGCAATGAGTTTTGCGTTTACACAATTGCACATTGACCATATAGTATGTAGTTATTGGTATTTAATTTCCATGTGTTAAATACAAATTCAACTGAATATCAACAAGTTAAACTCAAGTTTGAAGTTGGAAAACATAAGTCTGAGTCCAGTCTCAAATCCTTGAGCTAAAGCCTAGGGCAAGTCTCAAAACTCTAAACTGAAATCATTGGCAAGTCTCAAATCCCTGAGTTGAAGCTTGGGCAAGTCTCAAATCATTGACCTGAAATTTTGGGCAAGTCTCAAATCCCTGCACTGTATTCTAGGGCAAGTCTCAAATGCCTGTACTGAGGTTTAGAGCAAGTCTCAATTCCCTGAGCTGTAGTCTTTGGCAAATCTCAAAGCCTTTGGAAATCTGGTTTAAAATCCTAAGTCTCTAAAATGCAAGTTCAACTCAAGTCTCTGAGTTGGCCCAATTGGGAATTGTCCATTGAATATTACGAATGGATAATGCACTTGGTCCTAAATAAAATAAAATATGGTTTGACAAAGTTGACTCTGGACCTAATGGAGAAGTTGTATTTTATATTTGGCATCTTTGTGGATGAAGGGGGGAGAAAAAAAAAAAAAAAAAAAAAAAAATATATATATATATATATATATATATATATATACATATATAATTATTATTATTATTATTATTATTTTTTTTTTTATTTTTTTTTTTTTTCTTTTGCTACATTTACAGTTAAATTTACAGTTGGTATGACCTTATATTAATTTAGATAATCTTTTTATTTATTTATTTTTTTTAAGCAGACCTAAAGACAATAAAGGACACTAAACTAATATACTTTGCCCACAAAGAAATGCAGAATGATGAGCTTAAACCCCCACATGCAGCACACTTATCTCTAAGTCAGAATAAAACAGCAGCATTTACCAAACACAATACCTTGATTGTGCTTTTGTTTTAAACACAGAGCATCGGCAGATTGTTATTGTCCCGCATTGTTCTGTGGTTGTTATGTAGCAGCAGCATTAGAACATAATCCCGTCTCTTGAGTGTTTTATACAAATTGGTCACAGGATGGAGGTTGTTAACTGGATACACTGCTGAAAGGGAATCAGTGTAATTCAGTCTAATTGTTTCTTTTTTGAATCAGTCGTTATGATTGTTTATATTAATCTGGCATGATGGTGTACTTTTCAATTTTCTTCTTTTTGCACGTTTGCCTCTTTTTACTTTCGCAACTTAATTCACTCGAGCACGAACGCCACTTCGCGAACGAGAACCGCCATGTAAATGATAAGACTGAAGGGCAGGTATTAAACAATCCAGTTCCATCCAGTTGAACAGAGTCAATTCTAGCATTTACCAAACACGAACAACAAAATTCTCCCGAAACCCGTATTCCATATTACGTTTTATTTCACGTTGGACGTTCCCGAGCCTTCAGAAAGCTTCCCCGCACTTTCCGTCTTCCGTACGGCTTTTCGTTACGCCTCGCCGCCTTCACTTGCATCATATTTTGAGCCTGGGTTAGATTTTAATCTTCTAGGAGACTGCTCGAGATCCGAACTTGCCACAGAGGACTTCATTTGCATGTTATTTTTTTTTTTTTCCACCATTTTATCCTCTTTGTACATGCAATTTAGTACTCATTATCTGGGATGGTAATAAATCCGAGCTCGACCGAACAGCTAGATTGGTTCTCAATGAGTAACAAATGTGTATCCTGATGTAAGCGCTTAAACGTCGCGAAAGACTTTTCTTTTTCCCATTTTTTTTTTGCCTCTATTTTAGCACCGATTTCCTCAGACTAAGTGAATTTTCCGCTGAGATAGTTATTGATCATTTTTTTAACGAAAGGAGTCTCCATTCTGAGAACTCTGGAAACATCCAAGGCTCTATTTCTAACCTTATAAACCCCCCCACCCCGTATGGGGGAGGCAGTCCTTGCAACATCCTTTACTGTGGAACAATTTCCACTGCCTCTGACAAGGCCATTTGTTTTTTTGCTGTTTTTTCCCCCAGCCCTTCTATACTTGCCCAGAAATTTCATTTCTTCTGTCCTTTCAGATTGTTCATCTTCGGTGTAATGTGATAAACGCACTCAGGTGTCCTGTAACGACACCAAAGACCTTCGACCTGTTTGATTAATAATAACCAATATGCCGTATCCTCATGATTGGAATTATATTATGATCATGAGCTCCATAGCTATTTAGCTGTCTGGATTACTCTCGGATTTGTGTGACACTGTGCATGCCTCTGGATGCAAATCAATTTCTTCTTCCTTCCTTCCTTCCTTCCTTTTTTTTTTTTTTTACATTTTTTTTTTTTAACAAATCAGAAATTCTTTATCCTAATTTAATGAATGGGGTTTTTTTTCCCACCAAAATATATTGTGCACCTGAGCTTGACGAGGAGTGTGCACCCCGATATTGTTTCCGTAATATGTGTGTGGGAGTGTGCGGTGTCTTCTTCACGATTTATGGAGCCAATAATGGCTAGTCTGTGGTGTGTATGTGTGTGTGTGTGATCCTACACAGTCCCACTGTGCTCTTTGCTTTCATCTGTCTATGTGCATGAGTGTCTTCATCATACATCTTTATTCCCTGTACCCTTCTAAAGTCCCTTTCTCTCTTTCTGTCTCTCTTTCCTGACAATCACAGCGAGTTTTTTGGTCTAAAAGTCTAGCCAAATCATTATCTTTAATATAAAATATTCATATTCATAATATTTCATTCATTCATATATATATATATATATATATA
>JAAIIK010000180.1:100168-111033 GCA_014706435.1 Silurus glanis
TAGTCTTATCATCATACCATCATATCAACTCAGAGTTCTAGTGTTTGAGAGCATTTCATCTCTCTGATTCAATATTTATAAAGTAAAAATATGTTTAATAATTTTAGTTCCCACGAACGCTCAGGCCACGTTCAAAGCTCTGGGAAGACCCCGAGGGTTTCGGCATGTGGCATGAGGATGCAGCTGTGATCTCGAATTTTTTATTCGTGCATAAAAGAAACGCATCATTCAAAGTTTCTCGCCGGTGAATCTAAATGCGTCAAAACACTTTCCGGAAGGTACACTTTATCAGGAACACCTGTGTAGCTTAATCTTCGCTTGAGACATTACAGACAGAATAATGTAAAAAGAAATAATAATAATCTTTACACAAATCGGTGGCGAAATAAACCTTGTTTCCCATGGATGGTATTTGACAATGCTGACTCAAGTGGCGACTCTTTACAGCCGGTGCTGATCAGAACAGCGTCTTTCCACGAATCACAATTGCGTTCGATGAATAAAGTGGGTCGTGTGTAGTAACTCATTCAAGCCCTGCGCTTCAGATGGAAAAAACTCCATGATATCCAACACAGCAATCACTACAAAAAAGAAAAAATTATAATAAATAAATAAAATATCCACTCCAAACCTAATTTCTATTTTTCCTCAAGGAGTCGGGTGTTGATTTTGGGATGGAAAAGCACTTTTTTTTTTATAATAAGAACCGAATTCCTATTTTCTGTGCTGTGAGCAAGCAGAAGTGCAAATGAATAATTTAGGGGGGAGACGAAAAAGATAGAGGAGTACATAAACCCATTAAACACTTTAAACGGAGGCGAACACACTCCAGTTATTGAGAAAAAGCGACGCAAACACACTGAAATATCTATGTAATTATATTCCCGGCTTTATTAATGACGCGATGGTGTCGTTAACAACGAAAACAGAGGTGAAGCAGTAACGTTGGGAAGCGATCCAGGCCAAAATCCTCATTTTGGTTTCATTGAATCATAAGATATTGTATGTATGTATGTGTATGTATGTGTATATATGTGTGTATATATATATATATATATATATATATATATATATATACTGTACGGATTACACTAATGCATGCAAATGTGGGTTCTTCTGATTTATTTCTTTTCTCCCCCTCCAAATTGGAGCTAAAGAGGAAATTATCGGGGACTAATAGCTCTGTTACATTTATGTAATTAAATACAGAGATGTTTGTACACAAGAAAAAAGATCCCACCCCTGTGCAGTTTAGTTATTATTATACTCTAAACAGGATAAAGCCTTTTACAATATAGGCTGTTTTTTGTTTTACGCACCATATTCTTGCATCCTAAAGCATCCCGGTCTATCATTTTTAATTTGTGTCCTATGTATTGAATGTAACTTATATAGTAAAAAGAAAAAAAATTGTAAAGCATATTTTACAATTTAAAAGATTTCATGTATGCTCTGTAGGGGGCAGCACTAACCAACACTGTTCTCTCATAGGCAAGTTTTTGCATCTGAGTTTATGGATCTGGCCAGCAAGAAGAAACGTAAGTGGCAGGAATTTTTTCGAGATCGAACTTTCGCGGATACGAACAAACCTGTCCTCAAAGTGAAATTAGTTTGAAGTCGAAAAAAATTCAAAACGGAGGAGAGCCGGTGCGAGCTAGTCGACGACCGTAACGAGTCTACGTGATGCGCACTGTACAGTATACAGTATTTCGATAGTTTCGATTTGTTTTAGTATTTTTGATTGTTTATCTGATAGTATTTATAGCGCTTAAATCATCAGGAGACATGCGTAGTCAATAACGAACACAACTTACAAATTCATAGTACAAACGGTCAGAAAGGAAGTAAGAAGGAGCTTTTATTCAAAATGCTTAGCACAAATAGGATTCTGTGTTAATTTAAAACAAAAAAAACCCCAAAACCTGAAATCCCACAAAGTCAAAAGTTTTCTCTTTCTCATTCTGATGTCCAACATGGACATTACCTCATTGGGATAAATGAATAGCTGGACCCAATAAAATCTTTAGATCACAGTCTAGACGCGTCTCTATGCTGTGCATTATTCCAATTTACTTAATAGTAGTTTTGGGCTGTATTTGTTTTTTTTATTAATTTATTTATTAAAGTTTTTTTTCTTCATATAATTTCCTGACACTGTGGAACTGTGCTCTCGACAGAGTTTGGTGCCAGTTCACAGATGAAGTTATTACTGGGAAATGAGTGAGTGTGTGTGTGTGTTGTCTATCTTTCATCATGCAGGATATGATAATAATGTAAAAAAAAAAAAAATATTTCCCTGTTGGGAAAATGAGTTTTATTTGGATCGCAAAATTGCGTAGTTTACATACAAGTACGATCTTTAATCGAATTTGTTTTTACCATTTACTATAATCACAGTGCATGCGATCCACTTCAGATTTATACATTCACTATATGAGCAAAAGTTTGTGGACACCGGAGCTTGGTCTTTTCTGAACATCTCGTTCCGCATGTACATCTCTCCTGAGATTATCTATCATTAGATATTATGGAGATTTTTGCTTATTCAGGTTTTCACAAAATCAGGTACTTATCTATGTGAGGTGAAGAGGCCTGGGTGCAGTGAATTCAACCCAATAGGGTTGAGATCAGAGCTCTAGAACAGGAGATCTTCCACTTCAAACCATGTAAAGCATATCTTCAAGGAGCTGGCTTTGTGTACAGGGGCATTATCATGTTGGAAAAGGTTTAAGTTCAAGTGGAGAGAAATATCATGCTACCATGTATAGACATCCTACACAGTTCTGTCTCCAACTTTGTGCTAGCAGTTTGAAAATGTTTTTTTTCTTCATTTCTTTTTACTACAATGCCAATAGACATTTTTTTTTAATTCCTAAAACAATCGAATATTTAATCAGTTCGCCATTTTCTCGCCATTTCTTGTTATACCATTACAGTGATAAAAATCCATGTCCTGATTTGTCATACATTATGGTTCCTATAGCAACAGCTTGCACGGGGACTTGCAAAAAAAAGTGTTAAAAACTCCACGTAATTGTTGATCATGCCACCGAGCTTCTTCCCAAGCAAGCTGGAAGCAAGTGTATGCGTTTTTGCTGCAACATAAAACCCAGAGATGTTGGCCATGCACACACCACTAACCCACCTGGGAATAAGTGAAATAATAAAAAAAAAGAAATAGAAGTGATTATGTAAGAATGATGTAAGTCCAGTATTCAGTCCAGTATCGGAGGCTAGTGTGTGAGCTAAAGACTACTGGTGTAAACAACACATCTCCAACTGTCTGACTGTCAGGACAGGACACTCCGCTCTGCTCCAGACTCGCTTGAAATACGAGGGCTCCTCAGGGATGCGAACTCCTGCCACCGATCTACTCCCTGTGCACTCTGCATATGAATTCACAAGCGTGACTCAGGCGCCGTCACAAAGTTAGCCGACGTACATGACAGCACTAGACCTCATTAACCGTAATGATCGGGACGTTCCTGCAGCGTGGTGTGCAGGGGGAAAAGAACACTGTGCAAACTAAACCAAGGAGATGATCTTTGACTTTAGATAGATTTAAAAAAAGAGTACTATTGATAGTTTTACTATTTTTAAACATTCTGATTAGTCCTTAAAGAAAAAGGAAGTAGCATCTGAATGAAGGGAAACATTTTTTGTATTATTACTGAGTCTGTACAACAAATTCCTACTAGAAACCAGCTAGGAAGCGATTAAGGAGGCCAAGCACTTTTTGACCCCCACAGCTTGAAGACTCTGTGTTTCCAAGGAGATGTACTAATTTCGAGCCTGGATACTTCCTCATTTTCTGTTTTCGATAGCTCATTCAAAAACCTTAAAAGTTAACGCCAGGTCATGGCGATACGCGAGAACGTCGCTGACAAATGTCCTCGCTTTCTTTGACCTCTTTGAATTGTTGGTTTCAAAAATAAATGTTGAGCGGTTCAAGAATACGTGACATGTCTCGGAGAAGAAACTGAAAAACAATATTTCGAGATGGTTAGATGATATTTTGTGAAGAGAAGCGTTAACAATGAAAGTTCCGAAGAATTTGGAGGAGAATTAGCATTTATTTGTATGTTGTACAAACGAAAAAATATAAATCCGTTCCAATTCTGTGATCGCATTCAAAGATCCAGTCCCAATAGAAGGTTTACAGGAAGATAATTTAATATCCTAATATATAAAAATGTTAAGTATACCTGAGCATAAAATAGCAACGTTTTTACAGCTCGTCCTGCTATAATGTTCAATTAATATCATTATTTAATTACCTGTTTCTCAGGGCAGATATAAATTAGACAGTTGTGATGACAAACAGTAAACAAAACATACTAATGGACAGGGAAAGAAAGAAAAAAGAAAACATTTTTACCTCAGGAAGTTAGTCTTTATGCAAGTCTGTTTTCTGTAAGCGCTGTTTTTCCAGACGCCGTTGGTTGAAGAAGTAAATGTATAACATTTACAAAAGTGCAGCAGAATTTGCTATAATCACAAGTAAGATGAACTTTGTTGTGTTGTGTAATCACTTGACTTATACACGTTATGGCACAGTCAACAAATTCCATTGAGATTTACATTTGCGGCATTTAGCAGACGCCCTTATCCAGAGCGACGTACAAAAGTGCTTTGAGTCTCTAGCAATGAATAAATCTACACTGGTATGCTAGATTACAAACTTAATATAAATATAACTCTTGGATTCTACAAAGCAAACTTGGAAAATGCTAATTTAATGTTTCAGGAAGAGGTAGGTCCTAAACCGTCGCTTGAAGATAGTCAGGGACTCCGCTGTTCGGACATCTAGGGGAAGTTCATTCCACCACCTCGGTGTCAGAACAGAGAAGAGCCTTGAAGTATACTTACCTCTTATTCTGAGAGAAGGTGGTACCAGTCGAGCAGTGCTGGAGGATCTCAGACAGCGTGACAAATTCCATTGAGATTTATTTCAGGGGGACATGTGATCGAGGTAAAAGATGGTTATGTAGAATAATACTAGATAATATGAGCAGGTTTTGTCACAGATGATAGTAGTTATTGTTGGTGGTGGTTGGAGGGGGGTGTATTTAATGTTCCCTTTTCTTTCGTTTACCATTTGATCAGTTATCTTCATAAACCAAAAAAAATTTCGTCCACCTCGAAAGGGCCTGGACAACGCGACAGCGTTTTCGAACAGCGGCAAAAGTGACATTTAAAGAATCAGAACAATTGTACCAAAAAGAATTCCAGTCATGTCTGGACAAGTCTTGGACGTGATCGGTACAGAATATCGGAAGAGCGACGTAGCCTTTGTCCCCCTGAGGAAGAGAAGAATCGCACTCAATCCAGACTCTTCCTGGGTTCTGCAGGACACAGATGGTAGGCGTCACACTGAACAAACAAACCAAGTAACCGAATCTAAATTTAGACTGAGTGGCTTCAAGCTTTACGGACGAGTATATTTGATGTCCATATTGAATCGTGAGACGAACCGCAGGCGTATACCGAGCCTCTTGTTCCTAGAGGAATGGTTGAACCTCTAAAACAACTTGAACCTCTGATGCTAACAAAAGCACTAGCACCGGAGACTCCTTCCTTGATTAACTCCAGTGCTAGTGTGACGAGTTCTGATTTGATTTCATAAGGGTTTTTTTTGTTGGCATTACACTTCAGAATCTGGAGAAATTCAAATATTTATGAATGTCCTGTCGTGGTCAGGCTCACCACATGGCACACAAACACACCATTTGGAATGGTCTAGAAACAGATGGAAAAGGCTGGAGTGGCCTTGTGGTTGTTGTCGTTTTTTTCCTCGTTGCTTTCATAGATCACACGAGGTGACTATAGATTTTGGACTGCAGCTAGCAGAGAGCTTGGCTTTTTTGTTGTCCTGTGTCTCCTGCCAGGCCTGGCTGTGTGCTAATTAAAGAGGGATTGAGCGGGGACCGGTGCTTTGTCTCGGAGGAATGAGCTAATTATGGAGGAGAGTGCTTGCGTTGTTGTCGTGGCAGGCTTCAGTCCAGGCCCTTTGTTCCAATTAAGAGAAAGCGGCTGGTGGAGCTGAAGTAGGTGACCACACAAGTGGACATTGATCAAATTTCGATGTGTGACGGGCGAACAGGATTTTTATTTTGCTTCTTTTCTGAAAAATCAGGAGTACAACTAGTGCAGACATTGGCGCAAACAATATGACTTGCTAGCAATGGACTATAGCATTTGCCTCATCCCACTCACTGCTTGTCAATAATCTGAAGGCATCTCATATTACATCTTATGACGTTGTATTAACCTATTGCATATCGATATTCCTTTATTTAAATTTTCCTTTGTCAAATTATTTCAATATGCAATTAAAATGATAAATCATGAAATCAAAGTAGATACATAGTCGTTATTGCATTGGACATATTTAGAAATGCAAATTAGACAATGGATATGAATATGGTTTTATTTAAATATTACTATTGTTCTCCCATTATATAAAAAAAAAAAAAGTTATTTAATGGGAATTAAGACTAAACAATCTAGTTGGGCATTAATGATATCATTTTTGCATTTAAATATTCAGTAAAAAAAAAAAAAAATAAATAAAATAAATAAATACATTTGACAGTCGTGTTCAATGTGGATACATGTAAATTTTATACAATTAAATCGATCATATGAAATACATTATTATTATTATTATTTTTTAAATCAGCATGGTGGAACCCTATGCAGATTGGAAAGAAAATGTTTTGTTGAACAAATGTATTCAAATATGCAATTAATTTAAATATTACTTCATAAAATATTTTTGTGGCGTGATTTAAAGGGGGGGAAAAAATGCAAATGAGAAAAAAAAAAACAGACCGCACTAGAACAAAAGGAGAATAAACGAGTGCAATGGAAAGACCTTTCGTGAATGTCTCCCAGGTGCGGTGTGGTATTTGTCCAGAGTGTTTGAAGTGATTGGAAAAGGCGTATTAGGAATTCGGCTCAGCTGTCGCACAGATGGACACGGCGAACCCCAAAGGGTCTCGCTACAACTGCATTCACGGAGCAGACAAAAGATGAGAGCGAGGCAACATCCATGCGGCGAAACACGGATGTGCTAAATCGAAATACAATGCGATGCGCAAAAAAAAAAAAACGTTTGTATTGATGATACAAAAGACGAAAAGACAAAAACGTTAGCTGTAAATACAGAGTTATTAGAATGAAAATAAAATACAAATAATAATAAATCCAAAGATGCTGTCACATCTGTAAGAAGTGAATAATAAAGCGCAGTAAAAACACTACATGTGATACTAGCTTAGCCATTTTATGCTAGGTGTCCATGGATTTATCTTGTTTGAAGCTCAGTACATTCATCCTAAAGTTCTACATTTGGACAAAGTGAAGCCGGTTTGAACAACTGAGACAACATTTTTTGAACATATAAAGCTTTTGTAGGTTATTCCCTTTTAAAGGTTTTTATTTGAAGGCTTTGGAAGAAAAAAATTCAGATTCGAGAAGCATGGTGGTGGTAGTGTTGTGGTTCAGGTCTGTTTCAACTTGCTGTCATTAATGGACCAATAGTTTGTTGAACTGAGCCAATGGATCTTAGAGGTAAATGTTGAAGTCTCAAGAGAAAGTGAATGGAACTGGAATGAAAGAAAAAAAGTGTAAGATATATGAATAATTGTTGCTGCAAGTGTAAACAGCATTCTCTGCCTTTCACTTGAACACTAAAAAACTACACCAAGTGCACATGGAGATCTATGTATGTATGTATGTATGTATGTATGTATTTATTTATTTATTTATGTTTGCTTATTTGTTTATTTCTTATTCATCTTTTTTTTTTTTTTTTTTTTTTTGCTTGACTTGTTTATCCAAACATACAATTTGAAGCCGTAGGACTGCGTATCAATTTTGCAGCGAGCGAAGAGAGATGACCAGCAGGTGGGTGTGCTCGGATGCCAGCGGGGTCCGTGATTGGAATAGGGCAAATACAACGCTCCCCGCTGGCATCCAAGCTGCTCGTGGGTAGTGGAAGACAGCTAGAGCTTCCTATTCTTGACGCGTTGACGAAGATTGACGGCCACATTTTGGATGGAGTTCAGTGGTGGCAACGGGGCTAAAAAAAAATATAAAAAAATGCCTGCTTGTTCCAATCACAACTCTATCTTTGGAAACGGAGTTTGGATGGAGATGTTTTTGTTTTTTTTGTTGGGACATTTTTATTTATTTTTTTAAGGTAGTGCAGGATTTGTGGAGAATGCAATTATAGCAAAGTTAAGCTTGGGTTTCTAAAGTTTTATGTTTTGGTGGTGATAAAATAAAATATGAAATATAACACTTTTGTTAGCCATTTTTGAAACCTTCACAGTCACAAAAACTGATGTGAGTTGCAAATGGAGAGTTCATCAAATGAACCAAGTTTGTCTATCAGAGTAATTAAAATATTTAAAAAAATCAACTAAATCCAAAATAACTGTGTGCTGGATCAAGTGCTATTCTCCAATTTGCAGAATGATGAATCCCATAATTAGTATTAAAGTTAAACTACTGCTTATTAATATTAGCAGTATTATTCATAGTAGTATTATAATATAATATATTTTGGATTTAATTTGCTTGATTGTATTATTGTGATTTATTTTCTTTTTACATTTTTTTTGGAATATTATAAAAAAAAATCAATCTGGCAACCTCAAAATCATCAATTACATTCGGGGGATTTTACTAATTCAAGAAATTAGCTTTTGTGCGCAAGTCGTTTTTTTCAAAATCTTGAACTTTTGAAAAACATTCAAATAAATCAAGTAATTTTTGCGTAAAGTTAACTTTACGTTCTGAAAGACTCTTCTAAAAGAGAAGAAATAAAAAAAAAAACTATACCTGTTGCTGTCGGTGGAAAAAATAAATAAATCAAGCACCATACTTCGTACTGACAGTGTTAGCAGCGGTGATAACAACTTTTTGTAGCAGCACGCCATTCCATATCATGTGCAAAAAAAAAAATCCACGTCTAAATAAACTCCCTGTGAATAAGTCCCGTTTTAGTGTCCAAGTGAGAAATTTAAAGTGGAAAATTAAAGAGGCGTTCTCTGTTGCCAGTTGGCAAGGCTTCGGAGCCTGTAAGGCGTGAGGAAGGTAACAGTGCCAAGTGCCGTTTAGTTGGCTGCTTCCCATTTTGGACCTGAAAGCTGTATGTTTTACTTGGTTTTGTCCTGCGCTTGACGCTTCCCAGTGTCCTTGACGGCATGTTTTCTCCTAAACTTCGATCAGAAATATCAGTTTTCTGATTGTGTGCAGTACCAGGATGATTCGTATGTATACGCCTGGTATGTACGTGACTTCTTGTACATAGATGACCTCAGTGGTGGGCCGTGCATTTCACATCCAGGCCTTCAGTGGTGTCCTAGCTAAATGAAT
This sequence comes from Silurus glanis, assembly GCA_014706435.1. Lineage (NCBI taxonomy): Eukaryota > Metazoa > Chordata > Actinopteri > Siluriformes > Siluridae > Silurus > Silurus glanis. The sequence goes on from JAAIIK010000180.1 coordinate 109,556, forward strand.
CCACCGCTTAATACCATCATTATGACACTGCCGCTATAGAAACCATTAATACTGTAGAGAAACGCTGTATAATCGGGCACTGCATCACAGACAGGTGTCCGAAAGCCATTACTAGAGAAAGAAACCCAATAAACACAATTCAACACTTTAACCTCCCTGCGGTTTTGTAAATGTTTATGCATTTTCTTTCAATTGTTCCATTCTTTATGGTTTTAATGGGGATTTGAAATGAAGGCAAGTTGTTGTTTTTTTTTTTGTTTTTTTTTTTGTGCAAATTCTATGAGACAGAAAAACGTAAATATGTATAAATGGTCCATGAAAAACTACTTTGAACCATTTTGGCTGACCTTTCCTTACAATTTCCAGCTTTTCTTGAAAGGTATGTCTTGTAAATGTCCTTGTAAGTGTATCTGTGCCAAATACATTTCTGTGGAATGAAAAACATCTTTTAAATCCACACAAATATGTTTAGAATTTGTGTAGTTTGATACAGATGCCTTTTATGAGCCCTGACTAGTGCAGGCTCTGAACATTCATTCAAAGTGACTTGTATGTAGATGGCTTGGCTGGTCTAGACGACTGGGTCAGAGCATCTCCGAAACTGCAGCTCTTGTGGGATGTTCCTGGTCTGCAGTAGTCGGTATCTGTCAAAAGTGCTCCAAGGAAGGAAAAGTAGTGAACTGGCGACAGGGTCGTGGGCGGCCGAGGCTCATTGATGCAAGTGGGAAGCAAAGGCTGACCCGTGTGGTCCGAACAAACAGACGACTTCCGTGGGTTGACTCTGCATAGAGTTTTCATCGATTCAGCCATGCTCTCCACGTGACCATAGCACCTAGTCGTTGGCAGGAGGTTGAAGTCGTTCAGCACATTTGGGAGGGAGGCGTCACTGTCACAAGCAAGTAAAGGTGTCTTGTAGTTCGTGATTGCCTGGATGCCCTGCCACATGCTCCGGGTGTCTCCACTGTCCTGGAAGTGGGTGTAGATTCTCTTGGTATGTGTGCGCTTTGCCTTTCTGACGGCTCGAGACAGTTAGACCCTTTACTGTTCTTAAGGCAATCTTGTCCTCGGCTCAGAAGGCAGAGTCTCTAAACTTTAGCAGCGCATGCAATTTTGTGGTCATCCACGGCTTCTGGTTGCATCACGTCACGTCATCGACGCACTTGCCGATGTAGCTGGTCACTGACGATATGTAGTCCTCCAAGTTGATGGAATCGCTGTTGGTTGCAGCCTTCCTAAACATGTCAAAGTTACTCAAAACAGCCCTGAAGAGCAGAGGTGCCTCCTGCTGGCCAGGTTTTTACCTGTTTCAGAACCAGTTTAGAGCATCTGACGAGTGGTCTGTATGCTGGAATTAGCATAACAGAGCTGTGCTTTAAGGTGGTTGCGGGGCTCCACATGGTACACGACCTGTATGTAGAGGACCTGTGTGTGTGTGTGTGTGTGTGTGTGTGTGTGTGTGTGTGTGTGTGTGTGTGTGT
>JAAIIK010000180.1:119125-135915 GCA_014706435.1 Silurus glanis
ACACACACACACACACACACACACACACACACACACACACACACACACATATACTGTACACACTATTTAATTCTACCCCAATTCTTCCTCATGAAACATGACTGACAGCTCTGCTTATGTTATGTTCGTGCTCGGGGAGTTCCGACACCATGAGCTTTTCTCCTCCTGACTTCGCCATGGAAATATAAATGAAGGGTTGAAAATGGGGAAACGTTGGTTGAAAAGAAGGTTGGAAGCACACAACTCAGAACTGCTCCAATAAATGGAAATAATTCCCGCATTTGATTTTTTTCATTGTCTATATAAACGTTTGTTAAGAGCTTAATGAGATCATGGTTGGAAGAACATGTGATGGAGACACCTTCTCTGGGCTGCAGTTGGCGCTGTTCAAATTGCACGAGCATTTGAATGAATGTCGTGCTGGAACAGGTTTGGGGTTCGTAGATCGAGTGAAAGATGTCCGTCATCTCCATGGATACGTCATTTTTTGGTGTGAAAATTTGCCATCATCTCTTTATGGCATACGCTGAATGGTCTGGGGTTGTTTTGGAGAAAGGAAGGGTAAAGACCGTTTCCAGAAAGGAATCTCAGCTGTATCTTTGTGCTCATTATGCAATTTCCAGTTTTTTAGTTCTCCCTCTTAAATGTTTCTCGAAGCTGAACTCGAAATATGAAAGACAACATTTGCGAGCAAACGAGCGAATATTGTTCTCCCGCAAGTTTGCTCTTTTCTTTTCTCTCTCTTGTTCTTTTCTTTCCTCAGATATTTCTGACACCAATACATTTCATTCAAATGATAATAAAGTGTCGTGATTAGCCCGAGGTTATTCAGACTTTCATGTTAGACCGGATTTGAAAGGTTGAAAGGATGAATGAACTTGGGCTAATCACACCGCTTTGATGAGCAGCTATTAGCCCCCGAAATTGCTCATTTATATAAAACGGCGGCGAACATGTTGTAAAACTGTGGCGCGGTCCGCAAGGGGTTTAATTCTGTGATTATACATTCAGAGTTGGGGCCAAATTTATATGCAGAAGTGCAGCGAGCCTTGAACACGCCGTGATATTTAATAGCGTGAGCTTGAAGGTCAGTTAACTTGTAGCTACTTTTTTTTTGTACTTAACATTCTTTTGGAGATTTGATACACTCTATGGACAAAAGTTTGTGTATACCTGAGCTTAATACTGTGGTTTTTTTAAACATCTAATTCCAGTTTCACTCCTAATTTGCTATTACAATACCCTCCACTTTTTTATGGGAAGATGGTGGACTAGATCTTTTAGCTTGTCAGGTACTGATGTAGGTGAGGTGAGGAGTCTTGTGGGGGCAGCGTGCCAGTGTTCCAACTTATACCAAAAGGGTTGAGGTCTATGGCATGAGATCTTCCACTCCAAACCATATAAACCATTATCATGGACCTGGCTTTGCAGCATGACAATGCTCAAGGTTCAAGTCAAGTGAACTTTTATACTTTCTCATCCAAAGACAATTGTGTGCCTCCAACGTTGTGGGAACAGTTCAGTTTAGGGAGGAACCCCACATGACTGGAAAAGACCGATGTCCCCATCCCTCTGTCTATAGCGTATATTTTGTCCTTTAGAACCTTTTGTTTTTAGCAGACAAAACAAGCCAGTTTACTGTAAATAAGGCAACAGATATGGGTGCTTTTAGCATGCTAGCAATGGTAAATGGGCTAAATCGTAAAATCCGTGACCTAACGTAGCCGCTGTTACAGCACAGCGCGCTAGAATTCTGCATTCTGATTGGATGGAAAGTGTTTAGTCGTTTGATACAATGTTTGAACTTCTATAATTGGAGATATTATGATGTTTTCTGTACATCATTAGTCCACATTCTGGCTGCGCTGTGACTAGTCTGTGGAAAATCATCTGAACATCAATTGTGAGCAAAAAAACAAAAAACAACTTGACCTTTGCTTTTTCCAGTGGCGCTCTGTGCGCCAGCCAAACGTTTTCCGCCGAATGAGTGATCGGGATTTGACAGCATGCCTCGAAATAATTCAATTTAGCACTCCGTGTACTGAATTATGCTAAGCAACTTCCTGATCGCAGCGCCTGTAATGACCTTGTCAAAACTACTACTACGTGTTTGCAAGCTTGTGCCGTTGCCATAGCTTTATTAGATTTATCTTTTCACTGCTTAACGCTCGTGCGCTGGCTGATGAATAATCCCTGAGCACTTAGCCATGACTTCTCTTTTTTGTTTTTTTTTCTTTCTTGGTTTTACGGCTCAGGAGCCAAGACTTGAAACAAGGAAGAAAGCTTGCGTGCATCGTTGCAGCTGTTCATTCAAAAATGTTCGTCTTCTCATCGTGTTTTCACAATAAGAGAAAGAAATTAGTTTTTTTCTTCTTTCTTCCAGTGTGATGCAGATCTTCTCAAATAGCTTCTATATACACAGTGATACATTTGTGTGTGTGTTTGTGTTTGTGTGGTGGCCTGGGGAACGCCTTAACATGAAAATGTTGACATTTTCTACTATTTTTGCATTTTTTTTTTTTATCCGAAAATATCCTCCGTTACTCATCCACAGCTCTGCCACCAGAACCGTTGACACTCGAAATCCACAGCGATCAACCTTCTTCACTCTGATGAGACCCTCATTTAATGCTTTGGCCTTAGAAACAATGAGAATAACTTTCACACAATGAAACATGGTGGTGGGAGTATCACGTGAATCACCGGACCATATGTGATTCTATTCCAAACTGTTACCGCAAAGTTAGAGACGCACAAGCGTACCGGACGTCTTCGGATGCAGTACAATGTAATTTTCCTTTCAATTGAACCAGGTAACCCCAAACCTGTTGCACAAAGCCAGCCAGAAGATATACGTTAAATGGTTCGGAGTGGTACAGCTCCTGCTATAAACCCTATTGAACACCTTTGGGTTGAATGTGAATGCTGACTGTACCCCAGGCCTCCTCACCTTAGCTACATAACAAATCTCCACAACCACATGGTAAAATCTAATGGAACATCTTCCCAGAAGAAGGAAGAAGAAGGTTAATATAAGAGCAAATAGGATTAAAAGTGTGTGTGTGTGTGTGTGTATATATATATAATTCCAATCCTGGCTTTTCTGTGACCTCTGCTGCTAATAAGAATATGGTTTACTGGTGGTGTAATGGTCCATAAATGTCATCATGTCATCTTATTTACGTCTCTCATCTGACTGTTGAAGATAATTATTATTGACTGGTGCGATCATAAGGCGAGGTGCATTTGTATGATTAAAGCCGTCCTGGAGCCATTTGTTAGCATCAAGGTTGTGGACGCCATTGATTCATAAAGACGGTTTCTTTTATTAAGGCTCGAGAAACCAAGACACACACACACACCAACATACAAACAAAATGAACAGTTGAACAAGGACTTTAGATCCAGAGCAAAAGTTTGTCTATCATGTTGAAACTGTACACTTAGGATAGATAGACATGTTTGAGTACAGTTATATTTTTTAAAATAAAAAAACTCACTGAGATGGTATGAGGAAGGACCCGTGAGAGGAACCAGACTTGCATTTGCAGTCACGGAATTTAGCAGCCACCCATATCCAGGGCAATGTACAATTATTTCTACAACTGAGCAGTTTCAGTTTAAGGGCCATGTTTAAGGGCCCGGCAGTGGCAGCTTATTGGTGGTGGGATTTGAACTTATGACCTTCTCATCAGAAATCCAACATCTTAACAATTGAGCCTCCCTTCCCCACTTAAAAAGGGGAACTCATTGAAATGGAACCTGTTTTCATCTGGGTGACACAAATGTTCCTCTAATATTGTTCCCTCATTGTTAAGGCTATTAGCTGTTCACTGATTTAAACATTAATTACAGTCCATGTAAATACTGTCCAAATCCATCTTCATGGTTTCTACATCCAGAGTAACCTCATGGATCATTAGGCAGTTAATGTGAAGCAGTGAGTGGTTTCCAATGCAGGAGAACTCCATCAGGGTGGATCAGGCATGTCTGGAAAGCAGAAGGGGGCAGGATCGGTGGGACCTCTGGAAAGAGAGAGAAAGAATATTAGAATATTATCCTGACACATTCCTTGAACTTTAGGATAATTCGTAGACGCATCTTTTAAAGAAAATTCACGGACCATTATAGCCCCGATTTCTTCCTTTATTCCCATTCATGCAATGTCATTTCCATTTTTTGGCCACTCCAATGCTAGTCTAGGCCATTTTGGCACCAACCCATGTGGACTTTTCCACTTTATTGTTGTGAATAGCGGTTGTTGAGGAGACGAAGCTTTTGGTGTGTTCCGATAGACTCATCGAGGGGTTGCAGCACGGACGGCTGCCAGTTGGCGCACGGGGGGAACGGCGCTGTACTGTACGGAAGCGTGTGGTGTTCAGATGGGATTCGTCTCTCACTCTGTTTACTGCTTAACAGCGTCGATGAGCACATCGATACCGGGGATGGAATTGATCTTGACACATGCGTACAGACTCGCACACCCTCTGTGGCGTTCTGCTGTAGGCCAACTGATTGAGCAGATGGTTCTGGCCAGCCTGAGGAAGATGTGTGGTGCATGAAAAGGAGTGTGTTTTAATTAAATGTCATGTCAAGCAGAGAAGAATTCTATAGAGCGTAAAAAAAAAAAAAAGCCTCAAGACAGTTTTCTTTTTTTGTTTTGATGAGCATGTAATACATGAGAAATAAAGCACTATTTTCCTTTAACAGCATTTCTTTGATTGAATGAATTTCTTGAAATTTGCAATGTTGCAATGGCATGTATGGAAAGAATTCCACATATTTCCAAACATTTTTTTGCAGTGTGTGAAGGCACCGATAACAAGCTCAGCACCCTATCAGACCAGGACCAGCACTACTACACGCTACGCAAGTTCTACGAGAACTGTGAGGTGGTGATGGGAAACTTGGAGATCACCAGCATCGTGCGGAACCGCAACCTGAACTTTCTCAAGGTGAGTCCCACCAACATGCTAATACATTATAAACATAAACTATATTCAACCAACATACGATACGATTGGCATGACCTAAGCTTGACCAGTAGGTCTCCCTGGCCTCTGTCCAAGTTCTAAAAACCATGAACTTTTTCAAGACTATAGTGTGGTGCTTACAAAGAAAAGGTACAAAGGGGATTTGAATCAAAAGAGCAGTCAAAATGCTGGGCCATCTTTAATGGAGCGTGACCCACTTTGGCTGTCCTTGAGGATTTTGCTGAGACTGAAACACAGACTGCTGTTTGAGCAGCGACGTTGATATTCTTACCATGATCCCAGGAGATGGTTGCAGCTTCCGCAGCTTCGACTGATGACAAAGCAGGAGCACTTTTTCAACCTGAGTTAAATCGAGTGATCATGAAGCTTAATGAGGTACTGTATGTAGACTTAAGCTGAAGACTTTCGGTGGTGTCATTTATTGGGAAAAGAAAAACTCGGCAAAAATCTGTAATCTGTAATGATTTGAATGGTTATAATGGGAAATGCATTGGTTTGAATGGAAAGTCGCTTTGACCCAAATATATTCTGGTTGAATTTTAACCCGGGCCCAAGAATCCCCTCAAAACAAGCCTGTACACCAATGGTTAGAGCCACAGATCTATTTAGTATGTAAAAATAGCCTCTCTGACCAATAGATGGTTGCTAAATGCTTAATGTAATTAGATGCTATGTTATTAGCATCTAATATCACAAAATATCATGTCCTATATTATCAAAGACATGGACACAAAGCACATGAAAAGCTTTCTGATAAAAAAAAACATGGCCGACTGTTCTGGCCCCCTCGTGTTGGCTTGCAGTGGGACTGTTGTTGATCAGGTGCCAGGTTTTAATCACTACACAGCCCTTAGCTGAGCTGCTGAAGTGACCGTGCAGAGAATCATCTTTTGCAACAACAGAATTCTCAAGGGCCTTTCCAAGCTTCTCCAAAAATACCATTTTGAAGTTCCCCTTGCTTGGCCTAAAGCAAGTTTCAGCTCGCTTCAGTTCGTTTTTGATAAAAAATTAATGCATGCATGGGAAGTAGTCGGTTTTGTAGATCCTGGAGTCATTTGAATGACATTTTCTGCTACTCTCCAGCCTGTAATCTGATAAGTAAGCGAGGACTAGCCTAAGTAAAAGTGGATATCAATGCCATCCTCCCCCTCAGAGTCATCATCTTCTGAGAGGCTGTCGTCAGAGCTTTCCTCCATGTTGTCCTCCTGCTCTGACAGATCCTCTTACTGGCTTATCTTGGCAACCCAGATGAATGAACTCTTGGGCAATAAGTCTTGCTGCCATAAAGTCAGTCATTAAAATAGCAGCTGAGGTCAAACTTTTATGACCCCTGAAACCCTCTTTGGTTGCTTCTCTATTGGTTAACTGGGAACTGATGTTTTTTTTCCTTTATTATTAGATTCTTACACAACTTTGCAGGTGCTTGTGCTTGCAAGTGCAGAGGCACCTTTTGAAATCAGTTGCTTACACAACTATAACTATACAGGATCGCACCTTTGATGTTTTACTCTTTCACTAAAACCTAACAAGGGCCTGTCTTGGTGGTAACCTGAGCAAATGTGGGCATGCAGGCAGTTCCTATGGTGGTTCCAAGGACCCCTTTGAGCTCTATCGCTATTAGCCCATTTAAAAAAAGTAACAAACCCATCGGGTTCCACTTCTGTCAGCAAATAACATAAATCTTTGGCTATCATTTGGACTTATCCAGAGAATCTGAAAGATTGGACTCCAATTTGGGTGAGTCTGAATCTTCTGCCATAGTAGCTTATGAACCTGCATTCCCAGCTTCTGACATTCTCACCACAGTGGTGGTTTTGAGTTGCTATAGACTTTTCGGCTGCTCAGACCGGTCTATACATTCTCGGAACTCCTTTCTCAATAAAGTCAGTGCACATGTATACTAAATGCAATCCTTCTCAGTTGTAGAACAGAGTTCCCTCACAAAAGTATTAAGTGGCGGACTGCAAGTTTTAGTCTTCACCTCGCACTTTGAGCGCAGTGTCACTGTTTTTTTTGAATGATTATTACTTGAAAACATCACTGTGGTTGCTGGAAAAACAGAGTGTGTGCTGGAAATACGATTTGTAGTGTTCCGTGCATGCATAAAATTGCCCTCGCCCCATGAAAAATACAGACATAATGCCTAATTTATTTATTTTATTCTTCAAAACCCCAATTTTCCTTAAATTTACACTTACATCATTTGGCAGATGGCCTTATCCAGGGTGACTTACAATTATCTCAGTTATTCAGCTGAGTAACTGAGGGGTAACGGCCTTACTCAAGGGCAGAGAAGTGGTACAGTAGCTTGGTGGTGGTGGTGCGATTTTTTTTTTATCAGAAGAATCTTAACCACTGAGCTACAACTTCCTACATTTGACTAATTTAAACAGATACTACATGTCAAATGTTAGGGGTGTTTAGGGTGAATTTACTGCTGTCAAAAGGTCAAAACATGTTATTTTCGATCCAAACGATATTTAATGTTGAATGGTCAACTGTCTTGCAGCTGTTGGAATTCCTGTACAAGACATGCACTATTAAATCTAATTGAAATATTAAAAATTATAAAAATATATTTTAACTCTATTTATCTGCGTTGATCTCTTTTGCTGTCTTCTTCTATATAAAACGCTGGCTGTTTTTAAAATCAAAGTGTTTTTTTTTTTCCTTTTTTCTTTTTTCCCGCTTGCAGCCAACAGATTCTCTCATCTTGCTTTTCCTTAAACAGTCATTCGAGATTTGTTTTGAATCCAACCGCAACATGATGAATTTTATAAGAGGCCAGCTTCTCAGCGCGGCCGTAATTAGCACATCTTTATACCGGCTCACGATCAGATATGAACCGTGAATGCTAAGCCGTGTATACGTAGCAAATGACATGTTGATTAGCTTAGAAGCATCCAGAAACCGGGGCTGGCCTCAGAATCCTGGCTGGTATTAGAAACATGTGGAAAAATTTTCTGAAAATTTTTTTTTTTTAAGAAATAAACAAACAAAAAAAAAAACCTCTATAGGTGTAAATGTCAGCTGTTTACAGATGTGGAAAGCATTTCAGCATGTACAAGACATCAATGACTTTGTTGGGTAAAATACCAGACGACCACATCGAGTTCCACTTCTGTCAGCCAAGAACATAAATCTCTGGCTATCATGAAGTCCAGTTTGGGTGAGTCTGAATCTTCTGCTGTAGTAGCTAGACTAAAAGCTGCCAGCTAAAAGACATTCAGTCTCTCACTTACTTTAAACTTACTTAAAAACATAAACAACAATACCAGGGATATAAAAACAAAACAAGAGTTAGAGCAGTGTCACTGTTGTTACTCACCCGATACTGGAAATACTATTTGTAGTGTGTTGTTAAACTCTGATACGCAAAATTGCTGCCACTTCCTGTCATCGCTGTGCAGGTCTACAATCTCGTCCCTGACGTCCTTTGACAGCTCTTTGGTCTCGTCCATAGTGTGTAATCGTGTAAAAAGAAATCCACCATTTACCTTTTTTCTTTTTTGAATTTCTAGAGTGTGCAGAATATTTGCTCAGATTTATATTTATATATATATATATATATATATATATATATATATATATATATATATCAATGTACATAATTATGATACCAGCACTATAGCTCCTACTACTACGACTACTAAAAATTATAATAACAAATAATAATTAATAAAGAAAATAATAAAACCAATGAAACAACTGGATTCCATGTTTATTATAAAAAAAAAAACTTTTTGTAATGCTGCATTTTAGAACTCCTGAATTTTATGCAGTTAATTTATTCAGGATTGTTATAAACATGAACAATGTAACCCGCTTCTTTTTTTTATTATTTTTTTTATTGTTATGCAGAAGAGCTCCATCCAACAAGGTTATTTTCATGCAGATCCCGCTCCATTTTGACACGACCCAACCTCTTACTTGATAATTACAGGAGCTGTAAGGTATAATCTGACTAATTACAGCCTGCGGTGTGCGAATTCCCTTGCGCATTGTGCGGCGTGTCAGGGGATTGTAGTCCTCGCCTGTTCTCGTTGACAAAAGTTTTTACATTGGTAGTTATGGCACAGCAGAACTTTTTTGAGTGCGTGTTCAACTTTTCTTTGCGATAAAAATGCATAAATTTTGTTATATAACAACGATTTTTTTTTCCATGACCATCAATTTGATCAAATGAGGTGTACATGTACACACATGTAGAAAATGTTATATAATTAGTACATGCTGCATTAAAATGATTGTAATGACAAGTGCTGACACTGGAGGCTTCTTCCATTAGATCTCCTGTATTTGCTGTAATCATTGTTCCTGTTGTGTTTATGCAGTCGATCCGCGAGGTGACCGGTTACGTCCTGGTGGCGCTGAACCAGTTCGACTATCTGCCTCTGGAGAATCTGCGCATCATCCGCGGTGCCAAACTGTATGAAGGCCGTTACGCCCTCGCCATCTTTCTCAACTACAGGAAAGATGAATTATTTGGGCTACGGCAGCTCGGACTCAACAACCTCACCGGTATTTGTTCCTTTACTTCTAGTGTTTATCTTAATCACTTTCAATATTTTTAATGATGATCTAACTCATCACGTGAAGGATCTTATATGCTTCACTACTGTTTAATTAGTCCCAAATTGCCCAGTCCAACAAGACCCATATTGCCTAGCCCAATGAGTCCCCTATTGCTCAGCCCACCGAGTCCTATATTTGCCCAGTCCAATGAGTCCCATATTCGCCCAGTCTAGTGAGACCCATATTGCCTGTCTAATAAGCCCCAGAATGCCCAGTCCAACAAGACCCATATTGCCCACCCTAATGTGTCCCATATTGCATAGCCCAACGAGTCTTATATTTGCCCAGTCCAACGAGTCCCATATTTGCCCAGTCCAAGGAGTCCCATATTTGCCCAGTCCAAGGAGTCCCATATTTGCCCAGTCCAACGAGTCCCATATTTGCCCAGTCAAATGAGTCCTATATTTGCCCAGCCCAACGAGCCCCATATTTGCCCAGTCCAATGAGCCCTATATTGCCCAGTCTAACAAGTCCCATATTGCTCATTCACACAAACACTCTTGAACTTCTGAGAAACCCAATAGTCTCAAATCTAGCTAACATCACTGCTGGAGAAATATTACCATGTAAATTGCAAGTTTTAATAGAATGTCTACGAGATTCTATAATGAGGATTTTCATTATAAACCTGAAAGAACTTTGGATCAAATATTTCTAACTCATTGGGGAAAATATAGATAACATTTATGAATTTAAGATTTAATATGGTGTAACACTATCCAATAGGGCCCATGTTAAGAACCATTAACTATCTGTGAAACCCTCGGAGTCCACCCATGTCGTCAAGCCATGCAGGTATTTCCAAAGGATTAATCCCAAACGCATTTCTAGGAGTCAAAAGCCAGTTTCAATATTCGGAATAACAAGCTGAAGATAAACCCTCTAGAAATACTGGAAGCAGAAGAAGTAGAAAAGTATAACTTGAAGGTCAGACAAAGGAAATGCAAAACCGGAAACCTGTGTATTCCTGGTGTTCATGTTGCTTGTCTCTTTAACAACAACAACAAAAAAGCCAGAAGAGCAGCTTTTGCTGTCATCTTGATCGACGAGCTCAAGCTAAATTCCATAAAGTGCACAATATCCCCGTAAACGAGCTGTCGAATGAATGACTGAAAGACGCCATTTATTTCCTCAAAGCACACCAGCGCATGGGACATTAGGCCCAAAAAGCATATGGGGGCTAAACGCATGCCGGTTCTTCTCTGTTGCTTTCCTGAAGGTAAGCCAGGGGGAAATAAATTGCTACATTACCCCCATGCCACCTACAATACGCACTTTAATTCATACTGAAAACAAATCACCTTCTAGTAAATAACATGGAACATGAGGCAAGAAGCTGCTTTTTAATACAGCGTTTTAGAATGACTTGAATAAAACTTTAGAACTATCATCTGAAACTATTTGGTTTGAGGGAATCTGGAAGTGTATTTTTAGTATAAGTTTGCTTCTTTTCTATATCCAGTGACATTAACTATTAGAATAAACTACCCATCCATCCAGCCATCCAGCCATCCATCCAGCCATCCATCCATCTATCCGTCCATCCATCCATCCATCCATCCATCCAGCCATCCATTCAGTCATCCAGCCATCCATCCAATCATCCATCCATCCATCTATTCATGTATTTACCCTCCCACATATACGTACATATACAGTATAATTCAGCCATCCATTAATTTAACCATTCATATAAACCTACATATGCAATCCTTCCATCCATCCACTCATCCATCCGAACATCCAACTATAACTACACACATAATCTATCCATCCATCCATCCATCCATCCATCCGTCCATCCATCCATCCATCCATCCATCCATCTATCCTTCCATCCATCCACTCATCCATCCGAACATCCAACTATAACTACACACATAATCTATCCATCCATTCATTTAGCCATTCATCTAAATCTACATTGTCATCCATTCAACCCTCCATTCATAAATTGCTCTATTCATCTACACATCCACGCAATCATCCAACCGTCCATATATACCTACATATGTCTTTTATTTATCCATTCATTCAACCTTCATATAAACCTATATATGTCAATCATCTATCCATCCATCTATCCATCCATCTATCCATACATACGTACACAAATAATATATAACTTTCCACTTATATATAGTTTTTTCACTTTAGCTTTTTTTATCCATCCATCCATCCATCCATCCATCCATCCATCCATCCTCATATCCATTCACACTTAAACCAGACAAAAAATATATACTTCCATTCTTTAATTTATGCATCTATCATACCATTGATCCAAGTGTCCATCCTCTCATTGAGCTAACAATAATCCGATCCATCTGTCCAAACATTGTTTGTGATTTCATTGGTTACTTGACTGATCCATCCATCCATCCATCCATCCATCCATCCCTGCCCATTCCTAAATATATACACAAAAACCTACAGTAGTTTGCATTTATTCATGCATTCACATAAACCATCTATCCATCCACCCATTCATCATCGTATCAACATGCCCAATCATCTGATTAATTTTCCATCTTCTCATTGATCCTTCACTCTTTCTATCCATCATTTCTGTCCCTATCCTCCAATCATATAGTATCTGAAAGCATCCTGCCTTTAAGTAACATCCCTTTTTTTTTTCCATGTCCTCTTTCTCTCAGTTCTGACTCTGTGATTTAGTGTGAACACATTCGCATTCATGACGTTCAGATCATTAATTCACGTTTTAAATAATTCAGCCTCAACTTGTACTTAAATCTTAATGCGTCTTCGGCAGTCGAGCCGATGCGCCATTCCTGATTTCCCTAATAAGTTGTTGATATGATACAACTGATCTTTTCGTGAATAAATATTAGTCTAACTCGCTGGCATTACACGGCGTATGTGGATTCATCGTGTCCTAATGTCTATACTCCTTATTAGAGAGAGCTGCAGTAATTATGATGGATTCTGTTACTGTGTATTATTTGAGATAAAAAAAAAAAAGTCTACATTCCATGCTAGTAGCAGTAGTTCCTGCAGTGGAAAGCTGTCAGGGCCAGCAAGACCTTCTCTTCTGGCCTAAACCCTAGCAAAATCACTGCCTTACATTTAAACATATTTTTGTCTATAAATATGCATTCAATTATTACCAATAGTATCTTCATTTAACAGCATTACTCTAGGGTGCGCTGTTACAAGGAGACTCTGTTTATGTATCCAATCAGGTTTCAGCAGTCACATTATGTGTCTCCAGGGTGCTTGAAGCTGCTTGAAGGCTGTTGCTTTAACCAATCAGATTTCAAGTTGGCATTGAGCAGGCGGCACTGAGGCCATCTACCGGGCATCCATTAATGTCGGCATTTCCACATCCTTTGAATGGATGGTCAGAGAGGGAGCTAGTCGGAGCTCACAAACTGCATCTGTAGCAAACTGCACAATCTCAAATATATTCGTGTGGATTTAATAGCTGTTTGTTTCCGTTTCACAATGGCTGAGAGAGAAGAAAAGAAGAAATTGATATTGGAATATACTTACAAGGACATTTACAAGACAGACTTCCTGAAGAAAGCTGGACATCATGAGGAAAGATCTGGACATCATGGAAATGTATGCAGTGTCTTGCTGTGGTTGCAGTGAAAGGGAAATTGTTGGGTTGTGTTCATTGGGATTTGTGCGTCTTGATGGTTTGAATATCCGTAGCGTAATAATGATGTAATTAAGAGGTCTGTTGATGAAGGTAGGACATTATTAAAGGCCAAGGTGTGAAAGTCACGGCCTTCCAGTGGTCATACAACTAAGTCATACATTTCAAGAAACGTCTTATGAAGTTCTAAAGATGGCAAATTCTCAAGTACCGCTGGGTTTTTTTTGTCCTGTCCTGTCAGAGATCCTGAACGGTGGCGTGTATGTGGATCAGAACAAGTTCCTGTGCCACACGGACACCATCCACTGGCAGGACATCATGAGGAACCCTCGGGCTGAGCTGCTGGTGGTGCCGTCTAACAACAGCGGCTATTCATGTGAGTCAATGTGTGTATGAAGATACAACTAGTAAATTCTAAATGACTCATAGGGGTTAAGGTTCTTTTTGAGAATTGAGGAACCTAAAATCTTTTTTTAACTCCTGAGGAAAACATCTTCATCGGTTCCTTCGTGCAGCAGGAGCTACAGTTCATGACTAAAAGAGCCATCATGCTAATCAGATTTAACAGTCCTTGAAGTGCGGCTGAGCTTCTGATAAGCGACATGCGAAAATCTGATCTGGAACGTTTGGAATTGAGACAGATGTAATGGACTTGGGATGATCTCTAAGCGTTTGATATGGCTGCTGGGTTCTTTGTTAGCATGAATCTCTTTCTTTTAATTTGAGGTAATTCGAAATTGCTGATGATCTAAGTTGTTTAATGCTGCAAATTTGGCTAGTTCGTGCTAGCCAGGTGATAAAGCATCAAAACATTGTCCACCTACATACAAATTTGACATGTATAACGTGCCAAAGCGGTTCCTATTGAATTTGAAATCCTTATAGTCCATAGTGGTTATAGTGGTCTAACGTCTTTTTTAGTTCCCCCACTTGCGACCTTAGTTGCTAACAAGAAGGAATAAACTTTTGAATGAAAAAGGTAACAGAAACATCTTAATATATATCCGTAGATACATTATAAAGAAGAATTTACTTCAGAAATGAAGTTAGGGTGATGGATGCTTCCTTTGCTAATAGCATATGTTGCTGGCATGACTAGATAACTCAGTATGGAAGCTATTTAAGGCTCATCTGACTAGCATTGGGAAACAGTTATAAAACAATATTCAGCACTTCCTGTGTAATACTTAGGATATTTAATCAGCCTGTCTATAGGTGTTAAACGGTACTTGACACCATTTACACGGTAAATTAATTTCTCCCCTAATTACGCTGCCATTTGTAGGGAATCAGCTGCCTGCTAATTACCAAGCGCATTTAAAGTGAAGTGTAATTATTTTGAACAGACTCTGTTTTGCCTGACACACACACATGGAGCACAAACCAAGAGCTCGGAAAGTCTATTAGTAACGATTAGTCTGCTTACTTCTACATCAAACATCTCATGTTGAATGAGTTGCACTTTGTCAGTCATGTAGCCGTAGCATTAACAATGTTAATGTTATGATGTTGTACCTACCCCCCCTACAGGCAGACGTTGTCATCGCTACTGTAATGGACGATGTTGGGGACCGCAAGAGGATCAGTGCCAGATCCGTGAGTTCTCAAAACTAACAATAACTCGTATTTAGTTAGTTAGATCAAAGAGTTAAGGTATCAAATCGTTTCAATACTACTTTATTTAACACAAGCAACAGATGGCAGCACAAGGCTGCACGCACAGTCACAGGTAACACCGACCTTCATAAGTCATAGTGCCAAAAAACATCTCGTGTACATCGGAAACTGTGCAACTGGTGCTATTCTGACCGCGTACGCTATTGTGTCTATTGCGTACGCTATTACGGCGGTTTCATCATAAACAGCGAGTTAGAACAACGTGCAAACGTGAAATTCCGCGAGTTTGACACAAAGTTTACGGCGATGCTGCAACGGGTGCTTCAAGAGCGCAAGAACGTCACCGGAAGACGACGAGAGATCAGGAGGACCTGCTATGAGCTCAACCCCTGAAAATGCCGAAACCATTCGGCAACTTGTGCATGACGATCGTCGGAGAACGATCCACAACATTGTTGCCATTCTCAGGGGGTCATACGGAACAGTCCAGGCGATCTTCACTCATTGTCAAGAATTTGTCCCCAGGGGACAGACCATTAATAGAGTTCTACTGCCAGGTTTTAAGACATCTGAGGGAGGACATAAGGGTAGATATGTAATGCAAGAGCGCTAATGGGTGGAGTCAACAGACGCCTGCCACAATTTGGCATGATTTCCTTGCGAAATATTGACGAAGTCTGTGTCTCGCCAGTAAGTGGGCCTAAAAATTATGCAAAGCCATTGAGGCCAAATGATGTCCAGGAATATACGTGGTACGGCCAAAAGTGTCAGGGCAGCGTTTTTATTTTTACAGTTGTATGCGTTACACTGTGACACAAAGTTTTATATATGGTCTATGGATGCGCATGCATGACATTTTTGCTTTGCAGTAATTTGTTTTGGATGAAGGCATTGTAGATGTCAATGTAATGAAAAACAGACATGGGTTCAGTCAGGTGTGTAACTCGTAAGAAGAACCCGTGTGCTGCAGTACCAGACGTAGAGAACGTAGAACGCACGGTCGCTTGGCAGCAGCCCTTTTGAAAAGACGACAGGCGACAAGTTTTCCTCACATCTTTTCGCTTGCGTTCTCCTCCTACACACTTGCCTCCTCTCGACTCCTGCCGCTTTTCTAATCAGAGTCTCAGGTTCCAGCGATGGCTCTATTGGAGGTGCGGATTGCAGCGTGGGCGATAATTACACAGGGACTTGCCAAGTTCAGGTCGAGAGAAGGTTCACGATTCCACAAACATCTTGACGCGCCTGACATGCCATATTTAAACACTTACAGTAATTACAGGGAGTTTACAGAGAACGCAGCAACTGACAGATACTCTTTATTTTCCGCTTCTTCTTCCTCTTCTTCCTCTTCCTCTCCTGCACGCTTTTACACAGTGCACCCTGAGCCAATCCAAAGACTCCATACGGCAGTACAGGTGCGTCGTGAGATTAGTTTGAGAATTTTTTCCCCCTCTGGAAGATTAGGTGTGTGGAAGATGTGTGTTAGACATTTCTATTCAAAAACGATTCCCGCTCATGTTCAGGAAGCTCCGCCCCCCGGAGACTTAGAGTCTCTACAGTGACTGACAGGATCCAAATATAAACACATACAAGAATGGAGTACCAGAACTTTCTTTCTTTCTTTCTTTCTTTCTTTCTTTCTTTCTTTCTTTCTTTCTGTGTGTGTGTGTGTGTGTGTGTGTGTGTGTGTGTGTGTGTGTGTGTGTGTTGTAGTTTTGGTTAACAGATACAGTGTAAGTGCTGAAATGTAAATGTTCTTTCTGTGTGTGTGTGTGTGTGTGTGTGTGTGTCAGTAACAAAGACGGTGTGCGCTGATCAGTGTGACAGTCGCTGTTTCAGTCCGTACATCAGCGACTGCTGTCACCGCGAGTGCGCCGGAGGCTGTTCGGGACCCAAACACACCGACTGCTTCGTACGTCCTCTTTCTCTCTCTCTCACACACACACACACACACACACACACACACACACACACACACACAC
>JAAIIK010000180.1:145279-161872 GCA_014706435.1 Silurus glanis
AGCACTGAGGTACCACCAAGCTACCACATTCCTGACTAAAAAACTAACCAAGGAAACAGCACTGAGGTACCACTGAGCTACAAATTCTACTCACTATAAAATTACCCCAGAATGCTGCACTAAAGAGAATTCAATACCGCCTGTGGAAGTTTATTGCCACTTTCTATCCATTTATTGTTATTCTTTTTTTACGTGAACCTGACATTCTTCCCTTCAGGGTCCGGATCACTGTATGAAGTGCGTTCATCTTAAAGACGGCCCTAACTGTGTGGAGAAATGTCCTAATGGCCTACAGGGAGCTGACAGCTTTATCTTCAAATACGCGGAAGCCAACAACGAGTGCCGACCCTGCCACCCCAACTGCACCCAGGGGTAACTCTTATTACAGTTACTGCGCTTTATGGGACAAGAGGATTTACTGTAAAACTGAGAATATTATCATTTTCATCGAGGGGGCCAAGCACTGGAGGTGCATAGACACTTTATTGGTAATCTATTTCTTCTTCTTCTTGTGCAATTCAATTCAACTTTATTTGTACAGTACTTTTAAAAGTGGACCTTGTCCAAATCAGCTTTCCAGAAATAAATTCATTATGGATATATTTTTTAAATTGACAGAACATACGTTTATTTCCAATGAGCATGCCATTGGTTATGGTGGTGAGAAAAAATCTTCCTGAAATGATATAAGGAGGAAACCTTCTGAGGAACCAGACATTAAGACTTGAAGGGAACCCATCTTGGTGACTCTTGCTCAAGGTTATCAACTGTTAACTGATGGACACACATGTCTTTGGTAGTCTAGGGACCTGTCTGCTAAAAGGTTGTCAAATTTAGATCAAACACTGATTGGGGAGGGTCAAATAAATATATTTTTTGACCAAATTTAGGCGTGTGCTGCAAAGGCACCATCATCAGGTCAAATTTGGTTTGGTTGGATTGATTGATTGCTGACTTTTACTTACAGGTGCACTGGGTCCCACATCCAGGAGTGCATTGGATTTCTGGACAGGTGCGATACGTCTCAGGCATTCTGTTGTTGCAGATGGTTTTACTGTATGATGCTAAGAGCCAAATGAATAGTTTTACTTCGTGTCAATCTAAACTTTCATGCAAGCATTCCTGTTTGCTTGTTCTCTTCCAAGTACCATTTGACCGTTTTAATTATCTCAAACATTTTTTCTTTCTTTCAGTACTCCTTTGATTATAGCTGGAATGATAGTTGGAGTATTTTTGGTAGTCATCATTGCCCTCGGGTTAGCAATTTTTATCAGACGCCAGAGAATCAAGAAGAAAAGAGCTCTGCGTCGCTTCCTGGACACCGAGGTGAGAGGAGGACAGCATTTCATGGAGGTTTCTTATTGTAATATCTGATCTAGGATCTGCTGTATGTGTATATTGGTGTAGAGAGGGTATATAAGGGTGTTATTTTAATAATTGATCAGGGATCTGTTTGTTGATCAGCTTCTGGAACCTCTTACAACCAGTGGCACTGGAATAAATCAGGTTCAGCTGCGATTACTGAAAGAAACTGAACTCAAGAGGGTTAAAATCCTTGGTTCCGGAACCTTCAGTACGGTCTACAAGGTAAATATTTCATGCACATGTGTATAATCACTGAGAGTATATTCATGCTGCTTGTATCACGCAAGCGATACGTTTTTTTTTCCCCTCTCAGGGCATCTGGATACCCGAAGGGGAAAGTGTGAAAATCCCAGTGGCAGTAAAAGTCCTCAGCGAAACGACAGGACCGAAAGCCAACGCAAAGTTTATGGATGTGAGTTCACATTCAATTGATTCTCACTCCTTTAGTGATTTTGATTCATATTTGAGCTGGCATTCGAGGAAGACAAATCCGGCCACATTGTAAATCAGTGTTTCAATTTATTAGTTTCATTTTATTCATCATTTAGAAGCGCAATTACACATTGATTTCTTGTAAACAGTCGGGGAATAGGGAGGGCTCACGAATCTTTTTTGTTGCAGTTTGAATTTCCAGGCAGTAGAGGGTGCTAAAAATTGCAAAATGTTCCTTAAATACATATGGGTAATTAAGCGCATGTCAGCATGTGAAAATGTAAATTTCAAGTCATCAGCGTCGTGTTAAACTACATACAGGGATAGATACTGTCAGCTGATTCGAATGTGAATAGCTCAGGAGCATGAGTAAGTAGTGCCCCCCCCCCAAACATACACACTTCCCTTATGCCTTCAGGGCTTCATAATGTGTCTGCCTGCTGGTATGTACAGCTATCCATGATACAAACATTGCATAGAAAGGAAAATTGTTTCCATCCATAATTTATGGATAACAGTTCAATCACAAGCTAATTACTGAGACTAGATTAAGTACAAAATGTTCTTTAAAAAAAAGCCCTGACACACAAATGTCCTCCTTTTCTTTATTAATGCACAGTGTTAGTCTTGACTTTCTTTTAAATCATACCACCTTTCTTTTGAATTTGACAAGTAAATTTCAGATATTAGCCTGTAATAGACCGGCATCTAATCCAGAGTCCGTTCTTTGGAAATTGGTTCTGGTTTCTTCCCAACCCTGAGGATAGGATTATGCTGAATTTCATAGTAAAGCAGTATTCCACCCAAGTTGTTTAAATGACAATATCGGCAGCACGATTGTTCAATGAAACGTGTTTCCCATCTCCATCTGAACAGATGGTACTGTTGATGTCCAGCCTGGATCACCCCCATGTGGTTAGACTGCTGGGGGTGTGTATGAGCCCGAGCGTACATCTAGTGAGCCAGCTTATGCCTCATGGTTGCATGTTGGACTACCTTCACGAGCACAAGGACAATATCGGCTCACAGCTACTGCTCAACTGGTGTGTGCAGATTGCTAAGGTAAGATTGCCTCCATTAGCGCATTTTGTGTGATTCACTGTCAATGAATTAATGATGAATAAAAAAACAAAAAGGTCAAGTGGTGCCACAGGTTCCGTAATGCTGCAGCATTGCTAGGATAAGAATCAACATCTTTAGCAACCATCCTATTTTGGTGTTCAAGCCCAGGAAAGACAAACCAAAAGAACCCTGCAGATTAAGAACCTGCAGGAGAGATAATTCCAAACTGTTGGCATGGGAATGACTGGGGATCCTTTGGTAGCGCTGGAATCTCTGGATGAGGATATAAAAGTCTGGACTGTCCATTGCAGCTTGTTGTTTGGGTATATAAAAAGCGATGAGATGGTAGGATGGAGTAGTTTGTAATATGGCAGTCTGAGAATGAAGTGTGCTCAGGTTCAGATGATGTACATCCTCAACTGGAAAGGCTTGTGGAAGTCTGTGACCGGTTATAATCTGGGCATTTGCTGGCTTTATTTAATTCTTTTTTTCTCTTGGCTGTAAATCTTTTGCATTACTGAGTAGCTACCAGCTACCCAAACACACAAAACTGGTAGATCTGCATCTCTCGAACCTCAGAATCCCAGATTACACCGATATATACTGGGTGCATCTGTGATGCATGTTGAGCAACATATGTTCTGTGTCTTAAACAGTATAGAAG
Source organism: Silurus glanis (assembly GCA_014706435.1). NCBI lineage: Eukaryota > Metazoa > Chordata > Actinopteri > Siluriformes > Siluridae > Silurus > Silurus glanis. Next base: position 148,803 of record JAAIIK010000180.1, read on the forward strand.
AGTATTGCTTGTTTTTTCATCTTTCTTATGGCTTAACTAACCTGCCTTTATTGCTTTATTGTTTGCAATTGTGTATAATATATGTGAACATTTGAATAATTTAGGATCTAGTGCTTTACCAGAACGTACCAGCTGGCAGAGATGATCTACCAGCTTGACAGCTTGACTTTTACTTTGGCAGCTTATTGCTAAGAAACTAAACTAGAATTTTGTAAACATATGTGGCAGTTATTTCCTGGATATGGAGTACAAACCCCCACCCCTCAGGTTTATCCAAAAGGTAAATTAAACACAAAGTGTAAAAGCATACAAGGTGGTATCGAAAAGTTTCGAGACTCGCTCGGTTTACAGGAAAATACCTTATTTATCTACATTTACACACTATCACTTTCAAAATAGTCCCATTGCACAGCAATAGAGCACTCCTGCCACTTCTTGAATGTGTCCTGGAAATCTTCTCTTCAAAGCGTGTCAAGAAGCTTCTGAGATTTTTGCTGGATCTTCGCAACAGTGTCAAAAAGGTGACCTTTGAGCTGGATCTTCGTCTTTGGGAAGTGGTTCGCAGAAGCCGAATCTGGCGAGTAGGGTGGGTGTGGAAGATGTGGATTGTTCTCTGACGATCATTATAGAATAGAATAGCCTTTATTTGTCAAGTCAAGTCAAGTCAAGTTTATTTCTATAGCGCTTTTCACAACAGACATTGTCTCAAAGCAGCTTTACAGAAATCAACAATCAAGGTGAATGGTGTGTATTTGTCCCTGATGAGCAGCCGTGGCGACAGTGGCAAGGAAAAACTCCCTTAGATGTTATGAGGAAGAAACCTTGAGAGGAACCAGACTCAAAAGGGGAACCCATCCTCATTTGGGTGACATCAAGAGTTTGATCATAAATCTTTCAACAATACAGAACACTGGAGAGAGAGAGAACTAACATGAGTACTGGAGTATAAGATTATAAGTAAATGTTCTTTCTACAGTCTTTGGTATAAAAGTAGGAGCTACTGAGCTCAACATTTGTGATTATCACAGATCCAGCAACAGCATCTCCATGCCAGAGCCTTTAAACACTCCAGGAGGTCCAATGCCACACATGTAGTGGGATCCAATTGGCACTCGTACGTCTGTAGATGGTTCGGGATGTTTGCAAGTTCGGCATCTACTTCTCCATGATCACCCATAGGTCCATAATCTTCACGAGGTGGGACGTGACTGGAGCTGGCCAAACCTCAGAAAGCCTCGGGATGGGGAGAGAAAGAGAAGCAGTGGAGAGGAATTAGCGTAGCTGCTGTTCATGATATTAACAGCACAAGTTGATAATGTGCATGTGATCAGATGTTCTGGAGCACAAGGTTATGATGTGATGTGTGTTATGTGTAGGCTTTGCTAAAAAGATACGTTTTTAATCTGCACTTAAACTGGGTGAGTGTGTCTGAGCCCCGAACACTGTCAGGAAGACTATTCCAGAGTTTGGGAGCTAAATGTGAGAATGATCTACCGCCTTTTGTGGACTTTGCTATTCTAGGAACTACTAGAAGCCCAGAGTTTTGAGATCTCAGGGAGCGTGACGGATTGTAGCGTGTTAAAAGACTGGATAGATACAAGGGAGCCAAACCATTTAGTGCTTTATAAGTGAGTAGCAGTAGTTTGTAGTCTATTCGAAACTTAACAGGAAGCCAATGTAGGGACGATAAGATTGGGGTTATATGATCGTATTTTCTTGACCTAGTAAGAACTCTTGCTGCCGCATTCTGAACTAACTGAAGCTTGTTTATTAATGATGCAGGACATCCACCTAGTAATGCATTACAGTAGTCTATTCTGGAGGTCATGAACGCATGGACGAGCTTCTCTGCATCGGATATAGATAACATATTTCTTAACTTAGAAATATTTCTAAGGTGAAAGAAGGCTGTTTTTGTAACTTCATTGATGTGGTTTTTAAAAGATAAGTTGCTGTCTAAAATAACTCCCAGGTCTTTTACCGTTGAACTAGTAGTTACAGAACATCCGTCTAACTGCAGGCTGAGATGCTGGAGCTTCTGTGTACTAGTTTTTGGGCCGATGAGCAAAATCTCTGTTTTATCAGAATTTAATAGCAGAAAGTTATGGGTCATCCAATCTCTTATTTCTTTAACACACTCAGTTATGCGAGCTAATTGAGCTGTATCGCCTGGTTTAGATGAGATATATAGCTGAGTATCATCAGCATAACAATGGAAGCTAATTCCATGCCTTCTAATAATATTTCCTAACGGAAGCATGTATATTGTGAAAAGCAGGGGTCCTAGAACTGACCCTTGTGGCACGCCATAATTTACTAGCATTAGCCTGGATAGCTCTCCATTTAAATCTACGAAATGGTAACGATCAGACAGGTAGGATTTAAACCAGCTTAATGCCTGTCCCTGAATGCCGATGTAATTCTGTAAGCGATCGAGGAGAAGATTATGGTCTATAGTGTCGAACGCAGCACTAAGATCTAGCAAAACTAATAGAGAGATGTAGCCTTGGTCTGAAGCTAAAAACAGGTCATTAGTGATTTTAACTAGGGCAGTTTCTGTGCTATGATGGAGCCTAAAACCTGACTGAAACTCTTCAAAGATATTGTTCTCTTGCAAGTGGTTACATAACTGGGCAGCGACAATCTTTTCTAAAATCTTAGACATAAATGGGAGATTTGAAATGGGTCTGTAATTCGATAGCGTGTTTGGATCCAGATTAGGTTTTTTAATGAGGGGCTTAATAACTGCTAGCTTGAGGGATTTAGGGACATGACCTAACGATAGTGAGGAGTTAATAATATTCAGAAGAGGCTCACCAGCTGTATGGAACACTTCCTTTAGTAGTTTAGTGGGAATTGGATCTAACTGACATGTTGTTGATTTAGCTTTGATAATAGCATCATACAGCTAACCCAGCCATTATGGATGCACAAGCCAGTGCACTCTTAGTGCCGGTCCCAAGCCCGGGTAAATGGGGAGGGTTGCGTTAGGAAGGGCATCCAGCGTAAAACATGTGCCAAATCAAATATGCGGATCACAAATGAGAATTTCATACCGGATCGGTCGAGGCCCGGGTTAACAACGACCGCCACAGGTATCGTTAGCCGACAGGGTACCGGTGGAAATTGGGCTACTGTTGGCCGAAGGAGGAGAAGGAGAGGAGGAAGACGTCTACAGAGACGGCAGGGAAAGGAGCAGTGTAGGAGAGTGGAGGTTCGGGTTGGTACTTTAAATGTTGGTACTATGACGGGTAAAGGGAGAGAGGTAGCTGATATGATGGAGAGGAGAAAAGTAGATATGCTGTGTGTTCAGGAGACCAAGTGGAAAGGGAGTAAGGCCAGGAGCATTGGAGGTGGATTTAAACTGTTTTATCATGGTGTGGATGGAAAGAGAAATGGTGTAGGGGTGATTCTGAAGGAAGAGTACAGTAAGAGTGTAGTGGAGGTGAAGAGAGTTTCTGATAGGGTGATGATCGTGAAGGTGGAAGTTGAAGGGATGATGATAAATGTCATCAGTGCCTATGCTCCACAAGTTGGCTGTGAGATGGAGGAGAAGGAAAGATTCTGGAGTGAATTAGATGAAGTGGTAGATGGTGTACCTAGGAAAGAACGATTGGTGATTGGGGCAGACTTTAATGGGCATGTAGGTGACGGGAACAGAGGTGATGAGGAGGTGATGGGTAGGTATGGTTTTAAGGAGAGGAATGTGGAAGGGCAGATGGTGGTGGATTTTGCTAAAAGGATGGAAATGGCAGTGGTGAACACTTATTTTAAGAAGAAGGAGGATCATAGGGTGACGTATAAGAGTGGAGGAAGGTGCACACAGGTGGACTATGTGCTATGCAGGAGATGCAACCTAAAGGAGATTGGAGACTGTAAGGTGTTGGCAGGGGACAGTGTAGCTAGACAGCATCGGATTGTGGTCTGTAGGATGGTTTTGGAGGCGAAGAAGAAGAGGAGGAGAGTGAGGACTGAAAGAAGAATAAGATGGTGGAAACTGAAGGAGGAAGAGTGTAGTGTGAGGTTCAGGGAAGAGGTCAGACAGAGGCTCAGTGGTGTTAAGGAGGTGTTGGATGATTGGGCAACTACTGCAGGAGTGATGAGGGAGGCAGCTAGAAAAGTACTTGGTGTAACATCTGGAAATAGAAAGCAAGACAAGGAGACGTGGTGGTGGAATGAGGAAGTGCAGGAGAGCATAAGGAGAAAGAGGTTGGCAAAACAGAAGTGGGATAGACAGAGTGATGAGAAAAGTAGGCAGGAGTACAAGGAGATGTGGCAGCAGGTAAAGAGGGATGTGGCGAAAGCCAAGGAAAAGGCATATGAGGAGCTGTATGAGAGGTTGGACACTAAGGAAGGAGAAAAGGATTTGTACCGATTGGCCAGGCAGAGGAACCGAGCTGGGAAGGATGTACTGCAAGTTAGAGCAGTAAAGGATGGAGAGGGAAGTGTGTTGACTAGTGAGGAGAGTGTGTTGAGAAGGTGGAGGGAGTATTTTGAGCAGCTGATGAATGAGGAAAATCAGAGAGAGAGAAGGTTGGATGATGTGGAGTTGGTGAAGCAGGAAGTGGATAGGATTAGTAAGGAGGAAGTGAGAGCAGCGATTAAGAGGATGAAGAGTGGAAAGTCGGTTGGACCAGATGACATACCGGTAGAAGCGTGGAGATTTTTAGGAGAGATGGCAGTGGAGTTTTTGACCAGATTGTTTAACAGGATTTTGGAAGGTGAGAAGATGCCTGAGGAATGGAGAAGAAGTGTGCTGGTACCGATCTTTAAGCATAAAGGAGATGTGCAGTCTTGCAGTAACTACAGGGGAATTAAGTTGATCAGTCACACCATGAAGTTATGGGAAAGAGTAGTGGAAGCCAGGCTGAGAGAAGAGGTGACCATCTGTGAGCAACAGTATGGTTTCATGCCGAGGAAGAGCACCACAGATGCCTTATTTGCTTTAAGAATGTTGATGGAGAAGTATAGAGAAGGACAGAAGGAATTGCATTGTGTATTTGTGGATTTAGAGAAGGCGTACGACAGGGTGCCAAGAGAGGAGTTGTGGTATTGTATGAGGAAGTCAGGTGTGTCAGAGAAGTATGTGAGGGTGGTGCAGGACATGTATGAGGACAGTGTGACGGCAGTGAAGTGTGCAGTAGGAACGACAGACTGGTTCAGGGTGAAGGTTGGACTGCATCAAGGATCGGCCCTGAGCCCTTTCCTGTTTGCAGTGGTGATGGACAGGTTGACGGACGAGGTCAGACAGGAGTCTCCCTGGACTATGATGTTTGCGGATGATATTGTGATTTGTTGTGAGAGTAGGGAGCAGGTTGAGAAGAGCCTGGAGAGGTGGAGATATGCGCTGGAGAGAAGGGGAATGAAACTCAGTAGGAATAAGACAGAATACATGTGTGTGAATGAGAGGGAGGGCAGTGGAGTTGTGCGGTTGCAGGGAGAAGAGCTGGAGAAGGTGGAGGAATTCAGGTACCTGGGGTCAACAGTGCAAAGTAATGGTGAGTGTGTTAGAGAAGTGAAGAAAAGAGTGCAGGCAGGGTGGAGTGGGTGGAGAAGAGTGACAGGAGTGATTTGTGATAGTAGGGTATCTGCAAAAATGAAAGGGAAAGTTTATAGGTCTGTGGTGAGACCTGCGATGTTGTATGGATTAGAGACAGTGGCATTGAGTAAAAGACAGGAGGTGGAGCTGGAGGTAGCAGAGCTGAAGATGTTGAGGTTTTCGTTGGGAGTGACGAGGATGGATAAGATTAGAAATGAGTTTATTAGAGGGACAGCGCATGTAGGATGTTTTGGTGACATGGTGAGGGAGGCGAGATTGAGATGGTTTGGACATGTGCAGAGGAGGGACATGAATTATATTGGTAGAAGAATGCTGAGGATGGAGCCACCAGGTAGGAGGAAAAGAGGAAGGCCAAGGAGGAGGTTTATGGATGTGGTGAGGGAAGACATGCAGGTAGTTGGTGTAAAAGAGGCAGATGTAGAGGACAGGGTGGTATGGAGACAGATGATCCGCTGTGGCGACCCCTAATGGGAGCAGCCGAAAGAAGAAGAAGAAGAATAGCATCATACAGCTCTTCCTGTCCTATACATGTAAAACAGTGTCGTTGTGGAGTTGTAGGTAAGATTGTGTCGGGAGATGCTGTCAGAGGTTGAACTGCCACAATTGTTTTTCTAATGTTATCTATTTTTTCAGTGAAGAAATTCATAAAGTCCTCACTACTAAACTGTGATGGAACACATTTTTCAGATACCTGATTTGTAGTTAATTTAGCGACTGTACTGAAAAGGAACCTGGGATTGTTTTTGTTGTTTTCTATGAGTTTGCTCAGGTGTTCAGCTCTAGCAGCTTTTAGCGCCTGTCTGTAGCTGAGCATACTGTCTTTATACGCAATTCTAAATACCTCCAATTTAGTTTTCCTCCATTTTCTCTCCAGATTACGGGCTGTTCTCTTGAGGGCATGCGTATGACTATTATACCAAGGTGCAGGTGCTTGTTCTCTAACCTTTTGTCACATATACATTACAGCACAGTGAAATTTGTTCTTCGCATATCCCAGCTTGCTTAGAAGCTGGGGTCAGAGCGCAGGGTCGGCCATGATACGGCGCCCCTGGAGCATAGAGGGTTAAGGGCCTTTCTCAAGGGCCCAAGAGTGGCAGCTTGGCGATACCGGGGCTTTAACCCCCGACCTTCCGAACAGTAACCCAGCGCCTTAACCGCTGGAGCTACCACTCCACCGATCATTATCCACAAGTTGCTGAATAGTTTTCGGGGTTGAGCTCATTGACGGTGTTTCTGATCTCTTGTCGTCTTCCAGCGATGTTCTTCTGCTTCAGCTTAAAATATTTTTTTACAATTTTGTCGTATTGCTTTGATTAAAATATTGTAAACCATTGTTACTTTGGGACCATCTGGTCAAATTGGTTCAACTTCTTGGTGCTCTAATGTATAGTCCAGCTGTGTTAATGTATAACACGGCTGTGGAATTATTTCATGAGAATGAAGAGAATATTTAAAAAGTCATTTGTGATTTCTTTCAAAAATGGACCATTTAATATTTCACATTTCTGTGACTTCTACCAGGGCATGATGTACTTGGAGGAGAGGCGACTGGTCCACAGAAACTTGGCTGCTCGTAATATTTTGGTGAAATCTTCCAACCACATAAAGATCACTGACTTTGGCCTCGCACACCTTCTGGATGCTGATGAAAAGCAGCACAATGGAGACGGAAACAAGGTCAGACTCAAGAAAAGGAAACTCTTGCTCTGACTTGCGCAGATACATTTATTAAACCTTTTTTCTATTTGTATGATAATGTTCTCATTTTTCTTTTTCTCATGCCCACCAAGTGGATGGCACTGGAGTGCATTCAGTATAGAAAATTTACACACCAGAGCGACGTCTGGAGCTACGGTAAGAGAGTAACATTCAAAATTGCAAACTATATCAATGACCCTTCTGTCCATTATTTTAAAGACATCGAACCAATTTCCTTTTTTCAGGGGTGACTATCTGGGAGCTGATGACATTTGGAGGAAAGCCATATGATGGGATTCCAGCTTGTGAAATCCCCAATATCCTGGAGAAAGGAGAACGTCTGCCTCAACCCCCTATATGCACCATCGATGTCTACATTGTCATGGTTAAATGTGAGTCATGAGTTCCTGGATTACGAAATAACACCAAATTTACACCTTTGTGCATACAATTTCCTTACAGACGTGCTCTTGAAATATAATTATGCCCCATATATTTTTTTTCCCATTCTGCTTGACATTATTACTCAGGCGCTGTCAAACCAGATTGTCAACATCCTTTTTCATGTCTTGCAACAGTTTTCCAATAAGATTGACATCTGAGTTATTACTAGACCATTTCAACATTGGTTTTGACCCATGCAAGTACAGTTCTGTCAGGATACCCAGGTTCAACATCTTCCCCTTAGTCTTTTGAAGACTAGCATAGCTTTTTTTTTCAAGGTTTTCACTATATTTTTTAAACAATTTTGCATCTGACCACTTTCCCAGTCTTTGTTGGGCAATGCCAGAACACAATGCTGCCACTACCATGCCTCAGAGTGAGTTTACAGATCTCAGAATGATAAAAGTAAAATTTTCACTAAATTGTGTTTTTGATTGACCCTTCCACCAAATTCCTTGCCTTAGCAGTTGGTGGCAGGGGTGCCCCTTGGCATTTTGAGTGCTTTCTTGACTAATGTTATCCTTAGCTGACATTTTTTTGACATATCCCTAATTTTTTTATTTTGATTATGGATTTTTAAAATAAATCAAAATATAATTGAGACATTTTCAGAACTTGTGATTTGGTGCGCATGTTGTTTTTTTTTCGTAAGGAAAGTCCTTTGAATACAGATTTTCTCAGTCGCTTTGGAGCGTTTCTCAGATCAGAAATGAAATTCTCGAAACTCCTTGTTCAACCTCTAGGTAATTCAGTCACTGGTGCACATCGTAAGAACATTTGTCGTTGCTTTGTTTAAATTGCGAACGCTTTGGTACATTCATTTAATCGATTGTGTATGAGTGTCTGCTGTTTCCTTCATCAGTTGCTTATGTTCCTGTTGATCAAAATATATTATACTGGTTTCACCTGAATAGTTTTCACCCTCAAAACATCTCAGCATCAGTTTATTTCATAAGTCATTGAATGCAAAATGGTTAAACCAGTTTTCGGACTCTGTCATTTGAAATTTCTATTAAACGTATTTTTTTTTAATTGATAAATTGTGCAGATGAATCTCGAATTTCACTTATGAAGGCGAGTGAACGGCATCGGATCAACCAATGATCAACCGGTTCTCTAAAACAGGATATTCATAGATGCCGTACCGAAGAAATTCAACTTTGTGCATTTTCAATCATTATAATCCAACCCGTAGTTTATATCAAGAAATCCTGAAACTGTGCAGCGGCATACTGACAACACGACTAAACATTTTGACGATCTTGTGTGTGAACAATGACAAAAGAACTTCATAACTTCAGAATTTCATAATGGGAATGAAATGTTCATTGACACAAATACTTAGTTTTGAGAGATGAACTGAGGATGATTCGAGAAACGCTCCAAAGCAACTGAGAAAAACAAAAAAACTATGGTCTTCTAGAAAAAGGGTCTTCTAAATAATTTTACATATATTATGTAGATTTTCAATATGATGTGCAGTTTTGTAGCAAGGCTCGGTCAAGGCTTTTCAGTTGTTCTGGCAACCCAAAAATGTGGAAAAATCCTTTCTTTCTTTAACAAAGATAGGATACTAGAGCTAGTTTGAACTACTTCATTGGGAAAAAAAACATTAAATACACATAAATAGACGGCTTTAGCTCTAATTAAAGGCTTTAACGAGGATTCCAATTGACAGTGCGTTTTCATTACTGATGTGGAAATTTGTTGTGAGGGTAATAGAGCTCAGTGGTGCATGCAAATGAGTTTTAAGGAGCAGATTGTCCTTATTGTCAAGAGCCCAGTAATTGGAGTTGATTCCCGAGTCAGGGAGTCAGCAAAACACTGACATCTAATTCAGAGGCTGATTGTACCTTTTGTCCGTGGTGTTGTTATGGCATTCAAAATAAAGCACCTTAGCTGCATGTGTCAAAGCTGTCACTGAGTCACTTCACTCCATGGCTTATGTTGTCACGTTGTGTCACCACCTCAAGGCTGGATGATCGATGCTGACAATCGGCCCGGGTTTAAAGATCTCGCCGTGGAATTCTGCAGGATGGCGAGAGACCCTCAGAGATACTTAGTCATCCAGGTGAGGAATCTGCTAAAAAATAGGTAGCTTTGTCCTCTTTACCATCTGAGGACTTTCTGAGACTGAGTAATTGGCCATTTTTATTGATTTCTCTCTCTCTCAGGGGGATGACTGCATGAAGCTGCCCAGTCCTAACCACAGCAAATTCCAGAGTGTTCTAGAAGAAGAGGATTGGGGAGATCTTTTGGATGTTGAGCAATTTTTGGGACCTCAAACCTGCTCGTCAAGGATACAAGTGTGTGCTCTGATGCTAAGTACTATTCCACTGATACATGTTGAATACGAGGTGGTATCAAAAACTTTCGAAACTAACGGTGATAACTGGTGCTATTCTGACCACGTGTGTTTCCACGTGTGCGAGTTCATCATAGACATCAAATTAAAACGAAGGGCAAATGTAAAATGCTGGGTGGAACTGGGCAAATCAGCCACAGAGACATACGTTTGACATACGGCGATACTTCAATGAGTCGTTCGAGGTGTTTTTGAGTGGCTTCAAGACGACGAGAGATCAGGAAGACCTCGAATGAGCTCAACGTCGAAACCATTTGGCAACTTGAGAGAACAATCCATATGATCTCATAGCCGCACCCACACTACTCCCCAGATTTGGCTTCTGTGGACTTCGCCTCTAATCCGAAGATAAAGATCCAGCTCAAAGGTCAACATTTTGACGCCAGTGCAGAGTTCCAGTGTGAATCGCAGAAGGTGCTTGACACGCTTTGAAAAGAAGACTTCAGGAACGCTGGGAGCACTGTATCGCTGTGCAAGGGGACTATTTTGAAGGTGATCGTGTGTAAATGTAGATAAATAAAGTACTTTCTTGTAAACAGAGCGAGTCTCGAAACTTTTTAATACCACCTCGTACTTCACTGTAATTTACCAGACATTGTGAATGTTTTATTATGTAACTGTATCTGTAAATGGATAAATATTATAACCTGTTGTTTTTTTAATAATCAAACCATTGGGAAATTGCTGTAGTCTAAGTAAATAAACCTTCATTTATTGGCAAGAGATTTCAGAACAATTGTCCTGTACCTTTTGAGGATACGTACAGAACAATTTTCATTCCTGTGTCCAATAGAAAATGTTTTAATGATTTTTTTTTTTTTTTTTTATCAATTGAACAGGACCATTTAAGGAATCATGATGGACCTCATAGCTCAAAGGAAGCAGAAGGGGGACATTCCCAGGTATCATTTGTTCCAACTGGAATCCAGCAGGTTGCTCTTAGTTCACAGAATAGTGAAAGAAATGTGAAGAAGCAGCCCATTGCTGGATTTGTGGAGGGAGGCAGCAGCAGCCAGTCGTACAGTGCAGATCCTACGAACTTCCTGCCGGAGAGAACACAGCGGGGGAAATCTGATGAGGACGGATATGTGGCGCTCAGAAAGGACAACAGCTCATCAGGTAGAGAGAATCTTCTTGTGTTCTCAGAGGTGGCAATAAATTTATTATCTAGCCCACCGGGAAATGGAAGCTCCAGTGTGTTGCCTAATCCCATATTTTGGTTGCAATATATATGGTATATTAATATGGTACATTACTTGGACCAGAGGCAATGTCATCGTGGAATAGGTTTGAACCTCTTAGTTCCAGTAGACTAAAATTGTAATGCTACAGAAGTCACTATGAACCATTGACCTACCGTGATGGCCTGGTGTCCACAATTGTTAGTTTGATGAGTAAAAGAATGGAATAGAACAACTGAAAGGTTTTGCATTGGAAATGACCAACCTGGTCTGTAGGGTAGTATTGTGATGCTTTTGTCATTTCATTTTCTTAGATCATCAGAATGCTGTTGAAGAGAACCCTTTTGTTACCCTAAGGAAAATTGTGGAAATTCAGGCCCTGGACAACCCAGCATATCACAGCACAATTGATGGACCTTCAAAGGTTGAGGAGAAGTACAATAATGAACCTGTTTATCTCAATACTTTCCACAACAAAGGCAATATTAACAAAGCGATTCTGAAGAAAAGTGACGTTTCTGCCACGTTACAACTCACAACAGCAGCCAGCACGACTATCAGTCTTGTACCACTAACTGCGCAGGCAAAAGAAGGACGATCCCACTACAACAGCCAAGGAGCACATGTTCATTTCTCAATTCCACCAGTTCATCATTCTCAAAGTGAACAAATGAGTCACAATGTCCATCATCCCCATTCTTATAGTTTCCATGTAAATCCCAGCAAATCCGTATCATCAAATCAAACTTGCCTTGTAAACCACCAAGTCCAGCCTGGTCCTGTAGATCCACTTGTCCATAAGTCCGTAGCTGCTGGTAAAAGTGGGCTCTCGGTCCATCCGATCCACTCAGGCAGCATTGCCCAACCAAATCATCCCGGAAAGATCGTGGTGGACAAAAAGTACTGGAAGACTTTTGACAACTCTGAATATTGGCAACATAGTCTTCCTCTCAAAGTGTCCCAAGGGAACCTACATAGCTCATCACAGAGCTGCCATTCAAGCCTCTATAGACAAAGTCTGAAGCAGAATGGTTGTATCCGGTCAAGTGTGACCAAGAATCCAGAGTATATTCCGGAATCTGAAGCCATGAGGCCAGGAACAAGTTTGCCTCCACCACCATACCGCCAGAGAAACACTGTCGTGTAACCGCATCCATGTTCTCCAGAGCCTGATTCCATGACCAGCAGGCCATATTTTTTCCACTCATTTCTGAATTGATACTGTTACTGATTTCTGAACTTTTTGATATTCAATATTCACAATACCAATTTAGTCAGGTATCATTCCAAGAGTACTGCCTTCCTTCCAGCCAATCTTACTAAGTTAGTGTTTAGTGGTCTTGTCTAGCTTAATGATTCTTCATATGTGATGTTAATTATAACACAGTACAGCTAACAAAAAGGTATGAAATTGGATGCCCTTTGCCAAGAAACATTCTATATTCTTATTTATTTATATATATATATATATATATATATGGTGGCAATGACCAATGGAAAAGCATGTTTCAGAGCAAAAGATATGGATATTAGCCCAATGTGAGAATTTTTCATTTACTCTCTGTGAGAGTGTGTCCAATGTGCCATATTGACTGATTTATGGATGGTAATTTTTTTTTTCTTTTTTCATATTAAAATGCTCTTCTTGCATGTTATGCTACATTTGCTGTTATTCTTATTAAAATGATTTGTGGGTTGCCAGATTAGAGTGCCTATTGCCCTTGAGGGGGGGGGGGGGGGGGGAGAAAAAAAAAAAAAAATCAACCAGGCTATAAGTCTACATCAAAGAAAAAAGAATAATTGTTTTGTTCTTGTATGTGGT
>JAAIIK010000180.1:161972-173950 GCA_014706435.1 Silurus glanis
GGGGGGGGAAGAAAAAGAAAAAAAAGTCATCCAGGCATTGCACATCCACGGATAAATAGACATAGTTGTGTTTGATAATGTATTAGCTTAACATTTTTACATCTTTCCTTTATACCTCTGTGGAAACATACACACAAGTTATTTAACTAGCCTTGGTGTTTTTTTCCCCCTTGTCTGTTTTCCTTCTGCCCATGCGCATCTGTACCTTTTTTTATATAAAAAAAATAAACATTCTAAATAAATGTATTATTTCATGTAAAAAACTGTCAGGTTGTTTGAAACTCGGCTTCCATACCGTACACAATAATTAAACGCGCTGACAAATGAAATAATTTTTGTGACATAAAGCTTTGTTTGCTTGTGTTCACCTGTACCGTGGTAAAGTCCTTGATTAGCTCGTTATACGCTCAGTTCCATTCGCAAATTTTTGTAGCACAAAACCTACAAAAATAAAAAATACATTTTAAATTTTTTACCATCTTTACAAACAGTACAATACAATCAGTAGGTCAACAGACATTTGCTAGCAAAGCAACACTACAGATTCCAACCAAATGTTTTCAAAACCTCTTATCGGACTGCAATTCAAGGGCAATAAAATGCTAATATTTTAGCACCTTTTCATTTTTCTCTCTAGTGAAATGACTTAATATGATGTGGTATGTAATAATGCAATAAAACTATTTTTTTAAAAATTCCCTGTCCTGAAAACTTTAAATATTAGATCAAAGATACGTCATGCTAACACCATGCTAATCTAGAATTAATCATGCTCCTTAAAAAGAATGAGCATCCAATCAGAATTGATAATGTGTGTGTGGTGTAAACGTCTATACACACTCATTTTACTTGCATCAGGTGTTAAGACCATTAACGCATTAAATATTGTGATTAGCATACGATTCATGATACCGGAAAAAAAAAAAAAACGTCCCGCCTGCCGCAGAGGGTGACATTATCCAGAGAAAGCCACACAAATCTAGGAGAAAATAAGCAGCAGGCATTATTATCTCTGAGCAATCACTGTTCTTGTCTTAGTGGAACTCCTGCTATTTGCACACTGAGAGCGCAGTAATGAAATCCAGAGGAGAAGGCCTGCAGGTCCCTGGCTCTGTATCATCCAGCGAAATGCCACCATGTGAACAGGGAAATGGTTTAGAAATAAACACACACACACACACACACACACACACACACACACACACACACACAAAAACTGCTACACATTTCAGAGGCTTTGTCAAAGGTTTGGGATAGATATGGCTGGTCTGAAAATCCAATAAAAAATAAAGAAGTTGCTCAAAGCTGGGTTCTATGGATTCAAGCAGGCGTGCGGAGAGATTCGGAGACAAGCCCACCGAACGCCAAAAAACAGATTCTTTTTCTTTTACAGGCTTGAATGGGTCTGGACAATTATTGTTTATAGAGCAAAGTAAATCCTGAAAAGAAATTGTTTGGTTCTGAAGGTTAAAGGGTGGCTGTCTCAAAATGTCAAGTAAACAGCATTGGGGGGGTCTGCCTACAAGTGGAACTGGGTTTTACGAACCTCGAATCAAACGTTTCAAACTTTTATTAGTAAAGAATGAACATTATTGTTGTTCTGGTCAAATATGAGATATTGTATCTTCAGCAATACACACTTCTTCATCTAGCGTCCACGTCGACTCATACAGGAGGTCCTGCAAAGAGGTACGTATTTTTATTTATTTGATCTTTTTTATCAATACAGGTAAAGCACAATGAACGTTGCTTTTCATGCCATTGGCTTGTTGCCTTATTGTAGCCACCTGTTTCATGTGTCATGCCTGAATACTTCTGCCCTGTCTTACCATGTTGTTGTTTTTTTTGGTTCCAGGTTTCCTGGTTGTAATTTCTTTTAGGTTTTATTATTCTTGTCAAATCTATCAGAAAGTCCAACAACTACTCTTCAGAGTCTCTGAGTCACAAGATTTGTACATGGTTTGAGTTGCCATGTTGTATTCGTTTTACCTAGAATAAGTCTTCAAAACAACCCCAAAGCCTTTTTGCCTCTATGTTTCACTGTAGGGGTCAATTTTATACAGTTTGAGTTATTACTTGAGTTAAAGTAGACTACATGGTACAAATGCACTTGCCTTCAAATCTACTTCAATATCCAGAGAACTATGATTTATTACTGGTATGATGTTCCAATTATCATTTTTATCACACGACTCTTTACTTAATCAACTCAGTTAATGTGAACAGACTCGAATGTGACCCTCAGCACACTGATCTATTAATAGACTGATATTAGAGTCAAACACTGATTAATTTCTATTACAATGATCATGAAGCCAAAACCTTTTCAGCTACTAAAGAATATATAAGAATATATAAAATCAGCCCAAATTGTATTGACATGCTTACTCAGCAGGAAAGTCTTGTGCCCTTCATCTCAGGCATACTGTAAAAGGTAATTTTGATTATGTTAAGTGTGTGTGTGTGTGTGTGTGTGTTTGTGTGTGTTTGTGAATGCTTTAGCGTCTGTTTACGGACCACTGTACCTCCAGGAAAGATAAACCAAACACTATAGATATGTAATATTCTGGAGGTCAAACTGGTGGAAATGGAGGTCACACCGACTGAAATCCCAAAGCAAGGAAAACTCATTCGGAGCAGTAATGAGTTCTGACACTCTCTTTCACTCTCTCTCTCTCTCTCTCTCTCTCTCTCTCTCTCTCTCTCTCTCTCTCTCTCTCTCTCGTTTTCTCTCTCTCTCTCTCTCGCTCTTTCCTAGCTAACTGTATCAATGTCGCAATTTTGCAAAGTGCCGTCTCAGCACCGGCGTCCTCAGGAGCCATGCGTAGGCACAGTGGGTTCACCATTACACCATTGTTGACACAACAAAATCATTCATCACTGTACTTTATTGCTGATTCCGTCCTGTAGCTCCATGACATGGAATGTTTTATTTCTATTGTTTTCTTCTTTTATATCATCATCATCATCTATTAGGTTCCATTATGCCAGTCTGTAGTGTATAAGAATTGTGTGTGTGTGTGTGTGTGTGTCTTGGCTTTGAAAAATTGTGGCAATATGAAATCTAGTGTATGAGTAAAGCTTGAATCTGTGCTAAACTGGTGGTTTTTGTGAGGAGCTTCTGATCTTAGCTTTGCTTTCCCTAAGTAAAACCCCAAAGGTTTCCTCACCATCAGAAACACAAAGTTAAACCATTCACATTCCTTGATATGCAGCTCACAACTTTCAGTTTGGGGTTTGGGGTTAGGGTTTGGGGTTAGGGTTAGAAGTTAGGGTTTGGAGGTAAGGGTTGGTTAAGGTTAGGGATTGGAGGTAAGGGTTAGGAGTCAGGGTTAGGAGTCAGGGTTTAGGGTTAAGAGTTAGGGTTAGGAGTCAGGGTTTAGGTTAGGGGTTAAGAGTTAGGGTTAGGAGTTAGGGTTTAAGTTAGGGGTTAAGAGTTAGGGTTAGGAGTTAGGGTTTGGGGTTAAGAGTTAGGGTTAGGGGGTTTTGTTCAGGGTCAGGGTTTTGGGGATTAGGGTTAGGACTTGGGGTTAGGGTTAGAAGTTAGCGGTTTTTGATTAGGGTCAGGGGCTTGGGGGTTGGGGGGGTTTGGGTTTAGGGTTAAAAGTTAGGGTTTGGGGTTAGGAGTTAGGGGTTTTTAATTAGGGTTAGGGTTTGGGGTTAGGGTTAGAAGTTAGGGTTAGGAGTTAAGGTTAGGGTTTGGGATTAGGGTTAGGAGTTAGCGGTTCTTGATTAGGGTTGGGGTTACCGTTAGAAGTTAGGGTTTAAAGTTATGGTTAGGAGTTAGGGTTTGGGATTAGGGTTAGGAGTTAGTGTTTGTGGTTAAGGTTTAAGGTTAGGGTTTGGGGTTATTGTTAGGAGTTAGGGTTTGTCTTAATATTAGGAGTTAGGGTTTTGGGTTGTTGGTTAGGGTTTGGGGTTAGGGTTTGGGGTTAGGGTTAAGAGTTTTTGATCAGGGTTAGTGTTAGGAGTTTGGGTTTGGGGTTAGGAGATAAAGTTTGGGGTTAGGAGTTAGAAGTTAGAGTTTGGGGTTAGGGTTAGGGTTAGGAGATAAAGTTTGCGGTTAGGGTTTGGGTTAGAAGTTAGGGTTTGGGGTTTTTGATTAGGGTTAGGGTTAGGACTAATGCTATAGCTAACCCTAACTCTAAATAGGGTTAGGGTTTTCAATAATGTCTGCTTTTTATTAAAATTATTTTTTTCTTTGCAATAGTTAAATGATCAGGTTTAGTGAACACTTGTTCCTCTCCTGCTGATCAATCGAAGGTGCTGCTTTAGATATTCAGCATTGCAGAAATGTGATTACTGTTCGCAGCGCATTTCCACCTCGCTTCATCAGTCTCCCTGACCTTAATTCTTCACATTTCCAGACTCTACACAGTTTTAACACGAGGGCCGCATAGCAGTGAAAGAGAATGAAGTTTGTCTAGTCGAGGGGTGGACATTGCATTCAGGAGAAATCAGGACAAAAGAAACCGAGTTCATGGCTGATTCGGTATTCTGGAGGAAGGATGCTGTAAATTATTGATTGTTGTTGTGACTCAAATGCAGACGGAGGGTGAATGTGGTTTGTAAGTGCCTCATCTGGGCCGGCAGCGTTTACCTTTATGTGGCTAGCTATGAAAAGTCTTTTATACTGCATACATTACCCACAATAATAACATTTCTCAGTTAATTAGCATTTTCAGAAATTGAAAGCATATCAGCGTTACAACAACTGTAGACCAAAATGTCCCTAATGTATCATATTAACATTGGATGCTAAGCAGCATTGTATATATTTGCTAACATGTTAATGCAGCATGTGAGTACAAAAAACCCAAAAACTCAGCCGAAGCTCTTTGTTACATTTTTACACTTCATTATTGGCCATTTTATACGTAGCACTCCGCTCTCCGGAATCATTAGCAGGTCACTCGGGACACGGACGCCAGGGAGTTTTTGAAGCCATTAGCCCGTAATGCTAATTTAAGTGTGATTGAATTTAGGTTCGTAAAGAGGATTTTGGAGAAACGGAGCTACTCCGGCTCGATCCCAAGTAATTGGGGTCACCCGGAGGATATTAAACCACAATTACCTCACGTTACTTCCTCGACAAGAAACGGCCAAAAGTCTCGCACTCGTGCAAGATTCCCTCGTTCCTGACGCCAGTCACATCTTTTACCTTGGCATGGTGTATAGAGAGAGAGGAGGAGAAAGAGAGAGAGATGGAGAGAGCAAAAGGTCAGCGACTGTGCCAGCTTTCAAAATAGGCGCAGACTATCACGTCCCCGTGTGAGAGCCAACTCCATTAGACAGTTACAGTGTAACAGACATGAACCCAGACAGTCTCATTATTTCTCGCTCTCTCTTTCTTTCCTACTCTCTCTCTCTCTCTCTCTCTCACTCTCTCTTTCTGTCTCTCTGCCTTAAAACGAAGCCTTTAACATCATTCTGGCCTGTCATTTAACTTGGTTAAAAAAAAAGATGAACATTTTTGTAGCATATATTGTAGCTAATATTCTGAAAACGCCATGTTTTGCTAATCATTTAGTCTCTAATTCTGCTCGATTTGTTTCTTCACACGCTCTGAAAGAACTTCCTCGTTTCCAACCCCGAAGATCCGCATGGAATCTTTAGCAGCTTGTCCTCTATTATGCCAAATCCTTTAACATCTTAAAACTCCACACACTGTAACGCAGACGAGACACAAATCTTTTTTCCCTTCGATGCTAACGCATGCTAATTTCAAGCTGTACATGCACATTATATAGTCAGCGCCTCAAGTTTCGCGAAGTCTTTTTTCCGTCTTCGTTTTCCGACTTTTTGCTGATCACAGCTTGCGCGCGAACACTAATTTGGCAATATGGCCCACTGCTGAGCTCCGTAGCGATTATGTTCCGAGGGCATTTCTTTTTAGGAGTCTAATCACATTTCATAGAATTCGATTTGCAGCGAAGGCGACGAAGCAGCAGGATGTCCGTGATTCCGTCTTCATATACGCTGTATACTTACAGCCTAAAATAATTATTTCGCCGCTTCTTTATTAACATTTTTCTGTTTGTCTTTATGCCTTATGGTGCTTTGTGCAGCCTTTAAAACCTTCGTCCTGTTTATTTTTTATTTTTTTTTAGTAAAGTTCACATTAGAGTACAGTAGAGAAATAGGTGTGTGGTAAATGAGGTGGCGTGTATGCAGGTTCCGAGCTGACGCTGTTGTTTTTTTTTTTTTTATTATTTTTTTATTTAAATAAATAAATATTAAATATTTAAATAAATATTGAGTTGACAATGGAAGTTTCTTGGGATCAGTTCCGGGGCCACAAATCAATTCATTAGCTTTATTTATTTATTTATTTATATTTAAATAGATAGGAAATTGAGCAAAACCAACTGTAATATTATTTATTTATTTATTTATTTATTTATTTATTTATTTATTTATTTATTTGTTCCTCCATTTATTCAATCAATCATTCCAAATGTGTATTTTCAAATCCATTGAAATTTATCACACGTCTAGATCGTATAAATAATCATCCGGGGGCCATTAAATATGACGTTCACAAAGTATATGAATAATAAAACTGGTATTTTGTAGCCAGAACATAACAGTCGGAATTGCGAAATACTTAGTGACAGTAATTTTTGTGTTTTTAAGTATACATTGGCTCATGGATATCTTACACATTTTTCCCTCCAGACCACCAGAGGGCAGGCTTTGTCATTCCTCCAGCGCACACCCTCAAACACACTTTTGAATTTCTTCTTTTGCTGTCGCTTCCGTGTGGTTTAACGTCGCGCACCTGGATTGTTTTACTCATCAGCCACATTATTTAAGCTCCTTGTTTTGAGCTGCTCTTTGTTGGCGCATTATCTGGCTTTTCCAGTGAATTGCACTGGGTGTTTGCTTTCCTTTTATTTGTTTTCCTTCTCATATTCTCAATGCATTATCTCAAAGCCTCTGTACACTGTGCGTAACTCCCTGCGATTATCTCATATACGCCGTATTATCTCGACGCCTGCGATATATTAACGTGTGCCTTTTAAAATCTCTCACTGCCGTCTCATTGGCTCAAAATACTTCCTCACTTGTTGCGTCAATTATCTCCGATTCAATATAATACAAACTGTTAACTCGTGGCTTTAACTGAATTTGCGACCACAATATTCACAATAGTGACATTTCAACCATATGATACACAGTGGAAAAAAACGTGTACACACAATAGGTACACAAAACTCTAAACTAACAAACACAATGTGATCATGTGCAACATTTTAGTGCAGTAAATGAAAAGACGGCATGAGACGAGGAGTCAGAAACACGGCCGAAAAAGTAAACAAAATTATGTTTTTTGGCCGCAGGCTCCTACGCCATGGCTCTAAAATAGAATCTGGTGACCTCAAAATAATATCTCAATGTCCTCCATACATCTTCTTCTGCTCTCTGTATATTCCCGCCTGTTCTCAAAAGCTCTCGAAAAGCAGTATCTCGATATTTGCAATGCATCTCGTTTTGTGGTCTCAATATATTATTCATGACCTCACTCAATAAAATTGGGACCTGAACGTATTCACGCATGACCACATGGTGTCCTCATCCAGGTCATGGCCAAGAATATTTCATGGTTTTGATATTTCCCTTATTGAGACATAACCATCAGGTCATCTTGGAGGCTCTGACAGGATTCACAGGCTTTTCCAGAGCTTAAAAGCTTTCAGCATGGCAGGTCAGTCCTCACCTGCTGATGGCTTTGCAGTGTTCCATCTGCCATGTCTGTCGCTCGGACTACGGCTTTGTACCAATCGGTCAGCGGCTGTCCGTGAGCAGAGCTGGCTGTGCCGCTTTAAAGATTGATCTCGAAAATACAGCAAGACTAAAGACTTCGCTAATGATGCCTGATGGTGTGCTAATCATTTTTATTTATTTATTTTATTACAAAAAGGGATAAAGTTTGGTATATAAATACTATCTCATTTTTTTTTTTCTGCAAAAACAATTCAGTCCGCAGATCAAAAATCATTCAAAACTACAAAGGGAAAGTTGCTCGTATTTAGAGTCGGGTTATGCGCGTTGGAAAAAAAATACCGAAATCTTAAGCGATCTTGGGTTCCGTTTTCTACACGTTTAACAAGCATTAAAAAAATTCGAGAAGCGTTTAGATCTGAGCTCCGAACGTGCCGAATTCTGCGTTGAGCTCCCAATTTCATGGCGTTAATTTAACTCCGCGTACGGCCTGGAGGTACCAGCTCGCTGCTGAACGACTTCACAGAGGCTCGGGAGCTGTTTATAGATTTCCCTGACACACACACACACACACACACACACACACACACAGTGTTTAGCGTCAGCTCTGCTGGATTGGCGACTGCTGTGAGGAAGAAAAGCAGATTATTCTGCACCATGTAGTGTGTAGTGGACCTGCAGGCAGCAGTGATAAAAAGCTGTGTGTGTGTGTGTGTGTGTGTGTGTGTGTGTGTGTGTGTGTCAGTCAGAAAAATAGAATCCATTTTGCGATCCTGACTAAACGATTTTGACCAATGCTCTGGGAACAAAATGTTATGTAATAGACAGACACGGTCTTTTTCTTTTTTTTCTTTTTGCTTTCCAAACCCTCAAACTGCACACAAACTGCTAAATGTAGAGTGAAATTTTTTCAGCTTGTTAGGAAGCTGGTGCCAGAGTACGGGGTCAGTCTGGAGTCCTGGTAACCCTCCAAGGCAACCCTGGAGCAGACCAGGTTTTCCTAGACCAGGTTGAGCCTTGCTCAAGGGCCAAACGGTGGCTTTACATTTACATTCATAGCATTTGGTGGGCACCTTTATCTAGAGTTACCTACAATTCTCTCATTATGCTCAATGGGCAGTGGTGGTTGGATTTAAACTCACGACCTTCCGATCAAAAGTCTAACGTCTTAAGCATTGAGCTGCCACTTCCCGCTGTGGGCTTTAAACTCCCAACCTTTTTATCAGCCACCTTGAGCTTTAACCACTGAGCTGCTTCCTCCCACAAGTCATAGAATCTCCTTGGAACACTACCTTCTTATAACAATTGGAGGACGAGAACAACGGATTTTTTTTCTCAGGTCTCCATGAATTGGTTTTCTCGAGAATCATAAAGATGTACGAAGGGTATATTTAAATACTAGGTGGCAAAAATAATCACCAGCAGAGGTTTTACTTGATGTTGGTCCCGCGGATGAAATCCCTCCTCTCCTCCGTTGCGCTTGCTACGGAACTTAATTGCAGCAGTTTGTCTCTGTTCAGGGTAATTTCCTGAGGGATTTGGTTGTCCAAATCAGTCGTCTCTGTGCGCAGACAGACCTGGGTGTAGAGTCTGACTCACTGGGTTCAGCGTTCCTTCTAGCTTGAAGGTCACACTGGCAGATCTTTTGGAGAGACAGAGAGCGACAGAACGAATACAAAAAGCTCAAATACACACCGATACCCAGTACTTCTTCTTCTTTAGTGTTTATTACCAGTTTCTTCTCTCTAAAAGAAAACACAATATCATTAGTTTGTTGTTAGCATGAGATTTTAGATTAGCATGCACCCTTATATTAAAATTTGAAAAAGTAGAGATCCCTGAGAACTCTAGTGTGAATAATGGATGTAGTTAAGTGCTCCATTCTTCTGCTCACAAGACCTTTTATAAGGAAATTTACTCCACACACACTCGATTCGAGGAATTTGTTTCCAGGTCAGATTAAACTAGCTGTTCGCATCGAACGTATAAGTACTGTAGAGCGATGCTGGACTTGATCAGAAGGTCTTCAGTTCAGATCCCACCACTGCTGTCTGCTACACTGACACAGGACTACAGGTAGCACCCGATCGCCATCACTGTACACCTCAACATGGTTTATCTGTAATAAATAGACATTCGGTGCCACCCAGATGATGATGAGGTTCCCTCTTGAATCTGGTTCCTCTGAAGGTTTCTTCCTTATGCCATCTTGGGGAGTTTTTACTTGACCACAGTCGCCACTGGCTCACTCATCAGGGACAAACTTACACTTATAAAGAACACCTTAGTCATTCTTTATCACCACATTATCTATGTGAAGCTGCTTTGAGACAATGTTCATTGTTTAAACTGTTAATACAATGTTCATTGAACTGATTGGCCCTTGAGCAAGACCCTGAATAAGAACATCTGCCAGATGCTGTAAATGAAATATTCCATTGATTGACTAGTTGGTTAAAATGCCTAGTTTACATGGGTACGCTATTTCAAGACATCGACTTATACCAACAAAGCGACGAACAAACAAACTAAATGACTAAGATAACACATTGGCCATGACAGGAAGTCAAATTTTAGTCTCAAATCTTGTTTCTGGTACAGAGTGAGGGGTCACAGGTGCGGTCCGCCACTTTCCACACGCAAAAATTTGCATTCGGGACACATGAGCACCGTACTAAAAGCCCTGTTCCCTAAATGATGTACTCTAATATAGACTGGGTTTATTGCAGGGGGTTGAGAATAAATCATCATATATCTAGCATGGATTAATAAGCTAAAGATCTTCAAGAATTGTGTTGCCCCCCCCAATGATTTCTTTTCATACAGTACTATTTAACAGATGGTGGATTTCTTTCACATTCGGACAAACCGCACAGCTGCCAATTCTCTGTTTCTGTCTTTGTCTCTGTGTCTGCTCGGAGTGACGCCTGTGGCTGGTTGAAGTGGTGATACCTTGGTAAATCCGGTTAGGTATGAGGTGCGACAGAGGGAGGCGTGAACACTGCTGTTTGAGATCAGCGGGTTTGGCAGGAACAGACGGAGATGCAAAGTGATGGAGAAGCTGATTACAGCTTTGGCAGAGACGCTAGATGCAGATGGCTTACACACACACACAACAGAGAGGCCCTCCTTTGCGGTTTATTCTTCCTTCTTTAGGTCTGTCTCTCGGTTGTAGACTCCTGATTAGAAAATCAGATCGGATTTGAGTGGTGGTTAAAGAGATAAGGCGTCTGATTGAGACAGCCTGTGAGTCAAACTCGAATGATGGAGCTGAGGCTGAGGAACTGTTCAAGTAAAGCGGTGTAACAGAAGTCACGTGTCATGAAACTGGCCGATCTAGACTACGCCCACTTCTGGTTTTATTGTTGTCAAACATATGAATATTGGTGTGTGTTTGGGTTTCTAAAGTATTTATTAATGCTAAATCAGGGACGAATCACTAAAGCCTTTGGTTTGTCCTTGTCACGTGTGTGTGTGTGTGTGTGTGTGTGTGTGTGTGTGTGTGTGTGTGTGTGTCTTCCATACTAATGCTATTAGAGTTTCAATTCCCATTAGTGAAATCACTCCACTCACCCGGAGACGGGTTTTTTGTTTTGTTCGTTTTTTTTTTTCAGCTGTATGCTTAAAATGTGTTCTAGACAATCTGCTGTGGAAAATACCAGGTGTCCTTGTGTTACAGAAACATAATCAACTTGAACATTGATCCTGTAACTTCTATTAGCAGTCACATCATCAGTAAAGAGCAGTGAGCCAGTTCCATACACATCCATGTCCTAACACTATGTCTGACACATGATATGCTATGCTTTTGTATAATTTATCTCTTCTTCTCCTTCTCCAGACATTTCTCTTTTTTTTAACATTTGGTATGGTTTTATACTGGTTTCATATTGCCCAAGATTTGGATTTATAGGTGAGCTGCATTTTAGCTCATTAATGCACTGCTGTCTCGCTCATAAAGCCTTTTATTTTCTCCAGGATGAGAACGCTTTTGATCTATATAGATGAAAAAATAAACAGTTATATTAAAGGCAAGGTTAAATGGATAAAACATAGCATGACATGTCATTACAATTATGAATGAACAAATGCTGGGAAAATTGCAAAAGAATAATCAACCTGCTTGGCGGTAAAGGTAACGCCACTTCGTTACATTTGTTATTTGTCTTTCATTTTTTGCCCCCCTAGTTTTTTTTTTGTTTTTGTTTTATTTATTTATTTATTTATTTATTTATTTATTTATTTATTTATTT
>JAAIIK010000180.1:174237-195468 GCA_014706435.1 Silurus glanis
ATCTATCTATCTATCTATCTATCTATCTATCTATCTATCTATCTATCTATCTATCTATCTATCTATCTATCTATCTATCTATCTATCTATCTATCTCATGCTTTTTTTAAACTTGTGTAATGGCTCTCGAAAGGGTAAAATGCTACAAAATTTTTATTTTTTTTAATGTTGTTATCTGTAAACACTATCCCCAGAACATTCTTACAACCCGGTACTGGGTCGCAGTTCGGTGGTTGGGGACCCCTGATTTATAGCAACATCACAAGCAATTGAGAGAACCAACTACGCAAAAATGTTTTAAACGAATTATCTGTGTAAATGTATGATTTCTTTTAGTTTGTTCATCCTTTTTATTTTATCCATCATCTTTGCTATCAGTGGCGCAGTGGGAAACCAAAAAACAAGCTTAGCATCGAATTAATAGGTGTGAAAGTGGTGCTCATTGGCGGTTGCTGGATTTATTGATTCATTCTTCTCCCTCGCCACCTACATCTTTAAGCTCCAGTGGGTTAAAACATCAGCCAGTGCCAAAACTCCTTCAGTTTGTTATTTATTGATTTATTTTTCTTAGTTCGATGAAAATGCTACGCAACAGGTTCAAATGAAGTGATACATCTACCACCTAGCGTTTAATCCTGTAATATGAGTGAATTTAAAACATTCTCAGGGTTTTCCAGAGTAGAATTTCTCTGAAATAAAAGTGTGTACTTTTTAGATTTGTACTTTACAATAGCAGAAGAAATAATTTGAGAATAAATTTGCATTTCTAAATAGTCAAAAGTAACTGCTAGATGCTTGTGGGTTTTTGTTTACATCAGAATTTAGTGTTTTAGAATGCTACATTTGTGATCAATTTGTTAAAAATACATGTCCTCCTTAATAATTTCAAACGCACAAATTACAATAGTATTTTTTTCCCCCCTTTTTTTCTTCTGTAGATTTATGGTGCTGCATGTGTCATGTGCTACAACTGTGACAGGGTATCATTTTGTAATCAAAAGAATGATAATCATACAGGAAAAATGTTTTTAAATATTATTAAATACAATAAATATCCCGATAAACGGGGGATTACTGTACTTTTTTGACATACCTATTTAAAAATACATATGGAGACCTACCACAAACCTTTTCTTTTCTTTCCTCTTTTTTGGTCAGCATTTATGCCTTTTATAATATTGAAAACAGAACAGAAGAATTTCAAAAAGATTAGTTTTTGTTGGGTTGATGTTAGATTTTATACTGAAATCATACAAAAATCTATAAAAAAAAATACTTTGGGATATTTATTGTAAATAATTTATAATCTACAGAAGAAAAAAGGGAAGAAAATAGCATTTTTGGGGTGCCATTTTATGTATACAGTACTGTTCAGTTTGAACATTTGACTTCATTTTATAATTAATAATTCGATTTTTATTAATACATTTCATTATTTCAACATTTGAACTCCATAAAAACAATTCCCTATAAGTTTTTTTGGTCTATTGTGCTGAAAAACCGGGAAAATCGTGAATTAATTACGTGGCAAATGCAATTCCGCGATAAACCGGGGGGCGCGAGATTCGGACCGCGGTAAAGGCGGGGGATTACTGTATTCCCAATGCTTGTTGTGTACCCTATCTCCCATGCATATCAAATTAAATTCCACACGAGAGAGTTCACCCAATCCCACCATGTCCGAGACCGATAAGCTTTTGAGGTATAAAAAAAAAGGTTTCTAAAGTATTCGGGTAAAAAGCAAAAGAATGTTGAGCTTATAGTCTGTTCATTCACCTCAGATAAAAGGATTATAAACCCCTCCAAAAAAAAAAATGCAAGAGAGAGAGAGGAAAACAAATGCATTGCATTATCTAATGGAGGCATCCGCATCCATTATAATTGGTCGAGTCAGTGTTGCACTAAATCTTGTTCAGTGGCAGTCAGACCCTGAGAGTGGAGCCATTAGCCCAAGCTGGAGCAGAAGCCTGATAAATGGGATAAATGTGTGCTGACAGCCTGTGTTTCCTGCCTCGGTTGGCTGAAGGGCTAGAAATCAGTGGCACTGCATGTTAATCCACTCTTTTGTGGCTCTCAGGGAGAAACACATGGACTTTCCAATGCAGGGAGCCGGTTGGCTGATGATAAATTCCAGGAGTGACTCCTTTACACACACACACACCTGTTTTCTCGTGTGGATGGATATGGCCTGGGTTAGCACACATCCATAGCCTGGACGAGAAGAAGACAGTGCAGTCAACGAGGTGACTGCCAATTGAGCAAGTTTGAAAGCACTCTGTGACTGCCAGGTTCTTGTTTAATGGAAAAGAATCTGAATGAAATCCAATAAATTTCTACCAACAAATGCAAGGTAGTGTTTGTCATGTCCAGGACAATTTCTTTTGGTTGATATTGTAGGATTTGTATTGCTTATAAATCCAGCCTTTTTTTATTATTATTATAATTTTTTCTTTATTTTATTTTATTTTTTACATAATTTTGATTGACACCATTTCTTACCTCCCAACATATTTGTAGTCAGGTGTTTGGCCAAATCAGCTCACACTATGCACTTGTTTTTGTTTAAAAAAGTCTGAAATATAATATTTCTGATATAATGATATGGCTCCTGGGTCATTCTGTCGATTCGGGCTCAAGCATATGCTGAAAATCTTTTTCTTTTTTAATTGGGGCCTGAAGATTTGAGCTGCACTTTCAGGTTAATTCACATGCTCAGTCAGGCAGCATCTAAGCAGGTTGTCGGTGTTCGGGTATCTTTGATCAGTATTTCTGTTTTTTGCCAATGATACATGCTCTGCCCACACAGTCAGCCACCGTGGACCAACACACCTTCATACCTTGCAAAAGTTCTGTATGCATTGTAAAGTGGTGATGGAAGGTCTGGGGATGGTTTGGATCGTCTGAAACCTCAAACTTCAACGAGGTGCTTTATGCCAAAAGGATGCTTTAATCAAAACTCCAAAACCTCAACTCTACACTTATCATTCTGAAACTCAACGTTTCTCAAAGTGATTCATGCCGACGTTACCTTTTGACCTCACACAAAATTGCACTTACAATGAACCCTACACGCTTTATCTAAACATGCCAACGTTTACATTTCTTTTTGTGCTTATAAAGTTGTATAAAAGAATGTAGAAGTTTAGTGTCGGTAAGGTTGTACCTTTTTTATAATTACACGTTTTTATTTCTAATTAGGGCGACTGTGGCTTACTGAGATGGCGTGAGTAAGAAACCTTGAGAGGAACCAGACTCAAAAGGGAACCCATCCTCATCTGGGTGGCATTTAATGTCCATTCATTACAGCTCTATCTATTGTTGAGGTGTGCAGTTCAGTGGCTTCCCTGTGATATTAATCCTAAACCCTACACCTAACCAACCTTAAACTTTCTTAACGTGGGACATTACCATTCGACCTGGACACCAAATTGCTACAAAATGAAACCTCCTAAATCTTGACACTAAATCATGAACTCCTGATCTTCAAATCCAGATACAACTTTAAATTTCTTCACATTTCTAGCATTACTCTTTAACCTCAAGTTCCAGTTTTAGCTTTGTTTTTGGCAAGTCTAAAGATTTCAGAAGCTTTTTTTTTGTGATGCTTTGTGAGCTGTGTACTGATTGTTCTATGAAAGACTATTAATATAACTTCTGATGAGTGTAGTGATGTTTAATCAGAACCTAATCAGAACTTCGGCCACTTTTATCATTTCCAGATAAATTCTTAATCAGTGACAGCAAAGGACATTATGAAGGAATGATGTCTGATGGGAACTTGAAGCCTCTTGATGTAAAAGAATGGATTTGTAAAAGAATGAAGGAAAGGAATTGGACCCGGTGACACTTTTTTTTTATTCAACAACTCCAGTTCCAAAAAGTTGGAAAAATGAAAACGGAATGCAATAATTTGCAAATATCATAAACCCAAACTTTATTTACAATAGAACAATTTTCAACTAAGGAAATGTACCATTTTAAGGGACAAAAAACATTCTACCTCAGACGCCTTCAAACCTGGAGGTAGAACTCACTATTGACGGTCTGGCCCCTGATTATGAACTCTCAATGACGTGAATGTTGAAACACATCGAGGACGCACTTGTTTGAGCTACAGACCTGCCTCACCTTTTACGATAATAGAGATGATGTGCTGGGGACGAACTTAGCAACAACACGGTGCACCAGCACCAGTAGCACCGGATGAACAGGACGACATTTTTTGACACACTGACTTGTAAAGATCGGCGCTCCCTGTGACTGTGCTGGCAGCCTTTGCTGCCATATGTTGCTGCCATCTTTTAATACCACCACATATTACCTAATCCCAATGTACCCAACCTAATATGTACAGTACATATACAGTCCACTTGGAGTTTATTCTGGTAGTTTTAATGGAAACACTTACCATGTGGTACAAGGGGGTGTCGGCCGCTGGTAAAGAAGGCTGTCAAAAACCTGGAAGCAAAAACCCCAAACTAATCAGCAAGAAACATTTGAGAATGGCCAAATAAAAAAGTTAAATCTTTTTGATGAGCAACATCAAAAGATTGGAGGACCATGGAGCACAATCTGAGTTATTATTTTGACAAAAAATGTGCCCTTTACAAAACATAGCTAAGTTACTAACATTTTTGAGAAGGTATGCATATCATTATGAATATAAATCCAAAGAATTTGCCTTAGGATACAATCCGCTTAACAGAAATGCCAGACTAACCTACCAGAAATCCTCCACAAAAGCTTGTAAAAAAGAGAGAGTAGAGAAGGAAAGAAAGAGCTCACGATCCAAAGCATGCCACGTAATTCAACCAACACGATGTCTCCAAAACGTCCTACATGCGCTGTCCCTCTAATAAACTCGTTTCTAATCCTGTCCATCCTCGTCTCTCCCAATGAAAACATCTTACTTGCTGATTAGAAGTACCAGGATGACTTCGGAAGCGTTTAAAACGAAACTGCCGAGGTCACCTGACTTTGCCCTTATGGAGCTGATTTTAACTTACAAAACTGAAATCAGATTGGGCGTTAAACAAGCAGCGACTAAAGGCAGATACATTAAACACAAGTTAAAAAATGTCTCGTAAGCGGAAACTCTAAATCAGACAAAGGTCCCTGAGTTCCAGACTTCAGGTCGATGCGAACTACAAAGGTTTGAAAGCTATCAAGTGCTTATGACTAGTTTGTCCAATTACTTTTGAGCCTGAAAAAATGGATGAAGTGTCAAAACTGGCTGAAATATCTAAACAGTTTATAAACAAAACTTTCAGTGAGTCTCTCTCTCTCTCTCTCTCTCTCTCTCTCTCGCTCTCTTTCATGAACATGAATCGATCATGATCAAGAGGAAGCTGGAGCTTTATTTCCCAGTTCTGCACTCCTCCATCTCTTTCTCAGTAACACACACCCAGAGGCAGAGAAAGAGAGAGAGCACATTTCAGAGAGAGAAAAAGCGAGAGAGCGTAACCCCTCTCCGTCCGCAAGGCTCTTCACTTTTCATCCTCTTCCTGTTACGTTCTCCAGAGGAGCCGAGAGCCTGCACTGTCTGTTCTTCCATTCATCCCACCTGCAGGCCACAAAGTCCCATCAGAAGCTCTTCACGCAAGCGCAACTTTATTCCTGTCGGGATTTTTCTCAAACTTTTTTCCCGAAAGCACCACACAAGCAGCCTAGTTTCGTTCTTTCTTTCCTCCCCCCATCACTTTTCCTTTTTTCCTTCCTTCCTTCCTTTTTCGCCCCCATCACTTTTGCTTTTTTTCTCCCCCCCCTTTTTTTTTCTCACCCTCTTCCTTTCGTTCGTTCCTTCCTGTCATTTTTTTTCCAGATAACCCTTTATTCCTTCCTTCCTTTCTTTTTTTTCTTCTTCCTTCTTTCCCAACACTCTTTTCCCATAACTTTCCTTCCACACTTCCCTTCAACTACGTGAATAGTCTTCCTTCATTTTTTCATTCTTTTCCCCATCACCCCCTCATCCTTCCTTCCTTCCTTCCCTCCTTTTTTCTTCTTTTTTTTTTTTTTTTTTTTCTTTTTTTTCCCCCCCCCCCCCCCCATCATTGTTTCTTTCTTCTTTGCCAGTGGAACGTGAAATCTTCTGCGCTTGCTGCAGGTTGCACGATGCCTTGTTTTCCCAGGACGCGTTTCCATTAGTTCCCGGATTGAACCACGCGGTTTATGAAAAACTCCAACTCCGCCGAGTTCATTATCAACCGTGCAGCGCGAGTCGCGTTAAAGCTGCCATGCTAGGAGCTAACAGATGGGAAGAAATATGCAAAACAAATCACAACATCCTCAAATAATCTCGTATTCTCAATTTCCCTCATGTATTAAAAAAATAAATAAATAACAAGAACAACCAGGATTTATAACTAAACCAAATGAAGCAACAATGTGAAGAAAAAACAAAATACTCCTCTATTTTTCCTACATGTTGCTAAACAGCCGGTTAGCATGCACGCTAATACAGAGACGTTTTCCAGAGCTATGACCGATATTGCAGATACTAGATTTGCTTTTCAGGGGATCAAATTATAGGAAAAAAGCTGAACAAAACCACAGATATTGACGCTAGCATTAGCAACAAGCACATGCGGCTAAGTCAGGTGATCTGGGAATGAAATTGAACTGGAGACGAACAGGATTAGCGCAGATTTTTTGGGCTGGATTTTTTTAAATACATGAAGTGTAGTTCAGAGGCACATTAGCATGCGTAGTTCAGAGGCACATTAGCATGCTGGGCAAGACTTCCTGTATGTGGGCTGGGGATTAGTAGCTGAATGTGTAAAGCCCAGCTCTTTTTGCTAGCGGGTGAAAAAGACCACACCAAAGCTCCAGCTCCAATCCCCTTGGGACCTGAGCAGTGGTCAGACATGCATGCGTGCGCGCGCGCGCGCACACACACACACACATAAATACCATTAGCATGCAGCATCAGCGCAATTTATACATATTAGCAATGTTTTAGAAAATAGACTTGGCAGAGTGGGCTAGGTTTTAGACACACACACTTGAAACACACTCCACTTCTCAATTCCTTCCTACTTCCTTCCTTTTTTTACATTTTGTTTTCCCAATTTTTCTTTTCATTCTGTCGATCATTTTTTTTTCTTTTTTTTTTTTCTTTTTTGCGCCAATAACGCCACATCTCTACGGGACAAAGTGTTGCCGTTTGCTCACGAAATGCGGAAACTTTGGCGTAATGCTAACCGGGGTCTCAGTAAAGTGTACCGAAGTCACACAGGTCGAAGATAATAAGCATCTGACCAAAAACTGTACCTCATGTTGTTCTCCTAATCGACGGGGCTGCACTTTCCAGCGTTCAGCTCTGACACCAAACACAATGAGCGAGCATTAGAAGACGGACGCATGCTGTAATTAGTACGATTACAGCTTTTAGTCTGTCATGTTATTAAGTCCCAAACTACAAAAAAAAATCAGTTCTCTGAGAAGCTTTTGCTTTCTGTGCTAAAAAAAAACTGAATAGAATTGAATGAATAAAAGATTTTTCTGTTGAATTTGTTGAAGAAAAGTTTGAATGAAATGCGCATGATTCATTCTCATCATCATCACCAACATCGCCATGATTTCCATTATCATTTGTCGTTTCAAACATCGTTGTCAGTGTCCTTAGTGTTCTCCTCATGATCATCGCAATCGCCAGCATTGCAGTCATCAGTCACCATCATTGGAGGTGGAACTTAATTGCATTTGGACTTTGGATCTGATGGTCATGAGCCACACCAAGCTGCCACTCCTGGGCCTTTGAACTAAGCCCTTAACCCCATCGCTGCTCGGATGTATGAATGATGTAAGTGTAATGCAAGTCATTCTGGATAGGGCATCTGCCAAATGCCATAAATGTAAATCATTGTCATCATCATCATCATCATCATTGTCAATGCCCTTGTGATCATCGGCATCATCACCACCATTGCCATTGTTCTCAAACTCACCATCACCATCCCCATCATCACCACCATGCAATGTCAGCAGGTACTTGGATGCTTCTTCCCTAATTCATTTACACTTCTTTTGCTGTTTGCACCCTTTACCCATAATGCAGTTTGCTCTAACACCGTAATGCAGTTTACTTCAACATAATCGCATTTCCTGCCGTTCTCTAGACCGTTAAAAAGGTCAGCACGCAAGACAAATCTACAGAAACCAAGCGCTTTTTAAAACCTTTTGTTTTTGGGAAAGGAGCCAGACAATTCATAATGAATATAATCGACCTGCATTTTAAATAATAATAATAATAATAATAACGCTGATAATAAGAGGAAGAATAGCAAGAAGAATTAGAGAATTAGAAAAATATCTATTATAAAGTGCACTAGAGAGAGAGTGAGAGAGAGAGAGAGAGACCCCCCACACTGATTCTCTCTAAGGATCTTCTCTGCACACTCAGGGTCCGCAGAGGATTGCTATTACCTACAGTAACGTTGTGATTCTTCTACCGGACCAGAAAGCCCGATCGCTGCAGATTTCATAAGCGTCTATTAAAACAAGGAATGGAAAACCAATATTCCCAACTTTACATGCATTCAATTTCTCCTTCTGCATAATTTTCCAGAGCAGCTGGTAAAAGCGCTGGATGAGGCGAATGTGAATCCAGCAGTGGCAGTAAAAAAAACCTCAATGTCGTCGAGGTCAGAGTTGATGGAGTGCGGCCTATTCTGCATTCCGACTGGAAAAAGGAGTCAATCCAAATGCCACCAATTAATGTAATTTATTTATTCAGCTTGTGAGGGGAAAAAAAAAAGGAAGCAGGCCAATTTACGGGAGCCCAGCTGTCACTGCCAGATTACACAGTCCCGCTGAGGGAAGAGGTTTGCAAATAAATGGAAGAGAAGCCTCATTTTCATATCATTCTACACCGGGGGTGAAGCCTGGCTGCATTGCCAATCCTTCAACATGAGACTTCCTGACTGGTTTTCAACCTTCCACTGAGTAGGATTGCAACTGTAGCAGGAGGAAAACTCTGAGAACTTGTGCTGGCATTCTACTTTTTTGCGATGGACCTCTGGAGCTTTCTGTATCTCTGACTCCACTTCCGCCACCAGAAAGATTGACACGTGGCAACAACCGAGTCTCACCCTAAGATAATCTCTTTACTTTAGGACATCAAGTAACACCATCTTGGTATAGGTTCCCTTCTGGAACATGTTCCTCTCACATTCTTCTTCATCTCTGAAGTTTCTCCTTGCCGTTGCCCCCTCTGCTTTATGACTATGTATATTATTAAAAGTATTCTTGCCTTTTGATGGATAACCAACAACTAAAGAGACTTGGGGAAGAGGTGGTTACTTCCTGATTGGAAGATCACAAGTTAAAATCCTACCATGGCCAGGCAGCCACTGCTGGACCCCTTAAACAAGACCCTCTCAGATGAGGTTGCTCCGGATATGCAATCTATGTATAATATGGGGCTTCAGGAGAGGTCTGCATGATGCAACAATTCCGTGCATCATGCAGACCAATTAAATGCTGGCTGGGAGAGTAATCAATCATAGGAAGAACTTGAGGTGGAGCCAAGAGTTTAAAAGCAGCACCCTGAAGCCTTTGTGTCAGAAGACTGTGTGAAGCCCACCGTTCTGTCATATACAAGCTCACTAGGTTTAAAAACAACAAAGACTGTGCATGGAGCTACTTTCTGTTATGTAGGTCTTGAAATTGTCTAGACACCCTCGGTTAAAGGGTAGGTGCTGCCCCTTGTATTTTTGTTAGCTTAGCCTAGGGTAGTTAGCTAGTTTGCTTTTTATCATTTTCTATGAATCAAGTCATCTTGTCCCACATTCCACCCCTTTCTTGAGGTATTTTAATGAAAAGAAAATGAAACAAGTAAAAAAGATTGAATATTGAATATAAAGGTAAAGTATTTTGTGTATTTCGAGCATGTTCCTGTATCATGGATCTAAAACATGGATCTAATCATTTCAAGAGTAGAAAGCATACATGGTTTTACACCAGCTCGACCATTAGCTTATTCGCAGTGGAGGCTAGAACCTGTGTTTTGCCTTTTTATAGTAACCCCACACCCGGTCTCCTTTCTACTATATTGCCTATGCTAGCAATCCTTTTTACATGTGGAACGGAGTTGAAATCTGAGTTCCCTCAAGGACCTATTAAGTGGCAGGCCGCAAGTTTGTTTGCTTAGTCTCCCCCTCGCACTTTGAACATAGTGTCACTTTTTATTATTGCTGTTATACTTGAAAACATACACAACAATGCCAGGGGTATTAAAGAAAACTAGAGCTAGCACAGTGTCACTCTCGCTACTCACTCTGTGCTGGAAATACGATTTGTAGTACGTCGTAAAACAACCTTTTTGTTTTGTGCGTGCGAAAAATCGCTGTCGCTTCCCGCCATGACCAGGGTTTTTTAAGACGGTCTAGCAATATGGATTCTTTATGGCTTTACGTTCAGCTTCGAGAGTTTCTTTTAAAAGAAAAACAATCTTGACAATTTCGAGGGAGTGAAGGTATAATGAACAGAAGACCTGAAGACATTTGTTAAAGTTTACTGAAATAAGTAGGACGCTTAAGTATAATGTGGTTTATTTAATCTTTTTAATTATGTGCCAATTTAATCGATTACTCAATGCAATAAATAAAAAAAAGTGTACTATCCTATTTACAGATAAGTAAAAAAAAAAAGTTCATTTTTCTGTGTAGCATTTAAATATTAGGTTTTAATTTATTCTGTCATTTTCTCGATTAGCAACATTTTTAGGTTGCAACCTTTGGCCCCAGAATCAAATCATAAAATCCACTCTTGAATGGCTATTTTCTCCAAACATCTACTGTTCAGTGTTCCTTTAATAATGCATCAAGATGGGTTATGTGGGTTTTATTCCTCTTCACATTGAAACATATACGGAGACTGACAGTTGCATGCAGTTGGGTACCTTTAGTGGTCCTAAATTGGTTCTTGGACCCCTCTGGCGACTATAAACAGCTTCACTCTTAGCAGAATGCACCATATGTCATTTCAGGATTTTCTTACCTTGTCACAGTCCATTCTAGATACTGCTTTTGAAGGACGTGGACACTGTGGTTGTCACAAGACCAGAATTCTGGTCGAAACTTTGGCTAAAATGAAGGGCATCTTCAGTATTTCAGAACTTTATCACTATAGCGGTGGATTTGCATTGGAAGGTTGGCCAATTGTTGTCTATATGTTTAATAATCCATTTTGGAGTGATAAGTGTATCTCCCAATACGTAGCTTGCCAAATTGTTGCATCTTCGTTTTGATCCTTCTTGGCCCGATGCTTAGCCTAACGTTTGTCATGGTGATTTATAACCCTGTTCTTCAGGAGCAGTGTAGGCAATCTATACTCAACCCTCGCTTTCTGAAACGTGGTGTTAATCAATTCGAGTTCCGAAAATAGCCCAGTTCTTATCATTCTCGTGCGATCTTTATAGACCTCCAGGTTCTGATCATCGTCATTCAATAATTCTCTCGAAAATACCGCTCTTTGTTGTTTTGATTATATCACAACTCCATGCTGACTGTGGGGATTCGTTTATTATTATTTCTTTTTTTTTTTTGCACGTCCTCAAACATTGTTGTTTTTTCATGGCTTTCTTGGCGCTTAAAAGCCCGAATACAAAACGCAATGCTTGTGCCAGGCTTCTGCTTACACAGGCAGTTGGACTGGGTGCCATATTACCCAGCATGCTGAATCTGTGAGGACAGGTCCTGATCGCATATTCGGAGAGCTTGCCAGTTTGTTATTCTGATGGCTGTGTTCTCTTAACATGTAAACAGAACTGAGTTTATAGTGTGTTTTTGTAGTTTGGGTTTAAGCTCTGGGTGCAGGAAAGCAGTCGGTTTTAAGGTTTGGATGGAGTAATCTAGTCAAGATTGCGTTTTAGGGGGCTGTAAAGTTGTTTGGTTAGAGTTGTGAATAAAATGTTGGACTTCTGATCAGATGGTCATGGGTTACAATCCCAGCACAACCAAACTGCCATTGCTGGGCCCTTGAGCAAAGCCCTTGACCCTCAATTGCTCAGCTATCTAACTTCAAGATAACTTCAAGATAACTTCAAGGCGCTCTGGATAAGGGCATCTGCTAAATGCCATAAATATAAATGGATAGTTTTGTATTCTGGGTATGCTGCAGCATTTAGGTTTGGGTTCTAGGTCTAGTATAGTAGACAGCTTTGGGGTTTGGTTCTGGGTAGAGTAAAGTCATCAGGTTATGGCTTTGGATTAACCCAAGGCGTGGATCTTGGTATGCTGAATCCAAACAGTCTTCAAATAGCTTTTTGTATTTGCTTGGATCATTGTTTGACTGACCTACCCTCACATCATCAAACGTACCCCTCCTGGACCAGATTCTGGCAACATAGCTCTGGAGTTCACAGAATTGACCAATAAGTTTGCGATACACAAAGAGGACTCCATAATCTTGAAACTTTTAAATTTTTTTTTTTTTTTAAGTAATCAAAGATTGATTTCCCCAGAGTTTCCTCAATATTTTAGTTGAATGCCTGCATTGACTCGCAATAGAATGTGGTTATTTTAGTCAGAACTCTGGGATTTGTTGTCCAAACATTTTTCTGACAGCCAGTTATTGCCTGCCACTCAGTAAGATTGTACAAACTCATTTTATGCTTTTTTTTTTTTGTGCTGCGTTGCTGTTCTGACACCGTCATTAGTCCATTTAGGATTTTTTTTTCCAAAATATAAAAAAAACCCCCAACTCCCGAGTGTACCTTAACACACACAATCTCGAGGGGTTGATTGCTTGGTTCCTGACTTAGACCTGTGCTACACTATCAGCCTCATCTAAAAACCATTCACTGCACTATTTACTGCACTTGAAGATTGAGTGGATTTTATTCATTGGCTTGAACCGCCCATGAATCCGATCGAACCGTAACCCTGCATTGTGTAATTTGTGTTAATAATTGTAACCTTCGCACGTCGTCATTTTTTTGTTTTTGAGAGTTTACCGGCTCAAAGAATTTATTCGAGTCATAGAACTAAAGTGCGCATAAAAGTTTTAAATATAATACGTCCTAGCCTGGTATTTTGTCAGGGGTAAACCCGTGCCTCCGTCTGTTCTGTGGAGCTAATGGGGCGAACAGGTCTTATAATGAAAACTACACCATGTAGAAAATGTAACGACAAGCTCACGCACTGTTCCTCTGAACGCTCATCATTTATAAATGTGACATAGCAAATAGTGAAACCCTGCAAATATATATATATATATATATATATATATATATATATATATATATATAAATATAAATATATATACATACATATACGCTGGGTTTGTTCTTTCCGGTTGCAGCGAATACCAGAATGTGTCGTTTTCCAAGCGCTAATTTAAATGTCATCGTCAAATGTCAAATGTTTCTTGCTTGGTGGGGATTATTTATTTTTTTGAATAAATTTGAATACTAAATAGATTATGCACATTTTAAGGGTTGTATTTGTTCTCCTCGTACTCCTATATTGACAAATGCTTTGGCGTTTATAATGGGCAGCTGCAGAACAGGACAGTGTCGATGGTGGAGGATTTCACCGGCAACATGGATGAAAATGTGGATAAACCTGCTTTTAATCTGCTTCTGTATCCTGCTATGAATAATCAAATATAGATTATATAACAGATTCTAGTCTACACAACTCATTACTCAAAAGTTGAACTTAGAATGAGCGTATATATGTACATATACTTGACTAGATGTTGTATAGACTTCAATATTCTGTTAAAATTTGATCTCAAATGTGTACATGCATGTTACTCACATATTATTGTAGGAGAACTTGTATATAGTGTAGTGAGTATTTGACCATTAAGATGCTATAGGTAAGTAAAATAAGACATTTTTATGGCATGTCAGAACATGTCCAGGATCTAAAATAAGGTATCAGACTTCTGTGAGTTTAATCAGATATCTATCTGGCCTGAGTGGGATGAACCCATGGTCCTGTAAAGACTGGAAAACACTAAGGGGGAAATCCCAGAGCTAGAAATGGCAGTGTTGCAAGCATTATATGCAAATTATTCATCAAGCCTAGACGTATCACTGGTCTTTTACTGGTCTGTTAGCCTTATCACCCATGTTCCAGTCTCCAAGTTGCATGGTTTATCACCGATATTATGTCTGATACATATTCCTGTCATGACCTTGCATGCCTGTGCTTGGCCCCACGAAATTAACTACAAAACCAACCGCCCTCAACAGAAGATATGTGCGGTTGCGTGCTGCCTCACGAAACCTCAATCCAATACTACTAATGCGCTGAGGTAAAACAGAAGGATTAGTACACGACATCCACCACATGTCCCCTCTCTGACAGCAATCGCAGATAAACTGTTGACATTATATATCATTAAAGTCTGTGGTGGAATCCTTCGTGCTCCTTTATCAAACACTGCTAAATCGTCCCTCGGTCCCTACAATCCATCACACAATGAGCGCTCACACCGTTTCCCCCAACAAGAGGAAATGATCGTTTTGGTCCAGTGGGACTGCAGAAATAGTGCTGGTGAACAATAGCAATCCCCGACTGTGCACGGCATGTGAATGTGGCTGCCCATTGATAGCGACGCTCATTTCGGGCCTGAAAATAGACACCAGCTCCAGGGGAACCTCAGGAGTCTGATGAATGGAGGTGGAGCTCGGTTCAGGCTTTTGCTAATTTGATTTATTTTTTGTTATTTGAATGTTTGAATCGAATTCGCAGTGAGAGGCAGCCACGAATATCCCTATGCACCGACGCTGGTCTTATTATTACATCTAAGCTTACTTTTGTATGTGTTTTTAAAATATTCATACATATTTAAAAAAAGACAAAAGAAAAAGAAAAAGAAAACAGACCCAGATATCTCCACCCCTCATCTTGAACCATTTGTACCTTCATTTATTTATTTATTTATTAATATATATATATATATAAATTACATTTATTTATTATTTTATCATTTGTTTTTATGTTTTTTTGTTTGAAATTAACATACAAGTTAACAGGAATATTCCTAATCTTTTGTATGAATTTTAATGAAGCTTTCTAAAGGTCAATATTGTTTTGTGCATTTGCAACTTCCAGCAAAATAATTAATAATAGAAAATAATAATAAAATAATATGTATTTTATTTTATTCATTTTTTTTTTTTTTTTTTTTTTTTGCAAAAATTTAATAATAAAGTAAATGGGAGATTTTGGAAAAATTCATTCATTCATTCATTTTCTCCCGCTTATCCGTAATTCGGGTCGCGGGGGCAGCAGTCTAAGCAGGCCCCCGCCTTCGACTGCTGCCCAATCCTCACAGCACCGTCCCTTACGGTCCCTCCTGCAGGTGGTGAGCCAACGGGAAGGCGGCCCCACGTCACTCCGACGTCACGGACCTTGATATTTCCCTCGTAAGGGACCCCCGGAGCATAGAGGGTTAAGGGCCTTGCTCAAGGGCCCAAGAGAAAAATTCAATGCATGTTTTTTTTTTTTAAAAACTCAATTCTGACGAATGCAAAAAGAATTGAAGAAATGTCCCCGATTTTATAGTGTTAAGAAAACGCCTACAGAACAACCCTTTGTGCTTCTCTAATACTAAATCAAGCAGTTTCCCATGTTGTTTACAAGCACTTCAGATGCTTGCTATTTTCCACTCCGCAGGACCTCCTCGCTTGCCCAAATGATTTGTGATGAAACCCTGCTAAGTTCTCCCTGCAAGGTCTTGCTCCTCCTCCATCTCCTCTCTCCCACTCTGCATTTCGCAGTGTTGTTTTCCGGCTGGTTTTGGCATCAAGCTTGGTGCTGAGAGAGGTCTGTCCCACCACGTCTGAGGTGAGGAGGGATTTTCGGAGCTCTTGCTCTTTCACGCTCGGACCTCGGCACCATGTTTGCGAATGCGCTCTGGAAATTACTGGCGCAGTTGTTATAAGACATCAGCAGCAGTTTTTTTTGCTTTATTTTCCAAACCATGCTGTTGCCTTGAACAGGTAGCTGCCTTGAGTATAAACTACACAAAACACATTGTTTAAAAACCTAAAATTAATAAAAAAAATATGTCTATAGTTCAAGTTTATTTGTATTGCACTTTTCACAATGGACATTGTCTCAAAGCAGCTTTACAGAATTTAAGAATGAAAGAGAATGATGTGTGTTTATCCCTGATGATGACGTCTGGGGCGGCTGTGGTGAAGGAAAAACTCCCTTAGATGTTATGAGAAAGAAACCTTGAGAGGAACCAGACTCAAAAATGAATTCATCCTCATTTGGGTGACATCAAGAGTGTGATTATAGACTTTAAACAATACACAACACTGGAGTGTAACAGAAGGTTTTTGTGATTCAGTTCAATCAGGACACAGATTACGTTTGCCTGCTCTGTGATCCAAGATGGTGTCGAGTCACCTCTCCTCTGCGAATTGATGGCATCAGTTTAAAAGACAGGCACGGCCTCTTCATCATAAACGGGTCCGGACACCGACTTAATAACTTCTATCTATCAGCCTCAACGACTGTCCATAACCCAGACATTCAGCGAGGTGACGTATCCCTGCTGGTGGGGGCCCTGTCACACCGACAGCCAAATTTAGTGTACATCCTCAGATATAATGAAAATATAGGAACAGCATTGAAATGAATACAATTCAAGGTTTTGTTAACGCAGCGTTCAGTACCTGCTATTTAATTTAGGACGTAATGAAAAAAACTGGAAGCTGGAATTTTATGATCAAAAGTAATGAAACACATGACTTCTCCAGGTGATTGTATAAACGGGTATTGGTTTGTTCTGGGTTTGAGAAAAATTTCATAAAATAAAAGGTCAAACCAACACCAAGATCAGAGCGATGTCTTCTTCTTTCGGCTGCTCCCGTTAGGGGGCGCCACAGCGAATCATCCGTCTCTATACTACTCTGTCCTCTACACCTGCTCAAAAGAAACACACTCATACACACTCTTTCAAACCAACTACAGTCGACACCCCCCATAATTCGTGATTCGAAAAATTTGCGGGTTCCCATTGGAACCTAACTAACAGCAAGCGGATTATCTTAAAATCAGTGGGAATCCGCAGCGGGACCGAATGTTCAGAAACTTTAGGAATAACATTTTAAGCTCCATTTTTACCAACAAATTTCATTACATTTTTGAAAACACATTGTATTATAGTGTCAATGTCTAGATGAATCACTAAGGTACCATAGGGTCTACCGGGGTGCGTCCAAAATTCGCAGCTTTTTCGGAATCCCCCAGAACTCTGGGGGACCACTATACTTGAATGTCTTCCCTCACCACATCTATAAACCTTCTCCTTGGTCCTCCTTCCTGGCGGCTCCATCCTCAGCATTCTTCTTCCCATATACCCCATGTCCCTCCTCTGCACATGTCCAAACCATCTCAATCACACCTCCCTCACCTTGTCTCCAAAACCTCCTACATGCTCTATTCCTCTAATAAACTCGTTTCTAATCCTGTCTATCGTCGTCACTCCCAACGAACATCCCAACATCTTCAGCTCTGCTACCTCCAGCTCCACCTCCTGTCTTTTACTCAATGCCACTGTCTCTACCTTTCTCTTCTCCATCATATCAGCTCCCTCTCTCCCTTTACCAGTCATAGTGCCAACATTTAAAGTATTAACCCGAACCTCCACTCTCCTCCACTTCTCCTTTCCCTGCGGTCTCTGTAGACGTTTTTCTCCTCTCTTTCTCCTCCTTTGCCCAACAGTAGCCCAATTTCCACCGGTACCCTGTTGGCTAAATACCTGTGTGGTT
This sequence comes from Silurus glanis, assembly GCA_014706435.1. Classification (NCBI taxonomy): domain Eukaryota; kingdom Metazoa; phylum Chordata; class Actinopteri; order Siluriformes; family Siluridae; genus Silurus; species Silurus glanis. Next base: position 191,978 of record JAAIIK010000180.1, read on the forward strand.
GTTGTTAACCCGGGTCTCGACTGGTCCTTCATAACACATAAACACTTTACTACGTAGTACTTCATCGAATGAAGAGTAGGTAAAGAGTATTCACTTATTAATAAGAATCCTAGGACAATTTCTACAGAATTAAGAGGTTACAAAGTACAGTAAAGTGCTTTAATATTGAAGGACCACGAAGTCATTGGGTGGATCGGAGACCTGAGGAGTTCTAGCAAAATAAAAAAAAAGAGGCCGTGGCTCACACCCATGTGATTACGACATGCTATCTGATGACTCGAACACCAAATCATTGGCGATCAGCGTAAAAATGGAGAAGGCCAGCTGCGGGCTAATTGGTTAGAACAGATTTTGGATCCGCTTGGCGCGCTTTTCATCACGTTCGTCTTAACTGGAGTATGTGCGATATGGGAGTTTGTTCGTTTCCGGGAACATTTTCGACTGCAGTCTCCTGATATATTTAGAAATGACTGAAATGTTTGTTTTTTTCTTCAGCAGGATTTGGACTAATTTTTATAAATCAATATACATTTTTTTTTTTGTCATGTTGTTTATATGGGCAAAGCAATCAAACAACCTCCTGTTAGCGCCTCCATAATAGTAGCTATAAATGACCTTTCCTTTAAAGCAAACAAAAAAGAAACCTTTGTACTGTTTAAAAATTAAAATTAAGTCGTAAACGCCGCCTGAAGACACCGTGCCTTAAGATTGCTACAAAGCACTAATGACGAAGACTCCTTCTATCAATGTCAAACATGGATCTCCTTCCAAAAAACATCACCTTCACCACTGCTGAAAGTCTTACCTACATGAGTAAACACTTCTACTTCTTACTTTTAGAAGATCTTGATTTGATTTTCTTTTTGCCTCCGAGATCCCTCCCTGCTGTGTTCTCCCAGGGTTCCTCTCACCTTCTCTTCGAGTTCCTCGTGATGTCACGGCCTCCCGTCGAGAAAGGTCACATCCGGGCCTGCATTCTAGCAGGTTCTCGGAGACCAGCGTCCGCGGGGAGTTCGCTTTGCTTCGTGTCCGAATTGATTTGGAAGGTTCTTCCAGGCCGGCACATGGTGCAGGACATGTCTGCGGATGCGCTTTGTGAATTAGCTTGTCCTGGAGTAGAAAACAAGCCGTCTGAAAGACTCTGAGGTTCATCGATTGCATTGTGACGGTTGATTTTGACACGATTTTGAAAGTTTTTACGTTGAAAATTGCCTGAAGTGAAAAATAAATACAAAAAATTCGAAATAAAGATCAGATTTAGCAGCATGAGTGTAGAAACGTGTGAAAACCAAGTGAATCATAAACATCGCTTGGGAAAGTGTAGTACTGTTCCACAACTTTACGTGGTTTCTGTTTAAACTGATCAATTCGATAACACTGATCGGGTCGTTGCTTAATGAAGGAAGAAAGCATGGGATCAGCGGGCTAAACGCTTTGCGGATTTTCCAATTATTTCTTCCCATGATTGAGGCTTTACAGTATCCAGGAATCCTTGAGGATTATTGTAATCAGTGTGTCTATTGATCGTCTGTCTAAGCTCCAGGAGAAACACTCGCCACTCTACGCTCCAGTGTAAGGGTATTGACTCGGCCTGACAAAGAGGGAAATAATTGACTCGGAAATCGACCCGAGTCAATTTCTGTTTGTACTTTATTGCAAACCCCCCACTCCCTCCCCCCGCTTAATGAAATTATGATTTAATAAAAGATCATTTACATGATGACCCAAATTCTTTTTTTTTTTTTTTTTTATAACATTAACATTAGCATGACCTGTTTATTACCTTTTTACGAAAAACTCTGGTATCGCTTTGTAAAATCGAACAAATCTTGCAAAGGGTAAATAAAAAAAAAAAAAAAAAAGATAAAATAAAATAAATAGAAAAAAAAACCATAAAATCACATTAAAAAAAAAAATATATAGAAAATGTGGGGGAAAGACATGCTTTTTTTTTGTATTTATTTATTTTTGCATTGTTTCACCTCAGAAATGACAGTGTTAAAGACTTTCCAAAGAAAATAATCACATTTATATATTTATATATATATATATATATATATATATATATATATATATATATATATAATTTTTTTACATGAAATTTACACATTGTTTTTAATCATCACATGATTTTTGCAAATATTAACAAATTTCTTTTCTTTTTTTTTAACCCATTATTTTGTTTTCGCGCGGGATGCTGATGATTAAAAAGAATGTGTAAATTTTATTTTCAAAAATGTTATATATATAAATGTGATAATTTTTTCCCCCTTAGACTTTTGGACTTTTTTCCCTAAAAAAAGTTCCTTCGTCCTCTTTCGGAAAGTTTTAACACTCTGTCATTTCTGAGGTGGAACAATGCAAAAAAAAAAAAATAATAAATAATAATAAAAAAAAACCCCTAAAAAATGGCACTCCAAGCCTAGTGATCTGTGTCTCGGCCATCCTCATGGATCAGCAGCTCTGGGAACAGTGAGATGAAGGATGAGATCAGTGTGTTTCTGTTTGTCCACCGGATCCTGTCTTGCTCATAAATCCACACATTTGTCCGGGTTGCTAAATTAAATACAATGCTATTGGGTCTGTAAGTGCATTTATGAAGAAGCGGTGATTTGTAACAATCGGAGAGACAAACTTCGATGAGAAACTAGCGGAACCGCGAGACGCCACGCCTGTCTTCAAGGACATGAGCTGATGCAGACAGATGTTGTGACTGAAGTTTACTTCTTGCTAACTGCTAGAAGTAAATAATATACATGCCCCTGCAGACGTTTCCGCTGCCTTCATACCTCCACCATGAGGATATTTAATTTATGCTAATTCAACGTATCTGTTTGTGCACAGGAATTTTCTGCTCTGGTTTACAAAATCACTGAGCAGTGAATATTTTCTTTATTAAACCGTTAATAGAACCGGCCGGAACCGGCGGCCCGTTCCGCGATCTGCATCCTCGGTCCTGAGCCATGGAGCGAGATTTGAGGAGAAGAGGGCACTTGTGACCTTCAGGCTATTTCGAATTGAGATGTTCAGGAAATGTAATAATCAACATCTTTCATCTCACCATCTGCTGTGCTGTCATTTGTTTAATTATGAGGCTTCAAGAGGCTTCAATAGGGAATTCGCAGCTCAAAAAAAAAAAAAAAAAAAAAAAAAAAAAGAAGGTAGCAGAACTGAACACATGGGCAGTCGGGCAAACCGAAATAATTAGGCTGGAAATGAAACTGTTGTTGATTGGAAACTGGGGATCAACATCAATTATTTATCGCGTTATAGTTTGATACACTTCCAGTCCCAAAGGATTTGAGCAAAGCTTACAATCTTTCCAGAATTTCTGGTGTTCCTAATAAAGTGGCCGGTTTGTGTGTGTGTGTCTGAATATTTTGCATTGGATTCTATGTAAATGTCTCTTCGATGCTCTGTAGTAATACCTGGAGGAAAAGTTTCTTTCTTTCTTTCTTTCTTTCTTTCTTTCTTTCTTTCTTTCTTTCTTT
>JAAIIK010000180.1:195478-270514 GCA_014706435.1 Silurus glanis
TTTCTTTCTTTCTTTCTTTCTTTCTTTCTTTCTTTCTTTCTTTCTTTTAAATCCCAATATAAAGAACCCATCAAATAAAAAAAATAAAAAAAAACAGTAAGAAAAAAATTTTTATCATTCTCTATTTTTCCCTCCTTTTCTCTTGCTTTTATTTTCTTTTTTTTCCCTGTCATTATAATTTACCTCTTCTTTTTAAGTCTTTATTTTTTTTTTTTTACATTCTTTCTTTAAATCTTTTGTTTGCTTTCTTTCTTTCATCTTTGTTTTCATCCTCGTGCACTCCGAGCTCTTGCTCGTATGAGACTGAATCCCACACCTGGTTGTTTTCTCTTTTTAAATTACACACACACACACACACACACACACACACACACACACACACTAAAGTGAACCTTGTAGATGTGAAAGAATGTGAAAAATTGATGATGTTGAAGGAAACATGGATGATTTTAGGATTATAGTCTAACTATCTGATCAGTCTAACTAATGTAGGAACAATTTTTGGAGTGAATTAGACCAAATAAAAATAGTTCCTATATTTACAAGGGTCATATATTTTGACTATAATCAGAAAATCATCCATGTTACCTTCAACATCATCATGAATTCTATAAAAAAAAAAAAAAAACAACTATATACAGTCCCTGACAAAAGTCTTGTCGCTTATCTATTTTGTAGAAACACCTGCACCTATACAGAAATTGAACAAATTTACTGCAAATACAAAAATATGTCAGCAAATTAAGTAGTGGTGCTGTGAGATCCAAATGTAATATCTTGTATGACTTCCATGAGCTTGAAGGACTGCATCCATGCGGTTTGGCAAGGATTCATACAATTTATTGATGAAGTCATCAGGAATAGCAAAGAAAGCCGTCTTGCATGCCTCCCAGAGTTCATCAATATTCTTTGGTTTCGTCTTCCATGCTTCCTCTTTCATCCTACCCCACGTATGCTCAATGATGTTCATGTCTGGTGACTGGGCTGGCCAATCCTGGAGCATCTTGATCTTCTTCGCCTTGAGGAACTTTGATGTGGAGATGGAAGTATGCGATGGAGCACCATCCTGCTGCAGAATTTGGCCTCTTTTATGGTTGGGAATATAAGAGCTAAGATTTCTTGGTATTTTAGACTATTGATGTTGCCTTCCACCCTGCAGATCTCTCACACACCCCCATACTGGATGTAACCCCAGACCATGATTTTACACCAAACTTCACTGTTTTCTGGGTGAATCTCGGATCCATGCGGGCTCCAGTAGGTCTCCTGCAATATTTGCGGCGACTGTGGTGTAATTCAACAGAAGAATCATCTGAAAAATCCACCTTCTGCCACTTTTCCAGCGTCCATCCTTTTAGCAGGCTGTGGACCTTGGCAAATGCCACACGGTTTTTCAATTGTCTTTTGTTTAGTGCTGGCTTCTGGGCACTGATTCGACCATGGAGGCCATTTCGAGACAGAATCCGACAAACTGTTCTGGTTGACACAGGGACTTCAGGTGACCAGGTCTCGTGGAGCTCTGCTGCAGTGGAAAATGGGTGTCTGTCACATCTGTTACGATCTGTTTGCCAAAAGTCTGCACTTTGTCACTGCTGAAGTCTTGAGTTGTACCATAGATGTTTGGAATTAGTGCAAATGGTTCATCAATAAATGATACGAAAAAATCTCACCATTTGGTGCATACGATTGATCTTTGTTATAAGTGTGTATATACAGCTTCTAATTGTTCTTGATGCAGGAACCATTTTCTTCACTTCCATCCAGTCCAAAGAGGCTTAAGGAGGCATTGTAGATCTTCTAAGATAAAACTTCACCATGGGGGTGAACGCTTAAATTTTTTTGCCTTCCAATAAATTCACACGAAATAAGCAGTTCTATGGCGTTTATCATAATTCCAACAATTGCGTAAGTCTGTTTAAATATACAGCATGCATTCGAGGAGGAACGATGGAAAGACTTTGTTGGAAATGTGCTCTGCTTCTGCTGAAGTTGTCGATCTTCTCTGGATGAAATTCCAACCCGGCGTATAGCCTGAGGTGCCTGCGATACTCGGAACGCGTTCGGTCACGTCACTTGAGAGAAATGAGCAGCTGGAACATCACAAAAATTAACTGTGGGGGGAAATGCGGGATAAACACACGGAACGTTCCGGCACCAGATGGTTCCAGTGACGGGTAACGCTCTAAATAAAGCATGAGGAAGGTAATTAGGGGTTTATTGGGTTTTGAAATGGTTCATTTATTTTTTATCTTTTTTTTTTTTTGCTGTTGTTTTGTTTTTGCAAAAGAAAACATTTTTGTTCTCGTTATTAAGTATTTCATACATCATGCTGGTGTTTTATACTCATCCAGTTTTCTGTGTGTTTCAGATTCTCCATGAGTTTTGGAGATAAAGTGAGAGAGGAGCGCGTGGAATGGTTCTGTCCAGAAACAAAAAGAAGGAAAAGAAGGAACATTGGAGTATGTGTAGATGGAGTCGCCAGGCAGGAGAAAAAGAGGAGGTTTATGGATGTGGTGAGGAAAGACCTGTAGGTAAGAGTGCTAGAATGTTTTGAAATGTACAACCATCTCAATCTCGGTTTCCTCACCTTGTCGTTTTGGAGACAAGGTGAGGAAACCGAGATTGAGATGGTTTGGACATGTGCAGAGGAGGGACATGTGGTATATCGGTAGGAGAATGCTGAGGATGGAGCCACCAGGAAGGAGGAAAAAGAGGAAGACCAAGAAGGAGGTTTACCGATGTGGTGAGGAAACACGTGCAGGTGGTTGGTTTGAAAGAGGGCGATGTGGAAGACAAGATGGTATGGAGACGGATGATCCACTGTGGTGCCTATTTTAAGAACCCTTATTCAGAGCGATCTTATTTATACAACTGAGCATTTATAGATTAAGGTCTTGCTCAAGGGCCCAGCAATGGCTGGAAATTGAACTCAAAAACCTTCTGTTCAGAAGATCATTTTCTTGACCACATGACCACTCCCTCTCCCCTCATTTTCTACCAGTTTAATACAAATCATAGACTTTTTTTTTCCAGAGATGCTAGAGAGCAACACATGACCACGTCCTCACTCAACGCAACATGTTAATCGAACATAAAATAAAGAAAAACAATTCAGAAAAAGTCTCAGCTCTTTATGTGGGTAATAAAAATGTCCGAAAGGTCAACAGAACCCCCCTCGAAGCTGAAGCACTACTGGAGATATAATACCACATGGACTACCTTCAAAAAAATATTCAGTAGTACATGCTTACCGGGAAGAATGCAAAGGTCATACAAGGATTTGGCATCATGTCATGGAGTATTTCAAACACTGATCTCCAGATCAACGCACTTAACAGCTTGGAGCAGATCAAACAGTGAAGGCGAGAACTTCAATGGATGGTTCCTCTAGGATTGCTACACCGTTGTTGTGTCCAATACCTGTACCTCCCTTCTCATAGATGTTAGCAGGATAACATCTCACAGCATTGATCTCTTATAATAACTGTTGTCATAAGAGCACCCAAGGCAAATCCCAGATGCTCGGAACACTGCTGTCTTCTCTATCTGAGCTGGATTACCATAGAATAATAACAAACCAACTCTCAATCACACGCTTCAGATGCTAAGCTTAAACCACACACACCTTGACTGAGCTGCTATAATCACTCCTACAGCTATTTAGATGTCTGATAACACACTCCGATTTGATTTATTTCTGTCTGAATCGGGAACGTTCGATACAGAAGCTCTGGTTGGACTAAAAATGGATTCAGCGATCAGCAATTACTGAGGATTCACCTCACAGTGAAACACTGCTAATGCTACATGAATTGTTCGTTCTCCTGATGGTTCGTAACTCACTCCACCCCCGAGACCCCCTCCCCCTCCTCAACACCCCCACACAACCACCCTGAGGACTTGTTTTAATTAAGTAAATAAAAGAGGAATAGTGAAGCAGATGGCTGGAGACGGAGAGAAAAAAAACAATCTTAATAATCATGTTATCAGATGATGTCTGAAGACTGATCCTGGAAGAACACCCTGCGGGATCTCCGGGAAGCAGGTGCTCTGAAAATGGGGTTAAGTGATTGGGTTTGTGCAACACGACGCTTCGGTTAACGTGTCGTCCCTCAAACAAGATCGATTTCCGAAACTACGCTTCGACTTTTGGCGGACGCTAAATACCGACAGCAAGTCTCGGAACACACTCTGACAGCTTCCTTATTTAAAAGCAGAAATTATTTGTGAGGGAGCCAAACATCTCACATGAGGCATCCTGATCACTCGGGGAATCATTGTTCCACATCGTAGAACACCTGACTCCAAACCTGAGGAGGGAGAGAGAGAGAGAAAAAAAAAACATAATGAAGAGATAAATGGATATGCGAATGCAAATAAATCCGAGGTTAATTAGAAAAGAGGATTCGCAGCTTTCGCTTCCTCGTTTATGAAATTTCCACGGGGACGTAGCAAAGCTGAGGCAGACCTTTTTCCAAAAATCTGAGATGATTTTTGACTTCTTGGAAATAGTGCTCAACTCAACATGTTCCCAGCATTATGGATACACCAGCTATGCTGACCTTCAAGTTTGTGACAGTCACCATTTTCTGGGATTCCCATTAAAGGATTACTTGAGATGGGTTAGCCAAATGGATCACCAGGAACAGGTGTTCTTTGTCTTCTGAAGATATTTAGAATTTAATATCAGAGCTGCTTTCTGTCTGCACAGATTATGTGCATCCCCTATGCTGTCTGACATAGTTATTTGCCAGCAAAAATGAGCATTTAAAATCATACTAGGCTAGAGGTACTTAGGGTACCCCGAAGCCTTCTGCACTCAAATGTACAACGTTCCTAATAAGAACAAAAAGATTGGGCATTTTAACATATTGTCCATCCCAAGATGACAAAATTGAGATACATGTAATCACCAATACTAACAGTATGTTAGCTAGCACCAGAATATATTTCAAAAGGTGGGGAAAAAAGCTAGCATAATTGACATTTAGCATTCGGCAAGAGCAATTATGCAAAGTGACTGAGCAGTTGAGAGGCTTGGTGGTGCTGGGATTTGAACTTGTGGCATTCCAATCCAAGGTCCAATGCCTTAACCACTGAGCGAACTCCCAAATTTTCCATCCCGAGATTGAAACGGAGTTGAATCGCCGATCCCATATATGTGACGACTCAGTACAGAACTACATATTGTGACTGTGATATGGATTCTACAATAGATCTTTGCACAATTGTGGTTCATTTGAAACTTTTGGTTTCAATTCTCAAATTTTTAAGCATATTTATTTTACTATTTTACTATTTACTATTTTATATTTATTTGGTACCAGGAATTTTTTTTTTTTAGGGTTTTTAATGACTGTTGTCTTCATGAACCTGTAGCAATTCTGAAATGTCAAAAGACAAACAAAAAAATTACCTCACAAAGTTGACCTGGTGTTTAGATCTTTTGACAGAAACGGACACTGGTTCCTTTTTTTTTTTTTATCATCACAAGCACTTAGTAAAACATTGACTGTTGTTATAAAAGCTAGCATGCTGTGAAAGCTAAGTGCCATGACTACTTTCTATCTGAGGACCTACTGAATCGATCATGGTTCACACTACTCCTGTGACAAGACTGAAGACAGGATAGTGGCTTGTACGAAAAAAATAGAAAATAAAAAGGAGGAAAAAAAGTCAGTATGTCAAATACAATTGCTAACATGGCCACGTAAATAACGTTAACACGATAGCTAAGCTGTCACCTTTATTAGCATTGCAAAAGACAACGTTTGTGAGATGTGCCGTGCTACAAGCCCTTCATTATAATCCGCCGAAAACATCTTGTCAGGGTTGTTATGTGGGAAGGAAAGAGGTTCGTGGCATATTTCAAAACAACCAGACTTCTGAACTGTCATTTCGTTACCAAGAAAAAAAAAATGTTGAAGGGGTAGTGACTAGCAGCAAATATAGTTACATGATCAACAAAGAGTACAACAAAAAAGCTAGCATAACACTGCATTATATAAAGTAGAGAGACTAGCTGAGAAGTGACAGTAAAAGGAGCTAGCATAACACAAATGCTAGGACAGTAAAAAAGTAGCATAATACAGTTTTATATATACGGTAGAAGGCTAGAAGAATACATTGGAGCTGTGAAGTTCTATTCCAGGAGCAAGCAAAAGGTCAAATCGTTTCGAAGGAGGTTTTTATTTTAATGACGTGAAGATTTAAATACATCAATTTTTATATTCAGATTTTTAACCCTTTCTGAGTTTCTGCTTTATTAGTTTTACCCTCACGTCCTTCCTTTTGCAGAAATCTCCATATCTCTGGAGCATTGAAGCCTGAATCCGAGCGTCGGCGTCTGCACCTAACGAGCCCAGATCTCCGGCGTCATGGTTTACGAGGCGGATCAAATCCAAGCAGAGGCACATTAAATCCAATCTCACACTTCGCTCCGAGTTTAGTATCGATCGGTGGGACATGCTGTGAATCACAAGGCCTCCCCGTTACACAACATGGCATTCAATCGGGACGATCGTCCTCTTTAAATCGAATTAACATCCTGTTTGATGGGACATGTGTGGTTTCGTCCTGGTGTTTTGTTCAGCACCAGTAACAAATATTTAGCGTATTAAATCTAAAGCTGAAAAAAATGGTGATCATTTCATCTACACACACAAACGCATACACAGCTAAACACACCTACAGACTAGCATGTGTGTCAGTGTGTTTTCTGATTCAAGATGAACCTTGCCTGCGGTTTACCGTGGCCAGCGTTTCATTCCAGTTAAAGGTCAGAGTGTATTGTCTGGACGGCAAACACACACATTCCGTAACCTCTCGCATGTGCAAGCCGAACATAAAGGTCACACTTTCTACCACTTGTGGGACAGATTTCGAGTTCTCACGCACTCTAGGTTTATAAATTGCTGAGGTCACGACAACCATGTGGAGTTCCCTGGGTCGCGGATGTGTTTTGACGTAGAACAAAAGTAAGGAATTAATCGTTATAAAGGGTGCATCACGACGGCTAATCTCGTTGTCGGCACCGTAGCACGTGTTTACGCTAGCATTCGGCTTCTTGTTACAGTGAGACGCACAAGTCTAATTCTCTTCTCACTCAATGTGTACAAAAATCACCCCAAAAAACAAGTTCCATTCTTTTTTAACGTTGCATTTTTACGTAGGAATTTATAGATTTCATATGTGCAGAGTTTGTGAGTAAAATATTCATAAACGGTGACACAAGCAAAGGGTTAAATCCTGAAGAGCACAACACACGGGGGAGCAGAGCTCAGAAAAGCCACACTATGCAAATGAGACAAAAGGACACGAGGAATGAACGCCGAACAGGTCCACACATTAAGTAGCAAGCCAATGGTGGGACATGGAGGAAGACCAGTTTAAAAGGCAGGGAGGTGTATTTCTGTATCGCTTTTCACAATGAACATCATTTAAAGTAGCTTTACAGAATGTAAGAATTGAAGAACACGATTTACTTATGTTTCAATTCGTGTATTTACCCCCAATGAGCAGCCTGGGGGCAACTGTGACAAGGAAAAACTCCCTTGTATGCTATGAGGAAGACACCTTGAAAGGAACCAGACTGAAAAGGGGGAACCCATCCAGCCAAATATAACATGCAGCAAGCAAATGTAACGCACATAGTAGTTCGTTATAGGTGTGTATCAAGTCAAGAACTTTACATCACGTATTATTTTAACGCAGCTATAATTACGCAAAACAGCGAAGGTGACCCCGTTGCGGCACGGGTCCCCCGGGCGCAGTCCATGGCGTTTCAGGACAAGGATTCGATAAAGAAAAGCGGCCCTTTCACAAGTCTGCGATGACAGAATCAATAAGAACCATATATGAGGCCATTTATTACCGTTGCTGCTGTAGCGCTAAGTTTGTGTGTGTGTGTGTGTGTGTGTGCAGGCAAAGTGGTTTGAGTTTTTTTTTTTTTTTTATTTGTCAGCACATTTCTCCGTGAAGTTTGCTGACTCGCAAAATGGCACCTTTTCACTTTTTTCAGGACAACGCCGGGTTGTTTGGGTTGACGACCCAAACGATTTATTCATACGAAACAATCTATTGTTCACATACAAATATCTTTCGATTTGGTTTACATGAGGGGAACAATTTCCAGAGGTGTGGCTTCTGAGGTCTATGTCATAAGACTTAAAAATAAAGATTCTTATGCATTGCCGAAAGAGTCACAGACTCTCACCTACTGAATAACATTTAGGGCATTTGGCAGACGCCCTTTTCCAGACCGACTTACAGATGACCCGTTGAGGGCAAACAGCCACGCTCAAGAACCCAGCATTGGTAACTTGGTTGGTCGACCTCAAGTCCGCCAATGCCACAAAGCTACCACCTCACCTCAGAGGTATGTTTCTGATCATTTAACCTGTTGCCTTTACTTGTCAAGGTCACAGGGGACTATGCCTGCATTTTAAGACATTATCATTTACCTGGCATTTGACAAAACCCCCTTATCCAAAGCGGCTTACAATAATCACATTTATACAACCAAGTACTTGAGGGTTAAAAATAAAAACTAATCTCCATCAATACCAAAATATGTAGTGATTTAAAGATGATCCCATGAACAACAAAAGCTGGAAAAAAAATCTGAACTCAGAAATGGACCCACTGAAATAATTTGCTTGAGAAAATGTTGGGAATTCATGTACCGTATGAGAGCAGCGCCAATTATTTGGACCCGTCACTAGAGGGCCTCAGCGTTCCCCCATCTGGTTTTGCCAAGTAATGGGTGATTGCCGCCACCTGTGTCTTGTTCTAAGTGTATATTTAGTTTAGGCCTGTTGTTTAGATACTTTTCTTTGGTGGTCAGTGTTGTCAAGGCCAGCTTTGTTTCCTCTTATCAATGTTTATAATTGAGTTACTTTCAACTCAATAATCCATTTAAAAATCTGCAAACTCCATGTTGAATATTCAAATCTGAAATATCTCTGCTTGGTGCTTGAACAAGTCAGTGATGGACTAAAGAATTGAACTGTAAAACCCACAGAAGGAAACATCAGTACATAGAAGCAAGTGAATGAATCCGATACTCGATGATGACAGATTAACACCTGTACTCTTTTAACTACGAGAGCTTGTTTTCTGAATTATTCATCCGTTGCTCCAACTATTCAGCCAGAAAATGGTATTAAGGGCCCTGAACACTGGGGGTGTGAAGTTTGATCTGTTCTCAAATGTTCTAAAATAGATCAGCTCTCTGGCACCGCAAGCGCGGGAAGAGGATCTTCTGTCTAACCCCTGCCGCGAAAGTGTATCTGGACGAGACTTCGGGATTCTCCGATGATGCTGCTCGCACTTCTAATTAGTTAACTTGTTTACCGGTTTGTTTATCTCCTCTTAGCACGACAGCTTTTGGACTATGTCTGCTCGTAACCCTCCAATATTTCCTCCACTTCGAATAGATTTAAATAACCCCATGCTTTTAGCTTGGCTAATATTTGTATTAAACAGACTAAAGCGCTCCATCATCATACAGGAAGTCACTGAACTGAAGCTTTTTTTTTTCGTGCCAGCTTCTGTTTCAGGTGATTATCGTAATTGCAGCTTTAATCAATTTGACAAGCAGCCTGGAAGCTAACCTTATCCCAGTGCTCGGTTACATCGCGTACACACTCCAGCACTCCAGGAACCACGGATACACCTCAAAACATTTGCATCGATTTTGCCTCATCTCTCCCATATGGCTCAATCAGGGGAAGGTTTCGGGGTTTTACACCAACCTGCACAATGGAATCAGCGAGCCGAAATGATTTGATACAACCTGAAAGCCTTTTGAAGAATACGAAGTTTAAACGTATCAAACTCGGTAGGAACGAAAACTGTAAAACAATGCAGCAAACAAGGGTAAAAACACAATGTATAAAAGTGTATAAATGTCATTTTTTATTTATTTTTTTAATCGAGGAAAAGGAAATGCCTTTGTATTTACATGCATTCTAGATTTGGCAACACTTACCCCTTAAGCTTAGACGTTCAGAGGCGTCCTACCTGAATCAAACCACCTCTAATGCCATCCTTATGATGCCACGTCTATAGAGACCATCGATATCGGAGAGAAACGCAGTAGAACAGAGCGCTGCAACACACACAGGAGTTTTATACAGTAAAAATGAAAGTCACTAAAGCAAGAAACCCAATGAACACAGTTTCCTTTCACTGCAACCACAGCCGTGCATACGCCATCCCCTAGATTATTAACCGCATACAATGGATTTTTGTGCGTGTTTCCGTGCATTTTTGTGCATCCGGGCAAATTTTACAGGAACCAAAATACAAACTGGAACTGTTTTGGTGAACCGTTTGCTCACAACGTCTAGCTTTCCTTGAAAACCCTGGTGCCGTAAACTCAAAATCCGATTGGTTAAGGCCACATCTTCAAGCAACATGTACCTCATGCTACCGATTCTGAAGACCTCTGCAACACGCGACGTGGATGCTAAAATCTGATTGGATAGATACTCTAACTTAAATGGGCGCTTGAGGAGCAACACGACCAAAAGAAAAGCTATGAAATGAAACGATTATTGGGAATAAGCAAATACATATTTGTGGGTAAAAATATATTAAAACGTAAGTCAGTGATTCTGAGATTGGGCCAGCAGGGAAGGACTTGCTGGACCTCACGGCCCCATCAAGGAAAGTAGATTCAGTTGATGGTGGTTAACTAGCGTGATGTAGTTGATTTGGTTAACTTGTACTAGATAAAGTTAGCAATTTTCTTTGTCATATGCATGTCTTGAAGACGGGAGTCCCCATTCCAAGGTGGTACCCATAACTCCCCCTGCATTACACCGTCGCTTTGTCGATTAGTTCTCTTTAACAAGCTTTTAAATACAGCACTGCTTTACAACTTCCACACAATGTTCTAAATGCAGCGCAACTTAAAAATGTCCGTTACATTGGTGCACTTGTCTGAATAGCCTTAGACAATTTTTCTTCCGTTGTAGAAACTGCAGATGGTAATTGCTTGTCAAGGCTTGTCAGCTTGCCATGACACCAAACACAAATCTAATAAAAATGACTCCCCAGTGCTATATAAGATGTATGTATTTGACAACGCTGTCAAATCGCTCGACTAAACTCGTCTTTTCAGAGAACAAATGCTCAGATCACTTGTGCGAGTGGTAGATCGGAGTATCCCTTGGTTTGGGAAAGCCACGGAAACCTCATATAAGGATAAAACCATGCTCATGCAGAGATACCTTCAGCTGGTCAACTGTCTCAGCAATGATGAGTCAATGGTGTTTGATTTGGAAAAGTGACAGGGAAGGTCACGTCAACATCTGCCTTGATAAAATAAAGAGAGCAATCAGGTTGGGAAGGAAATTCCCCACAGCCATTTCCTGTCAAGTCATGAGAAAGAGAGCGAGGAAAAGGAGAAGGGGTTTATCTGGCGTGTTTGATATTCCAATTTTCCATCTGACACGGTGGACGCCCGTCTCGTATAATGAACCGAGACATTTCGATTAGCCTGTCAAGATAAACAGTCTCCGATACCGCTTCTTTGTTGGTCGCAAAGCAACGCCGAGAAACATTAGTCGTTGACAACAGAGTGTGAAGTTCGCTCTGATTTTTCAAGCCAAATTATTTGCACGAACTTTAGGATCGCTACCGATTTTTCGCCAACTCTCCTTTTTACCTCTCGCAAGCAGGTTTTCGGATTAAAGAAAGCATCGGTTCGCAGTATAACGTTGAAACATTTAGAACTAGAAAGAAAAAACAGAGCCGAAAATCTTTAATCTGAAAATGTAATGTAACATGAAAGATTTAAAGCCACGACTTTACACATTTAGAAATCTGTCAATAGCTGGAGTTTTGAGATGCTTTTCTCCTCAGCGCAGGTGTAAAAGTTGTAAAAGTTCAATTCAATTCATGTTTATTTGTATAGCGCTTTTAACAATGAACGTCGTCTCAATGCAACTTTACACAGATAATGTGGTGATAAAAAATTAATGTTCTTTATAAGTGTAAATTTGTCCCTGATGAACAACCCGGTGGCGACTGTGGTGAAGGAAAAACTCCCCGAGATGGTATAAGGAAGAAACCAGGAGGAACCAGACTCAAGACGAAACCCACCCTCATCTGGGTTGCACCGAATGTCCATTTTATTGCAGATATACGATGTTGCGGGGTGCAGTGATGGTGATCAGAATCAAACTGTAGTCCTGAGTCAGTGTAGCAGACTGACATTAACTACAGTCCAAATCCATCAGCAAAACTCCTGTTCTTACTCCGGAATTTCATGGAACCACCCAAGGCGTTGATGAGAAACCGTCCCAAGCTGCACAAAGTGGCCTCCAATCGAAGAGGACACTATCCAGAGGCAGGCCTGGACGAAGTGAATCCTAATAACAGATTTCTATGCATTTGAAGTGAGCTTAGGTTTTCTCAGGTTGTAGCTTAAAAAAAAAGCCGAAGCCGATTCGTGCTCCTGCTTTATGGATGAGATGATGCAAGAACGAGGCTGGTGTTTAGATGTGTATCCGTGTCTGTAAGGTTCCCTCCGTCCCTGCACTCCCTTCACCTCCGCGCTATTCTCCATGACAGCCACGAGAGCCCCGGAAAGCAGAGGCCATTCATTAGTATAGACGCCGTTTGGAATTTTAAACGGTGGCTGGTACAGAGACGGCATACACAGTGTGTTATAACGGATAGAGCCTTGATGCTTAAACACACACACACACACACACACACACACACACACACACACACACACACAGCTTCATCAGATAATCTCTGGAAGCGAATCTGACCTGGACTGTCAGTAAAGGCTGGAGGGCAGGATGTGATGAGATCTGTTCCTTGGGGAGAAAGAGAGAGAGTGAGAGAGAGTAAGAGAACAGGTAAACACGAGAGAGTACTGCTTGTTATGGTCTCTCTCAGGGATTCAGATGGCTGAGATTGTGTGTGTGTGTGTGTGTATATATGTTTGTGTGGGTTTACGAAGAGACCCTCAAGACGTACTTTACTTTTCAACTGCCAGTATATCACAAAATCTCTAGTGTCTATAGCACTTGATCCAAAAGGACTACATTAAATAGTTATTATTATGTGCAGGCGTGTGGTGTGGGGGGAAAACCGAACGCCCCCTGTTGCCCCGTAATAAGAAAATAACCAAAGAACAGGGGCTGGTACCTCCTATAGCAGCGTATCTTAGTGTTCTCAAATTGCTGTGATATAAATAGACTGATTTCTCATTTTCCAGAAATGAGACGCCCCCTTTATTTGGACAATTACATTTGTCCTAGCATATATATGGGTTTCCGCCGTCCTCAGGAAAGGAGGCGTGGCTTGTGTTGCTGTCAGTCCAAGTATGAAAAGTGTGGCCTGGCTTTCCCTTTTGAAAGAAGTGCGTGGCATGTGTTTGTCAGTCCTTGTTAATAAAAGGCGTGGCCTTCATTTCAGTTTTAGCAAAGAAGGTGTGGCCTGTGTTTCTATCAATCCTAGTGGAGGAGGCGTGGCCTGTGTTAGTCCAGACAATTTAAAATGACTTACAATGATCTATGATATGATATTTATCCAACTGTTCAGGGCCCTGCAGTGGCAGCTTGGTGGAGCTGCGATTGGCTACGCCTCTTTTAATAAGACTGAAACATGGGCCACACATTTTGTTACATGGACAACTCAGGCCACGCCTCCTTTTGATTTATTTTTTTTTTTAGAAATTTTACGACTTCTGAAATCATTCACTTTTAAGGGTCTCAGACCAAAAAAAAAAACAATCAAAATGAAACAAACGCATCGCCTGATCGGACGAGCAGTTGGTGTACTCACTATTCACCCTTAGTCGATTTACAATGCTAAATGGTCGTCGCGTTTTAGCTTGCTTGCGTTCCCAGTATGATGTCTTATTAAAAAGAGATATCGCAAAAGGAAAAAAAGCTGGGAAAGAAGGAGCAGAGACTGATGATGTGTCTGATGCACGTATGAAAAAAAAATGCAATGAACAATCAAATGGTTTTCTGCAGTATTCATTTTAGCTTGTTAGCTTTAGACTCTGTAATAAGCTACAGCTACTTTTGTTTCTCGTCATAAAATGATGGACAGCTCAAGCCCACAAGGGACAACGGTACCAGCTGATGCACAAACTGCCCAAGGGATGAAATCTAGGCAGCTTTTTTTTTTTTTTTTTTTTTTTTTTTTTTTAGAACACTGGTCCACAGCAGCTGAAACATGCTCGCAGGAGGGCGCTAATTTCGATATCGGGTCTACACAAGCTCATTTCCAAATTTGTATTTTTGAAAAAATAATTTCAAACAAACGTTTTTTTTTTTTTTAAACACAGCCTCAACCTAGATGACATTCGCTGTTACATTTTTAGAGGCGTTACATTTTGTTGTCAAAAGTTTTCGAACACTCGACTTTTCCAGCCATACTGTATGTGGTTCTTCTCTAAACTGCAACTTAAAGGCAACCGATCGTGAAGGACGTCTTTGGATGTGGCGGGATTAATGTGTTCCTTAACTTTAACTAGAAGAACCAAATCTTTTTCAGCGTTGACCATGGTTTGGCGCGTCCAAACACCAACCCTATTAACCACCTTTGGGTTGAACTGGAGCTCTGACCACAGCTCAGGCCTCCTGATCTCATTAACATCAGTACTGTCGTCCTTGTGGCTGGACGGTGAGCACAAATCTCCACGAGCACACACCAGAATCTAGCAAAACTCTAGAAGAGTGGAGGTTATTATAACCGCAAATGTGGAATGGGATGTTCAAAAAGGACAAACCGAGGTTATGGTCAGTTGCCCCCCAAACTGTGATCGGATCCTTGTGAAACATGCGATCTGATGCATTTGGAAACAAACAAGCGAGAGAAACCTTTAAATCTTCATGTCCATAGAGACGTGTCAATGTAATCATCCATAATTCTGGGTCGCTGTTCTTCAGCATTCAGCATCCTGCGTTAGCATCTTTTTTTTTTTTTTTCTTTCAGTTTTTATTTAGCATGATTCATTTGTGATGAAAGGATTCTCCTCCATGGGGCTTGCTCTAGAGAAATCGCAGTTAATGAGACATCAGGACAAAATGCTACACGGTCCATTTGAAGGCTTGTTAAGCAAATTTGCTTACCGTTTGAAGATTACAGTGAAGCACTCGGCAGGAGAAGACATTGCGGGAGTTTAGCTGAGGAACTCCGCTTTCTCGGGGGGGCAACACGTCCGTATTTATTAGTGTAGCTTCTCTGGGGTGGTTTATTTCATTCATGCAGGAAATGGAATGGCTCATGTAGAGCTGAGAGGTTTCATTTTGAGGGCTGGACCCTTTTTTTAAAAAAAAAAACTAAATATACATATAAATGACTGAAGTATGACTGAAGTGACTTTTGAAGGAACCTCAGGTCTTAAGCAGTATCAACCAGAAGAATAAAGCATGTTGGAGAGTGGGCTTGGAGTCTTTGCACACTCATTCCCTCAGAGACGAACACATGGTAATTATTCTCTGCCAACCCAAAGCGTTCCAAGGAGAACACGTGTTAATTAGCATTAATCACGCTGGCATTTCTCTGCTTACCTGAATGACTCGGTATCTCGCCGAGGGTCTCCGCATCCTGCAGCGAGCTCTTCAAAACCGGCTGCATCGATCAACCCGATCTTGAGGATTGTTAACCCTAAGCGAAACCCTCGCGTTGCGAACGGATCGATGCGGCATGAATAAACGGAGATCATCTCGCTTCTTGCACGTAAATTATGCCTTTCTTGCTTTTGGTGCGTTTTGCTGACCATCATGAGAAATCGTTTTTGGTTTGTTTCATTGGATTTTGCCTTCAAACTCCTACAATAACTGAAGTCTCGATAAACACCCCCGGCGTATGGACCAAATTATTGGAACACCTGAAATTTGGTTCTATTTCAGATTGTCTTTTGCTTCACAGACCCAAACCTTCTCCTGCATAACAATACCCCTGTGCACAAAGTCGGCTCCATGAAGATATGTTTGAAGATCTGCTATAAAGCTGAAACCTTCTTGAACCCCAGAAGAGTGGATTTTTAAAAGAGAAAATGGGAATGAAATGTGGATGAAATGTTTAAAAAGAAGCACAATCCAGTGTTATGCTCAGGTGTCAACAAATGTATATCCATTTAGTGCTCAATTTTATGTGTTTATTAGTATGGAATAAGAATTTTCTTATATAACTAAGATATTTCCTTTCTTTTCGCCCCACAAGGGAAACGTGTGACTCGCATTTTACCAAGACCGGGTAGGAGTCGACTCCGGTGCCGATGAGGTGTGCTCTATTTTGTTCTCTGAACCAGGGATTGAACAAGTCATACTTTGAATTGGTGAATTGGACTAAATCAAAACCTGCACTCTTCAGTTCAGTTAAAATATATATTTATATTTGCTCCTCAATTAGTTAGAAACTCCTGAACTATGGATGGTGATCAGCTGATTTACGCTTGAGCTAGAGAACTTTATATACTATCTCCTATTTTAGTTTTTTTTTCCCGATGAGAGTGAGTCACGCTGGTGTCTGCTTGGGCTCGCTGCCTATATTTATTCCTCCCTGCGCTAGCTAGTCCTTCGAATATGATTCAGCTTCCGTTTTTGACATCCCGGGGAACGAATACACCAATTGGATCATAGGACACACCACGAAGACTCTCAAAATAAACTCGCCGCAAAAGACTGACTCTTTTGTTCCCGATGCTGTATTTTGATCAGGCTATTTTTTGTTTTCTTCCTTAACTGGAAAAATCACAGTTTGTACTTCGGTGTGTGTATATATTGAAGTTCCTCAGGAAATGGCATTAACGTCAACTCTGACATGGGTTCGATCTACAAGTGGAGTCATTAGTAGGGAATCTAGTTAAAGATTAAGTCAAAGAATCTCTTAATACCATCGATATGATGCAACGGCTCCGGAAACCATCCACGGTATAAAGAAACGCAGAATAACGGAGCGCTGCATCGCCGACGAGTATCTGGATGGCGTTACTAAAGCAAGAAACCCATTGAACACAATTTGAATAGTTTCCATTCGCTGTCGGCATTCGGCATTTCTAGCAGCAGCATCGATATTAACCATCAAATAAAATAAATAAATAAATAAAAAAATTCAATAAAATGAAATGAAATAAAACAATAAAATTAAATAAATGAAATGAAATAAATAAAAAAAAAATTAAATGAAATGAAATAAAAAAAATGAAAAAGAAAAAAATTTATAAAATGAAATAAAATAATAATAAAAAAAAAAACAGCTGGCAATTCCACATGAATATAATTAAACTTGTGTAGTTTGCTACAGATGCGGTTTACGAGCTCTGACTAGCACGCTCTCTGACCGTCCAATCAAATTACGTGAAAATGCCGACGTGCTTAGATGCCTGCTCGAGGGCTTTGGAGTGGCACAATCTGATTGGTTTATGATAAAAAATAAAAAAAAAAAGCTCTCGGGCGCTGACTTTGCTGGTCTTTTGAAACCTCTTGATACCTTTGACCCCAGCAACACGTAATGAGACTGCTGAAATCTGATTGGATAGAAACTCCAACACAAACAAACACTAGGTGATGCAGCAAACCTAAAGCTATGAGTCTATTGAGAATCATTTTTAAAATCTTCATGAATATATTCAAACGCAAATCAGTGATTCGAATAGATCGGACACTACCGCTGGGTTAAAACCATATCCTTCAACTCTGTCTGAAAGATCGTTTAGATTTTAGGACACTATCTGGTAAATCCTGTTACACTAGTAGCTCAATTGAATTTTTTAAACACGTCTGGGTGGAATGAAGTTTGCGTTCCCGTATCCATGCGTAAAATAAAAATAATCTGCTTTGTGGTATGATAAAACAGGGCTGAGAAAGGGTCGATTCCCGTCCCCTCTTCCCTTTTTCTTATTACAGTGTGGGCCGCAATTATATTTGAAGACAATTACACATCGTGAAAATTGATGTCCTGCCAGCAGAGAAATGTTAATTATTTACATCAATGAACCAAGTCGGGAACGAAGGTCTACCGAGAACAGACAGGGGAAAAAAAAAAGAGCAGTTGTCCTCAGGATATCATTTCCTTTTTTTTTTTTTGTGGCTTAACATCCTGCAGGAGATAAACCAAAAAAAAAAAAAAAAAAGAGAGAGAGAGAGAGATTTATAGGAATGGACACGATGATGCAAGTACATTGTGTATTTGGTGCTAAAGCTTTCCAGGGATGGAATGAGAAGAAAAAAAAGGGATACATCCATCATCAGTACTCGTTTATTGTCCCTGTACAATGCAATTTATGGAGCCAGGTTTGTCGTAACAACAGCAAGGTCAGGCGTTTCAGCCATTGCGAGGCCGAGGACTGTTTTTACACACTTGCGTTACGTTTCGAAAATATATAACTAGACAAAAAAAAAAAATCGATCAATAAATAAAAATAGCTCCAAATATATTCGGAACTTCCAATTCAGCATTATTTATAGCTCCCCAGTTGGAGTTGTTCACTCTGAAATCTGGGAAATCGCTTCCACAGGTCCTAATCCTAAGTAGCCTAGCAGCAAACTCCTTTGTATTTTTTATGCTCGGTTGCTGAGAATAGTGTCCAAGTTAGCAGATAACGTTAGCTCGCCGTCACTCATTCGGCATCGCTCGTCGGCAGTAGCGATGACTGCTTCCCTGAGTGCCTTATTACGGCAATCTCCTGTCTCCGTCCGAGGAAACATAGCTTAGGAGTTAAGCTACATGATGCAGAGGGGCTCGTTAGAGAGAAGAAGGTAAAAAAAAAACAGGAAGTACAGGGAAGACTGCAGAGTGAGAGAAAGGGAGAGGGAAAACAAGAAGAGTCTGGCAAACATGAGAGATTGAGCCGGTTGTCAGTTACATGCAATGGCGTGAATCGCAAGATTTCGGTTGCTAATCCAAAACTCATTTACACTTTTGTTGCCATAAACCCCACCCCCTCGCTTTTTTCAGTTTGCGTTCGAATTCTTTCAGAGTCCACATGATGCTGATCAGGAGCGAACATACAAATAAATAAAGTTAAAGTGCTAGTAATCAGGACTTACTTTGGGGTGGATGGGGACTACAACTAAGCTGCCACTGCTGGGTCCTTGAGCAAGACCCTTACCTCTCAACTGCTCAGTTGAGCAAATGGGTGAGCGTATGGCTTTGAGGAGTTCGAAAAATTGTGACGTCTAGACGACTGGGTCTGCAGTGGTCAGTATCTATCAAAAGTGCTCCAAGGAAGGGTCAACAGGGTCACGGGCAACCGAGGCTCATTGATGCACGTGGGGAGCGAAGGCTGGTCCGCGTGGTCCGATCCAACAGGCGAGCTCCTGTAGCTCGAACTGCTGAAGAGGTTCAGCTGTTGATGCTCAACAGGTTACGACTGTTTTGGCAGCAAAAGGGGGAACCAACTTATATTAGGCAGATGGTCATAATGTTATTCCTGATCAGTGTATGTACTTAGTGTAACTATTCTATACTACAAATGCAAAACTTGTTACCATTGTGTTAGTGAAAACCAAAAACCTCTCTTACAAAGGACTGGCCCAATTTACTGCTCCACATGTCACAGTGAAGCATGGTGGTGATTGCACTGTGTTATATATGGCCACTGAGGTTCCTTTTTGAAGTTACTCAGGTGGACAGCTTTCTCAAGGTTTGAGAATAAATAGATATGGTGATGTGTAGGTGTAAAGTTTCTGTATTTTATACGTAGCTGTGTTCACGTTGTATCAGAAGGTCATGAGTTAAATCCCAGCACCACCATTCGGTCACTGTTGTACATTTTAACCTGTTTACTGTATAAAATATCTGAGTGTATGTCAAATGCTGTCTATAGTAATGTAACACATATTTGAAAAAAAATGTTTTCAGGAAAAGAAGCTATATCTATTATATGTATCTAAGTCTATATCTATATAAGTCATGTCCTGAGTGAATTATAACGTGTATAAGAAATTGAACGTTATTTCAGTCCATACGCAATGTTTTTCTTTGGAAGTGACCCTGCGCCGACCCTGAACAAACAGCTAAACCGTCTGCACACTGTTCTGATGTTGTTTTGGAAAACCACTGTGCCGGTAATTTGCAGAGTGCATTCGCACACATGTTCCCGGTGTCTGAGCGTGAAATCGCAAAAGCTTTGAAAATCCGTCCTCGGCTGAGACGTGGTGGGACAGACCGAGCTCGGTGCCAAAACCAACCCGCGAACAGGGAGGCAGAGGGGAGACGGAAGCGCGAGACCTTGCAGGGCGAACTCAGCAGGAATTCATCACAATGATTTGGGCGAGCGAGGAGGTCCTGCAGAGTGGAAAAATCAAGTGCTGGTAAACAACATGGGAACCTGCTCGATTTGGTAATTAGAGAAACAAGAACCCAGGAGCGGTAGCTTCTTGGTCCTGGGGCTTGAACTTCTGAATCTTCTGACCGGTAACCCTGATCCTTAAGTGCTAATTATCTTTATGTCTTGAGAGATTTTGATGCACGGTGTGTCTAAGCGTAGGTGCAGTTTCCTGGATATGATAGGTCATTTTTAGACACTCGGTATGTTGGTGTCAGACTTTGAATGCTTTTAAAATAGTTTTTATTTTTGAAATAAATCGCAGCCTATGACGTTTTTTGACCTTTGATTGGTCAGATTCAACAAATTTGCATGTCGGAGTTCACGTAAGTTTGGAGTGCAGTTTGTTTTCCAGTATTCGCCTCCGATATGAATAGAGGTCAATGGAATGGAAAATGTAGTGTGTCCCCACCATTTCTTCCTTACCCAGACATTTGAAGATACTATATAAAAAAAAAAGTGTAAAAATGATCTCAGAGCTTTGGCGGTAGGGGGGGTGGGGGGGGACCAGATTTTTCATCACCTTGGCACATTTGTTGTTTCTTTTGACTACTTCTAATGTTTGAAGTTTCCATATATAGATTTTATTCCACATTGTTCTCAACATGTTTTGACAAAATGCAAAAGTACATTGGAAATTTTAGAAAATTCAACATTACTAAAATAAGAAAAAAGGGTTCTTTTAAGGTTCCCTGGTGGTCTAGTGGTTAGGATGCGGCGCTCTCACCGCTGCGGCCCGGGTTCGATCCCCGGTCAGGGAACTGACCCCAGCCATTAAGGTTGCACAAGCCTTAGCGCCGGTCCCAAGCCCGGATAAATGGGGAGGGTTGCGTTAGGAAGGGCATCCAGCGTAAAAACATGTGCCAAATCAAACATGCGGATGGTCCGCTGTGGCGCCCCCTAATGGGAGAAGCCGAAAGAACGGTTTTTTTTTTTGTTTTTTTTTTTATAAAATACGAAAAAAGGTAAAGCGGGAAGGATTGAACTGATGATTATTAGTGGGGGAAAAAATCTTTTCTGCATTTTTATTTTTAGATGTAAAGATTGGCAGGTCTGCATATGCAGCAATCCATTACCAAACGTGATTCTCCAGAGTGTGTTCCTGTCTTGAATTCCTAGCATACAGATATTTTTACCTTTTTCTTTGTTCTTTTTTTTTTGTCCAGGAATGAGTCCGCAGATCTGTAATGCTTTTTGCTTACTTGAAAGTTTCTTACTTTCCATCCGTCAGTAAGATTGTCAGACGTAGTTTGCACTATTTCCCACTGCCTTCATAGTCCGTACTTTACTCCACATGGTTTTTCTTTCTTCTCAAAATGTATTAGGAGGTCACTTGCGCTTTGTGACCCTATTTTTTACCCTGGCTCTGAAGTGCTCAAGGGTATTAGATTTTAACTTGCACAGAACTGTTTTCCGAAGCGGCCCGCTTTAGTGAAGCGATACAGCGGCAGATTTTTCAGTGCACGTTCTGTTGACCTTAAAAAAAAAAATCAATCTTTCCACAAAATCCGTCTTCAAAAGGAAATGAAGGAACCTGCCATATAAAGATAAAGTCTCCGGGGACACTTACTTGGGACAAAGACAAGCTCCGTTAGCCTTTAGTGGAGCGTGTAGGGGTCTGAAGATCTTACGCTCATGGCTCCTGCGCCAACGTTCTCGTGACATTCACAGGTCAAAATCCTATATGAGAGCATACCGTAAAAGATTCTCTGACATCTTTTTCAGAAAAAGGAAGAAAGCAAAAAAATGAAGAAGAAAGAACCCAAGGGTGTGCTAAAAAAAATCCCATAAATCTTCAGTGGCATTTGAATGAGATCAGTGAGTACATTAGAGGAAAGTAGGAATGAAAGATGGGCTTGTCATCAGAGCAAAATTAAACGCCTATACATGAGGAAATGGTTGAAAAGAAGACGACAATGAAATAGAGAATTAAAGAGTGGTAAGAAGTCATTTGAAGGGTAACAACTCCTAATGCAACCCAGGCTGGGTGGGAAGTCCTTTCACAATAAAAAAAACACTTATAAAACGAGCACCTACTACAACGAGTTGTGCATTCTGATTGGTCAGGAGGTGTTCTTTCAAAAGTTGAGAACACAGCAACTTTTATTGGTAGATGCTCCACAAAAGAGCAGTTATTTAGACTCCAGTGTTGGTGTAGAAGTAAAGCTGTATGTTTTCCAGCTGTGAAACGTGTACACAATAGCTGAAATCCAGAAGCATTCATCAAAATTGAAGCCAAGAACAAACGGAGGCAAACATTGGATGCAAGTAGAAACAGGGGTCAAATCCAGTAAACAAGGAAGCTTGGTATTAACTCAGATCAAGAGCAAACAGAAGGTATACTCCACAATATCAGTGAATGGATAGCTAGCGAGTGTAACTCAAAACACACGTCGAATTAGAAGCTGGATCGGTAAAAACGTTTGTGCAGTTCTGGGTCTGGCCACACGGGTTGCCGGAAGTCTGAGTTCGGCACAGAGCTGACGTGTGTCTTACGGGAGAAATATTTCCATTCGTGAACACGTTTCTGTTACGTAATTAAGTTTCCTCCCTCCCGGTGTAACCCGCTGCTAAATTGCCCATCAATCACGGAGTCGTTTAAAGAGGAGCCTCTTTGCAAACTAACAATGCAGGCAACAAATTGAATCAGGAATGAGCCTTGTCATGCTGTATTTCCAGGCTTATATATTCCTGTCCAATACAAGATACTATTTAAATATCTGTACAAATGCTCTAGAGACTATTCATATTGCATGAGGTATGATCCTTTGCATTTAAAAAAACAAAAAAAAACAAAAACAAAAACACCTAATGGCAACAAGCCACGAATTCATAAAACGTTGCTACCGAGGCTGCATCAATAAAAAGAGAAATATCGGATTCCCCTCTGAACCCCTCAGCGTCTTTTTCATTCTGGGAACGATATCAGGATATGAGGAATCTCATAATCCTTTAACACGCAACATTTTTCATCCCGACTGTGAAACAATGCGATTTGGAACAATGAAAATGTAATGAGATTCCTGAAACACAATTACAGT
Organism: Silurus glanis; assembly: GCA_014706435.1. Classification (NCBI taxonomy): domain Eukaryota; kingdom Metazoa; phylum Chordata; class Actinopteri; order Siluriformes; family Siluridae; genus Silurus; species Silurus glanis. Next base: position 218,831 of record JAAIIK010000180.1, read on the forward strand.
TCGGGAGGCTGGAGGATGAGGAGATGCTTCTCTACACACACACACACACACACACACACACACACACACACACACATACTTCTGTTATATATCTGTTGACACAGGAATCTTATTGAAGAAGACTGAAGGTTTCCTCTGAGAGCTCTGAGTGCTGGATTTGTGTCTGTCCTGGCAAAGGGGTGATTTTTCTAAAATGCCACGTCTACTATACAGTATGCTGCTCTCCTAATATTGATAGTCAAAGACCTAATAAATGGTTAGAAGCATTTAATAAAAAAGTTTATATCAGCCCACAAAGAGATTGTAAAGGTTATATACCATATTGGAAATAGTATATACAATGTACAAACTCCTGTGTCACGCCGTCACAGTGACCGTATCCATCGCGAGCTATGAAGGGGTTGATGATTTTGTCGGTTACTGCTCTGAAAAATAAAAAATTCAAATTCAAATCAGCATCTCTACAAGTATGGCAGCTATTCCGTCCCACTGTCTGTGGAATTCCAACACCTCATTCTGTTTAATGAAGTATTGATATGGTGACCATCTGAACCAAATCTTACCTAACAAGGCAAAGTATAAAAACGCTGCTTTGGTCCTTACTATCCTCTTGCAAAAGGATCAGCTGGATGGCAAAAAAACAGTTAATCGTACCTCATTAATCATTTCATCGTAATCAAATAATAATTATTGTCCATGCAAAGTTTTAAGTGAGTAAAAAAAGGGTTGTAACTGGTGCTGTTCTGACCCACGTGCATTACCACGTCTGCGATTTCATCACGGACAGCAAGTGAAACTGGACAAATCCGCTACAGAGACATTTAACATGACATACGGCGACGCTGCGACGACTCGTTCGGGGTGTTTAGAGTGGAGGAACATCACTGGAAGATGACAAGATCGTCAACGAGCTCAACCCCCGAAAATGTCGAAACCATTCGGCAACTCGTGCATGATGATCGTCGGAGAACGATCCGCGAGAACTCGCTTCAGCACTCGCCCTACTCGCCAGATTCGGCTCCTGCGCTTTGACTCCGCCTTCCTCCCGAAGATTAAGATCCAGCTCAAAGGTCACCGTTTTGACACGGTTGCGGAGATCGAGCACGAATCGCAGGGGGGGTGCTTGAAAAGAAGACTTCCAGGACACGTTCCAGAAGTGGCAGGAATGCTGGAAGCGTTGTATCGCTGTATAAGGGGACTTTTATGAAGGTCTACTTTCTTGTGAACGGAGCTCGTCTCGAAACTTCCCGATACCAGAGTCATACTCGCCAGGATGTCAATTTGTTGGTATGGTTGAAAGACCTTGTTAAATTCCTGAAATGAATTAAACAAAAGCTTCATTTTCAACTTTGCACCTGGATTAGGATTAGTCAGACTAAACTTTATATCCCAGCTAATATTTCCTTTCCACATGACTTTTTTCTCAGGCATTTCATTTCCCACTTGCTCATGAAATCGGTGTGGATGCATTAAGTGTCTTTATTTGTACTGACAGAAAACTGGTCCATTTTGTATACCTGCTAGGTTTTGGCATTGTATTGAATTTCAGAGGGCACAACACGGATGGCTGAGGTTCATTAGTACACCAGTCAAGGCTTCATGAACGAGGCTGGAGACTGACTGAATTAATACCTTACAGCACTTTTGGCTCCAAGACAATGCACACCAAGGCCACTGCATACATTTTACAGCAATGAGTGGTCATGAATGTGCATAAAAATAGCCGAAATAACTTAGCCAGCAAGAAACAGGGATGATGTGTTGGCACAGAGGTAAAGAAATGAATATTGTATCTATTCTACAGTCACTTACTTTCTCACACACACACACAGATAGACTCCGTATCGCTTTTGCAAACAGTCTCATTAATGAAATTGCTATCTAGAGACCCTGTTAAAAAGTCATTCTATGCTAATAGCCTATGCTTTCCTGCATTCAACAATGGGAAATTCATTACGGCTTCAGTTAACGGTTAGTACCACACTGTCGCTTGATTAAGAAATGACATGTAAATATGAATATATTTATTCAGAATGAATAGTTAATGTCTTCTAATGTCTTCTCCACCCTGTCCGAAATGCATCATGTATCAAGTGAATCTTCCCAAACTGTCCCAAGTGTGTATGCAGTTGTGCCCTGTGATTGGTTGGAAGCCCATCCAGGATTGTACCCTTGCCTAGGATTTCCCTGAGGGGCTCAGGTTTCCCTTTGACCCTGTCTAATATATGTGTAGAATAAAAAGAGTAAGATGGATGGATGGATATTTGGTGAACAAACTATGCCAAACACTTTCTTGAAAAACAAATCAAGCTGCAGCATTGAATGTTAACTAGAAATGAATAATAAGGAGATTTTCGAGGTCCAGGTCTTGCTTAAAAAAATGCTAACGATAACATCACATCACCCCCCTCCTCCACCATTGATTATTTTTCTCTAACCAGCACATCCCCCAGGAGATTTCTTCCTCACTTAACATTCACCGCAGTGAACAGCGCCGAGGAGCCGAACCGAATACGGAACTCGCTCGAACCCGCTTGTGATAAATATTTCATGATCGGGGATTTGATTGTGCCTCGGGTGAACCGTCTGATTCCTGACTCAGGGCTTTTCATGTGCACTACTACACAATAAAGCACTTCAGAACATCCTGAACATCCAGCTTCAGAATCACTGCTTCGGTTTGTTTCCGAGAATCAAAACGTAAAGTTTGATTAATCTCAGCGCTCGACATGATGCACCAAAATACTCCTGTTCATCAACCACCATTCTGAACTCTTTTATTACTTTACATCTTTTTAAAGCATTTTCTTTCCCACTTTTACCATTATATTGCACTGCTCTCTAGGGAACTGAAGAAAAAAAAAAAAAAAACTTGTGGGTTGTGCTGTGCTTTTCTCCCAAAGTTCTTAGAACACCATAAAAAAAAGCTCACACGTCTCCTACGTGGGAAATGGAAGTTCAAAAATAATGAACGTACGAGTGAAACTTGGGGAGAATACCAGCAGGGGTGCTAGAAACGTTTCTCTTATTGCCTCGGGTCACACAATGATTGAGAATGAGTGTATTAAAAAAAATCGAAATCAAAAAGAAAACGGATCCACCCCCTACCAAAATGAAATAAAAATGATTATAAAATATTGAATATTCAAAGTTAAATTGAATACATTTTTAATTGTATTAGCACTTTTAACAATGAACATTGTCTCAAAGCAGCTTAACACAGAGAGTGTGGTGATAAAGAACATCTTATTTATTCTTTATGTGTAAGTTTGTTCCTGTATAAGGACAATAATACGTAATATTACTATTCCTTTATAGTAAATCTAACAAAATGAAGTGAATAGATAGATTAGTAATTATGTACAGGTAACCTCCAAGGTACAGTCAAGTTTTTTCTATAGCACTTTTCACAACAGACATTGTCTCAAAGCAGCTTTACAGAAATCAACAGTCAACAGTGCCAGTGTGAATGTGTCCTAAATGTGTGTGTGTGTAAAATAAAGTAAAAATTACACAACTTTCTTTCTTTCTTTCAGCTTCTCCCATTAGGGGTCGCCACAGCGGACCATCCGCATGTTTGATTTGGCACATGTTTTTACGCTGGATGCCCTTCCTAACGCAACCCTCCCCATTTATCCGGGCTTGGGACCGGCACTAAGGCTTGTGCAACCCTAATGGCTGGGGTCGGTTCCCTGACCGGGGATCGAAAAAATTACACAACTAAAGTCATAATTTTCCCTCTAACACACTTACATGTACTTAGATTATATTATACATGTGGCCATGAGATTGATTATGTAGATGTATCTATCTAAAATATGTAAACAAATAAAAAAAAAAATCCCACAATCTGAAGAAATGATCAGCGTACGGCACAAATGAATCCGAACCCGAGTTGTCGTTTCGATTTTCGAATCCCTCATCGTGAAACTTTCCCCGAGTGTTGTTCATCATTGTCAGTGAGATGAAGAGATTCAGAAAGTGGTTCGACATGAAATGACACTTCAGTGTGAATGATTTCGATGTCATTCAGGAAAGACGAAACATAGAACTGGTACCATCTTCTCTCAGAATGAGAGGTAAGTACACTTCAAGGCTCTTCTCTGTTCTGGCACCGAGGTGGTGGAATGAACTTCCCCTAGATGTCCGAACAGAGGAGTCCCTGGCTATCTTCAAGCGACGGTTGAAGACCTTCATCTTCCGGAAACACTTAAATTAGCACTTTCCAAGGTTTGTAAAAATCAAGAGTTGTAGTCTGATTTATATTAAGTTTGTAATCTAGCGTACCAGTGTCGATTTATTCATTGCTAGAGACTTGAAGCAATTTTAAACGTCGCTCTGGATACGGGCATCTGCTAAATGCTGCGAACATAAATGTAAATATAACAGGAAATGTTACAAGATTGAACCCAATCATGTGGTAAAATTTGTCAGTATTTCAATACATTTGTTTCTATGGCAACAGCTGAATCATCTGGATTTGTTGGGTGGACATCCATGTAGTGCAAACCTTAAACATTAACAAAGAGTCTCCAGTGTTCGAGCTTTGTAGATGTGAGTAAATCAGTGTTTTGTTGTTTCTTAGAAACCGAAGCGTTTTCTATATTAAAGGTGGGCATTGTGGGGGTACCACTCGGCTGAGTGAAAGGGGATAAGGGGTGGTTGATTTTTAAAATTCCCCTCAAAACCCAATACCTCATGTGTGATTTATTTCCAGAGAAGAAGTGAAGATGGCGTTTGGAATCTTGAGGCGTGGCGCTTTCGCTTTGCACGTACAAGCAGCGACATGTGACATGTCCCTTTGGGGGTCTGCGAGACAAAGGTCAAAGGGCAGATAAATGGAAAGGCAGACAACACACGCTCTGAAACCTCTAGAGAAATAAAAGAGTGAAGAAACCGACAGAGAGAGAAAGAGCGAGGATGAAAAAGCTCTCGGATGGAAGGACGTTACATTCTGTACATACTGAAGGGCGATATCATTCTCTCTTCCTCAGGGGGTAGTGTTACAGAGAAGTAGATAAAAAAGAAAAGGAGTTGGAGGATAGGGTGATTGTCCTTTCTTTACTATGACTGGGAAATAAAACCTCTAGCTACCTCCTGGGGTCCATTTTGAGACACACTAAATGACTAAATGATAGATTTGTTTGGTACTAACCCGATCTAGCTAGCAGATTTAAAATAAAAATAAAAAAGATCGCTAGAATTATTTTCCTGATCACTTCACAATTCTACATGATGTTGAATCTTTGCTTCATCGTACAATTCCTGTTTGAGGCTGTGGGGAGAGTTGTTAAGTGCCACACAAAGACAGGAGTCAGATGGCAAATTCTGAAAGTTTCTTCAGAGAACATACATGGTATACACCAAGTCAAAAACATACCCAAAATGATTGGCTTAGAAAGCAGCATTTGGTTCAAAACAATCAATTCTGAGTAAAGCATTAAGGTCTAATCTTAGCATGGATTAACTCTGATCTGAATTTGTCCCAAACTGAAAACCCTCAGGCAAGTGAAGTAGCTATGTTTCTACCAAAGTTACTAAAATACATTATGAGAACTATTTTATCTAGTGCAGGGGTGTACAAACTTTTCCACAAAGGGGGCTGGTGTGGGTGCATCGTCCATTCATTCCAACCAATCAAGGGCCATTAAAATCATGATATTTAAACAGGTAGGTTTTGGTGTGGATTTGATTGGTTGGAATGAAAACCTGCACCCACACTACCCCGTTGTGGGAAAATAATTGGACACCCCTGGTCTAGTGGACTGGAAAACCCATAGTTTACAAAATCTGTGAATTCTCAGGTTGATAGAGGTTGAAGATATCCTTGATTTTTACATGAGAAAATTCTATTTATAGTCATAAAGAAACAAACCAGATTGACAGCAGCTACGACTTTTGGCAAGAATACGTTTTATTGGCTCTATTCATTTGCTAGATGCTTTTCTTCAAAGCAAATTCAAATTACATAATAAAGTCTTAATAACCTTGCTTTTTGGGGGCCCAACAATTGCAGCTTGGCAAATCCATAATTCAATAACAGCTATTCTGAGCTCTTGGAGCTGAACCACCAGCTAGACGAGCCCAAAGGGAAATTATCTAAACAAATGAAAGGCCAAAAACCTTGAGCAGAAAGAGCTTCATGTAGGCCATGAGCTTTAAGGACACTCCTATCACTAATGCACAGTTCAGACCATAGAGCGACTTTCTAACAGCACAGCTTGCTAATCCTTATCCTGTTCTGCACAATTCAGCATTTTCCTCTTCTCCTTCTCAGCCACACATTCACCTCAGCAGCTAATTACCAAGGCCTTTGTACGCTCAACTAGCTGTGGGGCAGGAATGTGGTGCTGAATATTCAATGGCAGGAGAATCATGAAGACAGCAGCACTCAGGCTAATTAAGGACAAATGCTGAGCGCATACTCGAGTGGACTGTTGACTCGGGCTGCGCCTAATTGGAAATAAAATACTTGGGCCTGAAGGAGGAGACTAAGGAATGCAACACGTTGGGGTGTGCTGTTACGGGAAAATAAACAATGAAAAAGTGGTGCAAAGAAGGAAATTTAATGTCAAGCACCTTAATAGAGGTCAGTTACATCAGTACCAAAGTATTTGGTAAAGAGGAAGTAAGATGTTGCTTTTTTTTGTCAGAAGGTTGGGAGTTCAAGTAGTAGCACCATCAAGCATGGCCCCTTGTGAAAGGCCCAAAACCCCCTGCTCATAATTGAGATATATATCGCTCAAGATAACTTCCAGAAGCCATAAATGTGAATGTAAACGACACATGTTTAAGGTCATTCAATCAGACTAACATTGCATTTACAGTCACTGCATTTGGCAGAAGATCTAATCCAGAGCGATTTACGATCATCTCATTTGTACAACTGAGCCGTTGAAGGGTATGTGCCTTGCTCAAAAAGCCCAGCAATAACAGATTTTTAGTGCTGGGCTTTGAACTCACAACCTTCTGATCCGATAAGTCAATTGTAATTGTTAGACCTCGATTTGGGGCTTAAATGGAAACACCTTACTAACACCTCAAATCAACTACGAGGTGGTATCAAAGTTTTAAGATTAGTTTTGTAACTCACCAACAGATGGCAGCACAAGGCTGCATGCACAGTCACAGGGAACACGACCTCCATAAGTCAGTGTGCCAAGAGACATCGTCCTGTGTACATCGGGAGCTGTCCAACCGGTGCTGTTCTGATCACGTGTATTACCACGTTTGCGATTTCATCGTGGCCAGCAAGTTAGAACAAAGAGCTAGCATGAAATTATGTGTGAAATGAAACAAAAATCTGACACAGAGACATCCGAGATGATTCGGCAAGTTTATGGCAATGTTGCAACGAGTCGTTCGAGGTGTTTTGGTGGCACATGCACTTTAAAAGCGGAAGAACATCTCTAAAAGAAATCAGGAAGACAGTCATTGTGCTCAACCTTTGAAAATGAAAAAAAACAACAACCGGCCACTTGTGCACGATGACTTGCGTGAGTCCCAAAACCTTTTGATACCATCTCATATTTTACATTCTTCTGAAAGAACCTTCTAGACAATTGTTTAAACAGATTTCCTGCACAACACCTTTTGCATTATATTGTTCCCCGTGCTCCTGGAGAAATTACGTTTAATCACAAGCTATATAAAATAACAACAATAACCCCTTAAATAGTTTTAACAAATGTTGTTAGCATCCATGCTTTTCTCCATCGGGTGTGTACATATTTTTTGAACAGCTAACCATCAGTTCCATCAGAAAGGCACGGGAGCACAGCAAATAACCAAGAAATTACGAATGCAGACACAGAGAGCAAACCAAACTTTTCTCTTCTCTGTATTCCTACTGCTGCTTTTTACTCATCCTCCAGTTCCCTGAGTATCATGTTAATGGCACCGTGACTAATAGAAACGTTTATTAGCTTTATTTTAAGATGTGAGAGTGGAACTAAGCTGTAACTTATTACTTTAGACTTGGGAAGAACCGAACAGGAACATGTGGATTGTGATATCAAGAGCAAGAGAAAAAAAAAATAAAGAATCTATTTGAGACTGATGATGCTAACCGGTGCTATTCTGCCTACGGCGAAGCTGCAATGAGACGTTCGCGGTGTTTTGAGTGGCACACGCTCTTCAGAAGTGGAAGTGGATCACTGAAAGGCGACGAGAGATCAGACTTTCATCGAGCTCGAACCCCAAACAGGGCGAAACCATTCGGCAACTTGCGCATGATGATTGGCGGGTAACAATCCGCATGATCTCACTTATGCACTTACTCTACTCCCAGATTTTGCTCCTGTGGACTTCACCCTCTTCCCAGCTCAAAGGTCGACTGACGCGCTTCGAAAAAAAAGACGTCTAGGACACATTTTAGAAGTGGCAGGATGCTGGGAGCGTGGTAGTGCTGTGCAAGGGGACTATTTTGAGGGTGATAGTGTGTAAACATGGATAATAAAGTACTTTTCTTGTAAACAGAGCGAGTCTCAAAATGTTGATACCACCTCGTATTAAAGCCTCCCTTTATACTCGCACAGGGCCTTTTTTTCTTCTCGTGATGAAATTTCATTGTTTAAACGTCTGCGCCAAGTGTTGAAACAAAGTCCCCCAACCAAGTTACCAGTCCAACTCTCATACCCCACACCATCATAATATCCAGATGTGGTCTATGTTCGCATTAAGATTGGAGCAGATTTCCCTCTGTATATTTGTAGATAGTATAAATCCTCACCTAGCCTTGGTTTGGAACAATTTGCAAGGCACTCTAGGATGGTCAAAAGAAAAAAAATATATACTTGTTTGTAATTAAAGACATCTCTTTATGCCGATCACACACCTTTCTAATTTTGCTTAGAGCCATCTGGACCAAACCTCAAGGTTTGTGGACAAAATTTTTCTTTGGCTACAGTTTAGCCGTAATTACTGTCGAGTTTTCAGCTTTTGTAAGTCTGTTAGCAATAATATACTTTAAGGAAAAGAATGCGAATGTAGTGAATGCATTGAATTAACAATTGTACACTTTTTTTTCAGACTATGCAGATATTTTCTGCAGGTTTTTGGTCCAGACCCGGCAGCAAAATCAATGTATTTTATTTACTCATTTTTTGGCCCACTACTTTTGCCCATTACTTCCATTAGAGTCGAAAATGGGTGGATTAACATGCAGCACCACTGATTTCTGGCCCTTCAGCTAATGGAGGGAAGAAACAGAGGATGTCAGCACACATTCAGCTCATTTATCAGGCTTCTGCTCGAGCTCTAATGGCTCCACTCGTAGGGTCCGACTGCCAGTGAACAAGATTTAGTGCAACACTGAATACACAACCTACATTTAGACAAAGGTGATAACTAAAATGTCTCCTTGGGTGTTTTGGACATAAAGCCACCATGATCCTGAACAAGTAACCTAAACAAAGAACCTGGTTAGCTTCTGGATGAATTTCCTGATAGAAGGGCCATTTTTAGTTATAACCTGAAATATTGTTTGTTAAAAAACCCAAGGTGAATCCTTGTCTTCTCTCAATCATTTCAAACACTAAGTAGATGACTTTTGTTGCTAAACTAAAAAAAAAAACAAAAAAACAAAGTTTGATGCAGGCTAACACTTTAAGCTCTTGTAGCTTGAAGAACACAAATAATTATCCCATATTCAGAGTGATTAACATTTATCTCAAACAATTAAAGAACAATGTGGTTAAGGGCCTTGCTCAGGGCCCCAGGAGTGGCAGCTGGTTGTGGCTGGGATTTAAACTCACTATCTTTAGATCCAAAGTCCAATGCTTTTACCACCTCCAATCTTGAAGGCATGGCAACTGCAGCAATCAGAATGTACCTTTGGTTGGTGCTGTTGCATTACAAATTAAAATTCTAGAGAAACCTATAAAACAATGCACAAGACTTAACTCTACACATTCCCCAACACGCTTATTGTATGTCTTGTCTTGTGTAAGTAAATCCAGCTGTTGCTTAAAGCACCTGTTCAATGAGGTTTTAACTAAATACAAAAACTCCCAAAGCAGACGTTGCGTTTCCACAGTAGACCTGAAAATATCTTCTAAATAGAGAACTTCTATAGCATAAGGATTTCAATACAAACTAACCGCCTGTCATCTCTGGAGATAACGTTCTATCAGGTTTAGATAGAACGACCACCTAACTCCAAGCACCACCATGGTTTCAGCACCAAGGACAGTTTCATAATCTAAACTTTTAATAAATGCACATAAACTCGCAGCACAGCGCAGCTGGAGTTCACTGATTATTCTGACTCCCAAACTGGATGTGGCACAGAGGAAAGATAAAAACCCTTTTCATCAAGTACAGTGGAGAAACTCTCACTGCCACACAAGCAGTACATTCCAGAAGGGGGGCTTTGGCAGGGTGTTGAGACTCCAGCCCCCTCAGAGCTTATCTCCTTCTTTTGGAAAAAAAAAAAAAAAGTTCTGATGGGGGGGCTGTAAATAAAAAAAAAAAAAACCTTTTGTTTGTGGTCTCCAAATGGCTGAACTCTCCGTCTATATGGAATACCACAGGGCTGAAAAGTGTAAATTCAGGATGTTAAAAGGAAAAGCAGTGCCAGAGGCTTAAAATGAACAAACAACTACAATACTGGAGAAGAAATTAGAAGTGTTTATTACCTGCATTCTAGTGCTTTGGACAGCGTGGGAGGCTAAAGAGAATAGAATAGAAGCGTTCGAGTGTGAAGATATTTTGCTTTGAGGGGAAAAACCAAGTGTGCTCGTATGAAAACGATTCACTGCTCCAGCGAATTAGTCTCGGTGATCATTCAGAAAGAGATCCATGACAAGATTCATATTAAAGTCAGCTTTTTGCTTGCTTTTAAAAGTTGGTCACCGTCCAAGAAAAAACAAGATTAGACCCCCAAATATAGTTTGTGAAACGTTACAAAAGAACTTTTGACCCAGAAAGGAACAACTTCTAACATCTAACTTCTGCATGAAGCAGCAACTCTCCTGCAACACACGTTATCGAAAATGTGCAAAAAGTGTTTTGAATTTGAGTAACGAGGTATAAAAATAGCCTTATTCCTTCGACTATTTAAGACTCGGTTCCACCCAGTTGAATACTTGTCACAAAACTGAGCACCTCGGAAAGTTTGATGAGGGTGTGTGACAGTGTAATTATCAGCCTTTAACAGTGTCTTCGTGTAAGAGATGGGTGGCGACGCGTGACGGGATAATTTTATTGTGTGTGTGTGTAAGAACAATAGAATTTTTCTTCACCCCTAACTGCTTTGCATGGCGGGGTGGCATGTGTGCGTTGACATGTTGGCACAGGAAGGAAATTTAAAACAACCGAAAGCTGATTAAGAAGAATAAAAGCAGGAAATAATTGGCTCCTGGATCTCAGGGTTTATTGTGGGACACTGAGGTCAGACTTTCTGACAAAGTTTTTTATTTATTTATTTAAAGATTTGAAGTCACCAGTTTTCATTCTTTTCTCTCTTTTTACCATAATAACGAATTTTCTGAAACTCATCAGCAGTTCTATGAAAGTTGCCGGATGCTAGATCCTGATTGGTGGAATTGATGGGAAGCTGCCGATTAGATTTCCACGGCAGATGCAGCCATCTGAAAGTGCATCTGAAAGTCTTATGTTAAGGCACTCGTGCTTGCAATCACGGCAATTCACAGACGCCCATGTCCAGAGCGACTTACAATTATCTTAGCCATACAACTGAGCACTTAAGGGTTAAGTTCTTAAGGACCAGGCAGTGGCAGCTTAGTGGTTCTGGGATTTGCACTCATGACCTGAGAAGGCCAACATCTTAAACACTGAGTTTCCCCACAACCCTGAAAGCCCTTCCCCACATCCTATCGCACAGGAACCTGCGCTAATGGGGTCAGGGCTTCACACTTCCTCATCCCACCATGCCATTGTTGATTCTTTTCTTATCAGGGTGCAGCACGAACTGGTTTATTCCTTACAAATCAATTTTACATGATGCTTTTAAGTCCCCTTGAGCTGCTCTCATTATGAACCTGTCTCCTGAATCACTGTTATCATTCCAAAGTTTGACCTCGCCCCGGCTGTGTCGGTTTCCTACGATGAGAATGAAAAACTTTTCCGATGAAAGATCAGACATCCCGAAGCTGGCGCGTGTCTGCGGACAAACCTCGTTTAAACTCACGCCTGCTCACTTCAGATAGACTCCTGTCAGAGCTTGTGCGCTTTTTATCAAGCTGAAGCCTGTCTCTTAGTTACGCTCGTAATCCGTCTGTTCAACCTGAGGAAAAAAAGAATGCATTCTCTGATATGATCTGCAGATTCAATCGTACGTCTCGCGTCCCTCCTTCGCGTCCGTAAACCTTATGCAGTGTTTCGTTCCAGCAATATCGGCACCTTTCCTCTTATTCCTGCCAAGTTCGGCGGGTCCTCGCGTCTCCTGAATCTTTTCCAGAGTCATCATGTACAGAGAAAGTGAAACTGAATTATTTATTCCATCTGAATCGGGGACCATTTTAAAATAGGGAGAATCTAAAGGATGTACCTTTTTTTTTTTTTTTTTTTTTTTTTTTTTTTTTTCATTTATTTTATTTTTTTGAATAAGAAGTGTTTAAATTAGAAAAGTAGAAAAGGCAATGCGCGTGTATTCACGTTTGGAAAGAAAAATGCATTTCAATTATATTTATTATTTTATTATTATACTTTATTTATTATAATTATTATTATTATTATTATTATTATTATTAATTAATTATTATATTATTTGTTTTTATAATTATTATATTATCTATTATATTAAACTACAAACTAGCTACTAGTCAAGAACATCAAACACACACACACACACACACACACACACACACACACACACACACACACTGCCCTGTAAACTGTAAAAAAAAAAAAAAAAAAAAGAAAGAAAAAAAAAGATGGCGAGGAACTTAAACCAAACTTTAGCATGTAGACTCGATAGGTTATTTATATGTATTTATTTATTTATTTATTTATTGCTGCTGATACATGTAGTAAATCTTCATGCACTGGATAACAGTCAAGCTTTTTTTTTTTTTTTTTTTTTTTTTTTTTCAATCTGCTCAAACATCCCCACCCCCTCCCACGAGAACCGAGTGATTAATGAACCCAATTAAGAGCGTGAATTACGCCTCTAAATCACGGCTCAACACACTGGCTGTAGATTTGATGGACTGAGCTTCAGCCAAACCGCCACTCATAAAAGAATTTACTGCTCTTAAACGTGTTAATGAATCCGCCGAATAGGATTCGGCCATTTTTCATCAGTGTCTGTCCATCCATAACAGTCAACAGTGGTTTCTAATCACTTAATAAGAATCAACGAGGGGCCGAGTGAAGGTCAGCTGTTAGCGAAGAGCTCCTCAAACTCCAGGCCTAATGGGCTGATTTTTGAATTTCAATAAATAAAGTTTTTATTTTTCATCAATATACATCACGGTGGAAAAAATTGAGCATTATTGATATGTGAATATTTTAAAATCGGCACTTGCCTCGAAACAATCGCAGTGGCCTCCGCTATTATTGGCGCCCGTGCTAAAATGAGCAAAGACGGTATATATGGAAGCAGAAAAGCACCCTGTGTCAGATGGCATCCCGAAAAATACCTCCTGCGGACTGATCGTAACTATACACCCGTCAAAACATTTTCCTTTTACCTTCTGCTCCTGTCAGTCCTTCAAGACACATGTCATCTTTCTCAGCATCAGCATTAAGCTACTCGATTGGGATCAAACTGCGATTTCGGCTGCCAGCTCATTCTTTTCTCCTTCATAGAAAGAGGAACTGTAACTTTGTGGTTTTTTTTGGACGTCAGGAAGTTTCGTAGCTGAAGGTGATGCCCTCAGACATCCATCCTCAAGAGCTGATCTCCACTCAGCAGCACAGACAAGAGCAATTTAAAGATAACATCTTCACCTTCAGCACCTTCTCCAGCACACCACCGACGTCTCGTAAAGCACCACACGAAGGGATTTATTTCATCCGGGTAAGGAACTGTGACCTTCGAGGTTTCAGTTGTCTTTATATTTTTTTCACTTTTATATGACAATATCATTACGGAACACACTACCGGACGTATTTCCTGCATCTCTACAGCGATCTGTTGGATGCTACCGAACTGTAAAGGCTTTGTTGAACACTTCGTCGGAATGCTCTTTGGAATGTGGCCATCATTATAAAGATTTGTGCCCAAGCACGTATTCACTGTAAGATTCCGCATTCAAGACATCAGTCGGATCTGTTGTTTACTGGATGCCAGAGATGTACGTCGTTGATTTTTATATAATTTTTTTTTCTTCTTTAACGCTTTTCTTCCCGCCGACCAAAACAACATCTGCATATTTCGCTAGAGTTCGTTGCGCCCTCGTTTCTCTCCACCCCTTCAGTCCTTCGACTGAAAAGAGAGAAAAAAAACCTTTCATCCCTCACTGCTTCGAGTGGCAGCAAACTAAAAAAGTAAACAAGCAAAATTAGCTAAAGAGGAGCAAGAATTGGGGGGAAAAACGAGGGGGGGGGGGGGTGTGCAGGAATGGTAGATGTAGATGATGAAAAGATTTGAGTGAAAGGATCAGTATGACTACGCACCCTGTTTAGCGATTGAAAGCATGCTAAAAGTCTATGAGTGTAGGAGAGTAGGGTGTTTAACAGCTATGACATTAGTGTTTAGCCACTGATTGGAGGAAAAAAAAAATCAACTGGAGCTGCAGGGGAGAATTCTGGGATGGAAAAATGGCAATTTTGTATTAAAAAATTAATAAATAGCGCAATGATCCCACTTTTTTCCTGTAAGACGATTAGCTTTGCGTGTTTCAGCAGTGATGGAGGGATGGCATAGAAATTATAGGACAATGTCCCGTTTATGCCTCTTGCGCTGCTTTGTCTCTAAAAGTGCTGCCGTTCGCTCGGGAATTCTCGTACATTTTCGGCTCTGATTGCTTTTCTCCACTCAGCAGAACATGTTCAGCTAAAGAGCCAAGCAGTAAGTCGTGCGCTACTGTAGAGGAATTAATGTGCAAATAAGATCGAATATCCCCCGAATGACTCCATTTAGTCTGGCCTGAACGACAACGGCTCCTGTCCTCAGACGCTCCGTCATTGGTCCTTTCTGTGGGTGGGGCTAAAGTGACTGTTGTGGGATAAAGGGAAGCTCAGTGGTTAAGGCTCTAAGTAATTGATCGGAAGGTCGGGGGGGTTTAAGCCACAGTGTTGCCAAGATACCAATCTTAGAGCCTTGAGCAGGGCACTTATCCCTCTGTGCTCCAGAGGGTGCTGTATCATGGCTGACCCCAACTTCCTATTATGGCTGGGATGTGCAAAGGAAGAATTTCACTGCACTGTAATGAACCATCCATGTGCTTAATGACCTTAAAGACTGATTTTCTGTTGAAGCTTCCGAGGTGCTTTTTTTTCTCCCCCTTTTCATATTCCAGTAAGTTTTACCTCAAACCAGATGCTTGGGATTTGGGAACGAAACAACATTGTTCTGGGACCAATGTGCTACATAAAACAACACAAATGAATACAACATAACATAGCCGGTAGGATCCGTAAAGAGGGTAGAATCTTGAAGGCATGTAGGATCTGTAAAGCGGGTGTAATCCTCAAACACGGAGCCGGAGCATGAACCAGCTGGGAATGCTGGCGGTCAGGAATCCGGTAGGTCACTATAGCCATCTAGTAGATCCGACAGCGAGTGAGGTCAAAGCGTGGGCTTATAAAGGGGACCAGGTAATGCGGAACAGGTGTCGGTGATTAGCACCAGGAGCGGCTGAGAGAGAGCCGCGGAGTGGGCGTGGCAGGAGGATCCCTGACATATTGTATGGCAATAAATCCAAGAAAATGTAATGCTTGTATTTGAAGTTATTGTCGAGTATGTAAATGTATATAAGTTGGTGAACAAATGTTTATTAGTTTTACTGGTGATATCAGTAGTAAAACTAACACACATTTGGTCACAAACTTTTATTTGCTTTCGAATAAAATGAAACCATCAAATGACTTTGCAGCATAATAATAAAACATCAATGCACAGACAGCTCATATATTCTTTTTACTGAAATACTTACGTCTAAAAACAACTGCTTTGGTACCCTGATTTTCTAAGCAATTAAAAAAAAGGGGACTGAAAATGAAACTGTAACCCGACATCCCGTGTCTGAAATCTCATTAACTATTGCTGGCAAGCACGATCTCCACAAAAGAGTCATCAGACAGAAATCTTAATTGCAAGCTCATTATAATCGTGAATCTCCGAGGAAAAGGAAACGGCATCTAGATAAAACTGAGGCGTTTTAGAAATATCGGCGTGATGAAGCAAACAACAAATTTGTCCTCAAGCCCTGAAAGTGTGTTTGCAGAGTTAGCAGGCAGCATTTGAGGAATAACACCTTGGTAATCGTTAAGCATGAAAATAGACCTTTGTTATTTGGGGGCAGTCGGTGGTACAGTAAACGACAAACAGGTGGATAAAAAAAAGCTTCATATTACAATTGTTGTGGAAGAATTTGACTGGTGTTCAACTTTACAAATGCTCTATTGGATGAATGGGCAAAAATTCCTCAGAAACACTCCAAAATGTTCTAGAAGTCTAGCAAAAGTTTGGGGGGGTTGTGTGGGGACCGACTCCAATTACATAATGTTTATGTATTTAAAATGCCATGTCATTACAGTCCCTGTTGGTGTGATAGTCAGGTGTCCAGGCCTTTGTACAAAGACTGTAGGTCTTTGTTAAAAAAAATAAAAAAATCTAGCCGTCTAATTAACATAATCCGCTTGAATTAATATACGTGCAGCATTTCCAAAATTCCCTTAAAGGCAGATCCTCAGCTCAACAAAGGGCTTATAGTGTAATTGTACTCCCACTAGCATAAAGTTCTGTGATCTGTGAACAGAACAGCTCGTGATACTTTTAATCCTACATTAAGTGATGCTGTGATTTCCCCCCTCCCCCTCCGTCCTTTATGGTTTCTTTGCTTCAAAGATTTGCGAGTCTGTTGGGTTTTATTCCAGTCTTTAATTTAATTACATTTTTTTAACGTAGACTTAATCCAAGTCAGTTAATTAGACACGACTCAGTCTCTCTGCTTGGGTATTAAATCACAATCAAATAATTTTGTGTATACAGTATAATATAAATAAATATATATATATATATATCAGTGGCGGGCCGTGCATTTGGTACCTGGGCCTTTAGTGGGGACGTACCCGACTTAATCCACCAGAGAGACATTTCACGTATGGAGGGTAAAAACCATTTTACTAAAGCAAGAAACCCATTTAGGACTCCAAACCTCTACACTACAACCACAACTGTCTGCAGCGCTCCTCAGAGGCTGTAATCCAGTGGTACCGCTCGTATTCACTGGTCTGGAAGTGGTGAACAAACCCTTTCCTGGGCTGAGACACGCTAGCTAGCTTCGGGGTTGGCCGACCTCCTCACGATGTCTAGCTTTTCTTCAAAATGGATATTTAAGTATGTCCAAGACCAAATAAATTTCTCTTCCTCAGTAGGCATAAAAAGTCTAACTCAGATGTATTAATATGTGCAGCTACACACGTGTTTTGCCAGTCGAACTTGGCTGTAACAGTTTCCCTCTGACCAACCAATCAGAGGACGGAAAAATGCTGACGCTATTCTGGGCCAGCGAGCTGCCCTGTGAGGAGAATCTGAAATCTGATTGGTTAAAGAAACAGAGCTTTCTCTTAAGAAGACTATGGTAAAAGGCCAGCAGTACTGACTGTGAAGGCCCTGGGCAGATTAGATTGACATGGCAGCACATAGAGGCTGAAATCTGATTGGACAAAAAATCTAACATCCACATACACGTACTGGAAGCAGTGCAGCCGAGAGAAACGCTTCAGCTCGCAG
The DNA here is from genome assembly GCA_014706435.1 of Silurus glanis. NCBI lineage: Eukaryota > Metazoa > Chordata > Actinopteri > Siluriformes > Siluridae > Silurus > Silurus glanis. Next base: position 236,697 of record JAAIIK010000180.1, read on the forward strand.
TTAGCAGTAGTGTAGTATGCTGGATATCAGGAAACCCCAATTCATAATAAGCTATTAGAGAAGCTACAGGAACTCAAACTGCTATGAGGCAGTCACAAACACGGAGACAAGTGCACAAGCGCATTCAAGGCTAAAGCTTAGCGCTGATTATTGTCCGGACAATAAATGAAACTTTACCAGACAACTGCGCGCACAAGCTGCCGAATGATTTTGACATTTTCAGGGGTCGGGGTCTTCCAGTGATGTTTTTCCCGCTCTTGAACGATTGGTTGCAGCATCACTGTATATCAAACGTACATCATGTCAAATGTCTGTGTGGCAGATTTGCCAAGTTTCATGCGGCATTTCACATTTGCTCTTTCGTGATGAAATTCCAAATATTGTAATGCACGGGGTCAGAATAGCGCCAGCTGGCACCGTCGGTCTCGAGACGTTTTTGATACCACCTCGTATGTTAACATTACCAAACAAATGGTGCAGAGATGCTGTCTCAAGTTATTACCCTGTCATCCCACCTATGGATATTTCATTGTTGCTCTTGTGACTTTTGTGAATTGGTCTTTTGCGTAAGAGCAGCTCGTGATACTTTTAATCCTACATTAATTGATGCTGAGACACCCCCCCCCCCCCCCCCCCCCCCCCTTTTATGGTTTCTTTGCTTCAAAGATTTGCGAGTCTGTTGGGTTTTATTCCAGTCTTTAATGTTTGTATTTTTTTTTAAGGGGTTTAACGTAGACTTAATCCAAGTCAATTAATTAGACACGACTCAGTCTCTAATTCCCACCTGCCAAAGTGTTTTGTCTTAACTCCATCATACCGAAACACGTAAAAAGAAGGCAAGTTGCGGAGATCTCTGGTTCAAATAAAAGAGAGAGAGAGAGAGAGAGAGAGAGAGAGAGAGAGAGAGAGCCAGAGCGCAAAAATAATTTGATTCATATCGAAACAATTCATTTAAGCCCACCATCTTCCTCCTAGATCTTTCCGTGTAACTAAGAGCGAGAAAGGAGAGAGAGAAATGACGCACTCTTTTAATCAAAGAAGTGTGGAAAAGCAGTTGCGATTCATTTAAAAAAAATAATAATAATCACGCACAGGATGGATGATGGAGATGATGAGAGAGTGGAGATGACAATGACTTCCATAATAATGAAGGCTGTGTTTATTACACACCCTGCATGGGGCTATTTATCACCGAAAGAGTGAGACAGGCAGGGGAAAATTGAAAGGAAGGAGCAGGAGGAAAATGAAAGGAATACGACAAGCATGTCTAAACAAATATGATAATGGAGGTAGGAGGCAGTATGAGGGGGAAAGACAGACCCCTGTGGTCATGTTTATAGAATTAAGGGCTCTGAATGAGATTGAATTCAGACCTTCTCAGGGAGAACACACACCTGCACAGTGTGAAGATAAGCGAGCTTGTGTGTTTGTGTAGCAGGTATCGCCATAGGCACTGGTCAAGCAGACCTACATTGAGGTTGAAAGAATGAAACATTAAACATGGCAGAATTGCTGTTTTGCAACGAGGTACAGGAGCCTCTATTCATGGTTGGCAGAGAGACAAGAAAGTTCAACAACTATGAAAATCAAATGTACCATTTCAACAGAAATATGGTAAAGATTCATTTCTTTGGTACAAAAAAATGTGGACATATTCGACATCATTTTCAGCTTTTTTTTTGATGGTTTTTATTCCAAACTTCCAGAACATTTCTGTCAGAAGTAGAAATCCTGTTCAAAGGTTAAAAAAAATAAAATAATTGGGATCATTTTAAATGCAAAACACAAAACCTACAACACCCTGGTTGCATAAGTCTCTAGTGTATACTTCGTGGAAGCACCTTTGGCCTTTATTACAGCAATAAGTCTCTATTCTTTGCAAAAAGATCAAATTCTTTCAAATTGCAAAGAGATCACCGCTGTTTAGGTCATTCCATAGGTTTTATAGATTGAGGTTTGGGATCCGGCTGGGTCGTTTTGATATGTTCTTTAGGTCATTATGTTGAAATGTACAATTATTTTTTATGTTTAGCTTTTGGACAGATGACAGAAGGTTTTCTGCCTTAGGTCCCTGGTTCAGCTAAAGAGAAGCAGCCCCAGAGCATAAATGTTACCCCCACCATGCTTCACTATTAATATGGTGTTCCTTGGATGATGCTCTGTATTACCTTTGCACCAAACTTACCTGTTTTGAATTATGGCTAAAAAGTCATACCATAGCACAGTTTGTGGTGACTGAATGGATCCTTTTGGAAGCCTCCTGACTTTACTTTTCAACAATTAAGTCTCACAGTTATTAAAAATGCTCCCAATTCTAAAATATATCATTTTCCCAATCTCTCTCTGGATTTTTGTTTGTTGGAAGATCACATTAAAGATGTGACAAGTCTTGACATTTATGTTGTTGTTACTCCTGTCTCTATATTTTTTAATTTTATAAGGGTGGTTAGACTTCGGATATCCACTGCACGTCCACTGCAAATACCGTAAGATCGCTTGTTGTGGTTTGTGAAAATGTCTACATACGAGTTATAGTTGTGAGCGTTAGTACAGGATTTAGGGCAGGTACTAACTTTCGGTCTGGAAAAAAAATGAAAAAAGATTGTCGCAGAGCTTCTCTCGTTAGCAAACGAGTTCCCAAGCGTTCATTGAAACAGCATTGAAATGCACCGAAGACCAAACCTGAATACTTCTGTACGTCTTGGGTCTGTGTACTAATAGGACACGATGACAGGAGCTGTTAACTCGCTCTTGCTTTCAGCTTTTCTGACCTCTGCCCGATCAATACCAGGCGGTCTAATTAAGCAAACGTATCCCCCGTCGCCTCGTTCCCTGGGTGCTGGAAATGTTCGCAGCACACCACAAACATATTGCTGGGTCAGTTTCGGTGCAGTTTTCATTGCTGAATCAACATCATTAGCATAAAAAAGGACAAAGAAAAAATAGAAAAATAAAACAGAAAAGCTAGGCTAAGGATGCAACGCGACAATCAGGTCCATTTATCACAGCAGTAGAAGGAAGCCGTGTCAAGCTGTCATTACTCATTACAAAGAAATAAAGACACAAGAGAGTCCAGGTCATTAATTAAATAGAGGCAGAGTGCAAACCATACCACCAAACGCAGCAAGCGGCACATAGGAATCTCCCTTCTGCACGCTGCGTCAGTGGTAAAGCAGACTGAAGGATATCGACTGATGAGAGAAGATCTGTGGATTAAGACGGATTAAAACCAGGACAAATCTAGGGATCATCAATATGATTGAGTGGGCATGCAGTTCGAGGTGCTGTGCCGTGTCCTACAACACGCTTAATCCTCCTACTGGGTTTACGGTTTTCTAGATAACTTTCTTTCGGCTTCTCCCATCAGGGGTCGCCACAGCGGATCATCCGCATGCTTGAGTCGGCACATGTTTTTACGCTGGATGCCCTTCCTAACGCAACCCTCCCCATTTATCTGGGCTTGGGAGTGGCTGGGGTCGGTTCCCTGACCGGGGTCGAACCCGGGCCGCAGCGGTGAGAGCGCCGCATCCTAACCACTAGACCACCAGGGACCCTATATGTAGTCCATTTTGTTTTCTACTTTCACCACGTTTTTTAAATTATATATAAAAAATATAACACCTTATGTGTTAGAGGAATGAAACCTGTCCTTCACATTGTGCTTCATGAGGTAAACCACATTGGTTAGAGCAAGAACAAGTGTGGATTGTTAGGGGGTTGATTCTAGGTGATTTGCGGAAGTGGTAGCTCAGTGCTTAAGGCTGAGTTATCAAAAGGTTGAGGTTTAAGCCCTGGTATCGCCAAGCTGCCACCCTTGGGGCCCTTAAGCAAGGCTTTTAACCCCTCTATGCTCCAGGGGTGCTGAAAAAATGGCTGACTTTATGCTCTGTCCCGAGCTTCCTTCAAAACACGGCAATACGCGAAGAAAGAATTTCACTGCGCTGTAAAGTACATGCGACAAATAAAAAGCGCCTTTCTTCTTCATGTGTATGTTTTGATAATCAATGAAACAATTTTGCTGCCATTGAACCAAACTTTATCGATACATAATTTCTACTTATATTCAAGAAGGTTTTTCCAGAGCCCTGGAAATTGATGTTTGACACCCATCTTGGATTGCAACCGCACCTCTGTGTACAGCTCAAGGCTGTGATTGCATTTCGGTGTTGCACATCTGGAACGACGTGAAATCAAGCGCAACAGGGGGAATTACAGCCACTGCAGCATTTATTTATTTCAATAAAGTCATCTGATCATTTCACCGAAGAGATACAGTGATGTAAGAGCATGGCAATTGAAGATTCTCCGGGTCACCATTTTCTGTGTTGCATTTCACCTTCGTTCACCGCTAAACTTTTTTCTTGTCCACTGGTCCAAATGCTGAGGGAAGGATCTTCAGAAAACAAGGATCAGAATGTTGTTTCTGGATTGCAATAAAAATCGATGTATTACAGCATTTTTTTTTCAGCACCCCAACTGTTTCTTTATTATTTTCCTGGTATGAAATCGAACATGATGTCTAAAAATGTCAGTTTTTCAGCCACGTCAGACCTCATGCTCTTCATCTAGGGTCCTGATAACTCTTCCTGTCTGTCCACTCTGGCTGGGAAATGAATAATTTAGGTACAGATGACATCTTGGAGAACTTCAGGAAAAATCTGACCTGAAATTGAAAACATCCAAATCTTCAAGTGCTCACATACAACAGATACGAGGTGGTATCATCACCTTCAACATAGTCCCCTTGTACAACAATACAGAGGTCCCAGCGTTCTTCTGGGTTCTGTCAAGTATCTTCTACGATTTATGCTGGATGTCCTCATCAAAACATCGACCTTTGAGCCGGATCTTCGTCTTCGGGAAAAGGGCGAAGTCCACGGGAGCCAAATCTGGTGATTAGGGTGGGTGCGGAAATGAGACCATGCGGTTTGTTTTCCGACGATCATCATGCACGAGTTGCCGAATGGTTTCGACATTTTAGGGGATTGAGCTCGTCGAAGGTCTTTCTGATCTATCCGAAAGTACGTGTGGTGCTGTAAACACCTCGAACGACTCGTCGCGGCATCGTCGTATGTCAAACGCATGTCGTGTCGAACGTCTCTGCGGCAGATTTGCCCAGTCTCGCACCAAATTTCACGTTTGCTCTTAGTCCTAATTTGCTGTCCGCGATGGAATCGCAGACGTGGTAACACACGTGGTCAGAAAAGCAACAGTTACACCGTTAGTCTCGAATCACAACTTCAGACTAATGAAAGAAAAAGGCAATAGTTCTGAAGATTATGAAAAAAGAAATTAAAAACAGAATAACAAAAAAGAATAACAGTGTTGGAAAAAGTCCTCAGTCCCCTGATTTAATACTTCATCGAGCCACATTTTGCCTTTGATTGCAGCCATTAATCTTTTTGCAGATGTTAGTACCAACTTTAAACACGTAGAGTGGGGAATATTTTGTAGAATTGCTCACGTTTAGTCAAATTCTGTAGCAACTAAGCAATGGATTGCTGTCTTTAAGTTCATCCACAGATTTCCAGATTTAAGGCGGAGCTCTGACTACACCATTCGACAACATTCGCCTTCTTATCCATAAACTGCTGTTTTGTTCTTTTCCAGGTATGTTTAGGATCAATTTCGTGGTGGAAGGTGAATGACCTGCCTATCTTCAGCATCCATTTTCTCTCTTCAATCCTGGCTATTCCCCAGTCATCACTTAAAGGAGAAACATATAATATAGTATAATTTAATGCTGCCACCACCATGCTTCGCAGTAGGTATGGTGGGTTTTGGCTAGTGGGCTGTGTTTTGCCTTTTTGCCAAACATTTTGAGGTCCCAAAAGCTAAATCTTGGCCTCATCAGACCGATAGTACCTTTTCCAAGATGGCATCACAGTCGTCCAGGTGTGTTTTTGCATAGCAAAAGTATGAAAAGGCATTTTTCTTGCCACCCTGATATTTAAGCCAGCTTAATGTAAAGCTTATGAGACAGTTGGCACATGTACAGACCAACCAGATCCAGCCATAAAGCCTTGTAAGTCCTTCAAAGTTGCCTTTGGACTTTTGGTAGCTTCTGTGGTCAATGTCCTCCTGGCTGAGTCTTTAGACAATCTTATTTAGGCAATGTGTTGGTGGTACCATATGCGTTCCACTTCTTAATGATACTCTGAACAATACCCAGAGGAATTTCTAAAGCCTTTCGAATCTTTTTGTAGCTTTCTTCTCAGACTTAGACGTAGATATACTTTATTGATCCCGTGGGGGAAATGATTGTGTTACAGCAGCAGGTTACACAAACAGTAGAAGGGGAAAAGAAACGAATGCAATTAAATAATTGTAACTTACAAAATAAATACAATATCGCAGATGATGCAACATAAAAAAACCAGAGCGCAAACCGGCAATTCAAAAAGAAAGAAAAAGAAGAAGAACTCGGACGTGCGATTTGTCTGTGTTTGTATGTGTGCGGAAAGTGACAGTGATGTGCATATAAGTTACTATTATCATCTGTTACAGAGCGGTGAGTCATCGTACAGCGCAATGGCATACGGTGAGCGATTTCTCGAACGGCGACGCTGAAACAATCTGTTGGAGGATGAACTCTGCCTCTGTATGGGATCATGTAGTGAGTGGGACGGATTTTCCGTGATTGACAGGTGTTTGTTCAGTGACCTGTCATCCCTCACGGTCTCCATTCTGTCCAGTTTGTGTCTGATTATGTTTTGCGGATGATTTTATTGATCTTGCCTGGATCTCCGGCACTGATACTCTTCTAACTTGGGCCTTTCTACGACTTTATCCTTTACCGTGGACTTCTACCAGCGGAAACGCTTTAAGAAATATTCGGAACTAGTCGAAACCATGATGTCAGTTGGTACAATTAGCCTGTTGTTTGAGCTGGAAATTGGGAGCTGAATGACCGCATCTAAACAAGTTTATAATAGTACACATTATGGGTATAACGGTGCACATAATTAACGGTTTGGTACCTACCTGACACTCGGTTTCTGTGTCACGGTGAAAATCTCATTTCGCCGCACTACGAATCGTATTTCCAGTACCCACAGTAGCCACAGTGACACTGCGCTAACTCTAGTTTCTTTTAAACCTCTGGCATTGTTGTTTATGTTTTCAAGTTAAGCAATAATAACCCAAAAAAATGTATTAGCTCTAAGTGCGAGGCGGAGACTAAACATACTTGTGGTCCGCCACTTAATACGTTCCTGAGAGAACTCCTATTTTGTGTTCCGCATTGAAAAAGGTTCTCTTCGCATTGATAATGAGGGTAAACCCTAACGGCGCGGTGTATCTACATTCGCTTTTCTTTAATTATTGCATCTTGTTTATTCTGAGATAAGGTGTGTGCCATTTTAGCTGACAAACGTTCGCTAAATGAAATGGACTGAGAGAAATGTTAGTCATGTTTCCTGAATGTCTCTCAGAAATCACTGACTTGCAGACTTGCAACAATTTGGATTACGAATATTAATCAAGAGAAAAAAAAATCTTTCATGTAGGAACTATTCTCAGCAGGCAATCCTGCTAAATCTAAAGTAATGATCAAAATATCATTCTGTCTTTCTCTATCTGATGATCCATATATATGTATTTCCTCCTCCAAGATTCAGCAAAGCAGAGCATGTAACAAGCGATAATTAAATTCAACTACGAGGGATGCAGATAATAGAGAGATGAGAGGACAATTAACTACAACACAACAGCAAATTGGGAAGGAAATTATTAATAAAGAGCTGGAAATTCAACGATTTTCCAATTTCCAAATAAACCCAAGGGCTCCAGAAGCTAAAAGTAAAGAGGACGGAAATCTCAGAGTGAATAAAAATAAGAACGGGGCCATGAATAAAATATGAAAAAAGACTCAGAGAGAAAGTCCCTGAGCCATGTGCATCAATCCATTTGTCCTGATCAGCTCCTTCCTGTCCGATAATACACATCAAACCAATGCATATGCTTAGAATCAGTCAATTTCATTTCAAATGATGACAGTGTGTGTCCTTATTATTGTTATTTTTTTAAATCATTCTCCACCAAATATCTGTTCAGATCTTCTGACATTTCTGGGTCAATAACCAGGTTTTTTCTTTGTCTTTCTTTTGTTTCGCCACTAGATGTCGCCAGGGTGGTCCTTTGCCCTTTCCAGGATTACTAATTATCTCCACCTGTATCTCATTGTCTGCGTCTATTTGAGTTCCCCTCTTTTGTCAGTTTGTTGATTTTTTTGATGTTCTTGTTTTTCTTTTGTGGTTTGGTTTCCTGTCTTGCCTTCCATTGAGGTTTTTCTTTTTGCTTTCCTGTGCGTTTTCCCAAGAGAAAGACTTTATATGTTTGTATTTTTTTGCTCAAGAAATGTATTTTCTGAGATATAGGCTTGTTTTTCCAGCTCCAAATTTAAGACTTCTTCATTTTGCTTTTTTTTTATTTTTTTTTTTTTTTTATTTCTGTGGTTTTGGACATTTATAATAAACACACCATGGAACCTTTCAGTTTTTCATAAAACCAATCCTGGTTCGAGCCCTGACCTTGACATTTTTGTTTAATAATCGAGAGAATTATTTCAACCCCATATATGAGCCCCAGAGATCCCATGTTTGAATACCATTTTCACTAAATGTTGGGAAATATATAGATTATCTACTTATCCTACATTGTTCCTAATTCCAATTGACCAGACGGTTGTTTCTTTTACTTAATCCTCCAAATCACAGGAGGATTCGGTCCATTTGACCTCATTACATTTTGTACTTCCTGTTTTTTTGCGCATCTAAATATATTCGCACTATTTATTTCTTTTTTAAAAGGACCCCCCTAATAAATAATATATTTTCTCATATCTCCTCTTTCCGCTCCCTCGGATTCTCTTTTACACTTCGACCATTTTACTTAATGCGCAATTCCGTCGTGGAAATGGGTTTATGACGAATAAAAAAAATAGTAAAAATGCCAACCTCCTTAAATCAATGGCTGCCGTGTCGGTCCTTCATAGTATTAAGTCATTAAATAAAAATCAAAAAATGTGTTCTTCGCAAGGTCAAAATCAATGTCGTATTTCAGGGGACATGCTCTTATAACAACCCAGTATTTTCCCCCCAATATAATGAGGTTAACAGTTTACTTTACAAATCCCTTGAAAGGGCGTGTCCGTGCTACAAAAATCAATAAACAAATAATTTCAAGTCTCAACGCCTCCTCTTGTACCTGATCTGTTAACCTTAATACATACTTCATATCCAATCTGCATAATTGTAAAGCAGTGCCTCAGGGTTCACTATGCGGCCTTGTCTCATTCTATTCCCTTTCGCAGAAAACACTATAAACCCATGTGACGCGTAATCAGGAAGTGCTGTGTGCAGGGAGCGTGGGGTTAAAGACCTTTCTACCCTCCTGGAACATCTCCGTTCCTGCCTTAATGCTGAACTCCTTCCTGTCCGTGCTCTGTAGGTCACTGTTTTTGATTACAGTCAGGACCTTGGGGCATCACTTGAATATGATTTATAGCTTTATGTTAATGGGGGAATTAAAATACAATTAACCTGACCTCTGGGAGGGAAGGAAGTCTAAAGATTGGGATGCAGGAATTGTGGGTTTTGTTTGGTCTTACAGAGTGAATTGAAGTGTAAACAGGAAGATGGGTATTCTCATACTTTTATAGTGTTTCATAGGTTGAATTATTTGAATTCGGGGTCTAAATATCAGAGCAGAATCCAGTTCTTGCGTGTCTCACAACTCGATTATCGCTCCGAGGCATTGGAAACGTGGACATACTAAATAAATATTGCTTTCCATGGAGCCTCCAAATTGTGATTATGTTGCGTGTGGGATAAAAGAATTCCGAACTGTGGCTGTACGAGGGATGCAATTTCGCCGCTATTGGATTTGGTCTATTCCCGATTGCTTCTCTGACCAATGGTCTCCCTATCCATTGTTGAAAGCTGTGGATTATTGTTGATTTTTCCGATTCAAAATTGATATTGATTCAATAACTCTATTGATTGGTGTAATAAGATTGTGGCGAGTATGAAAACTTTCTGAAATGAGCCATCATTTCTCAGAGGTGTAGAACATTTTCGTAACGGTTTAATCGCAGCAAAGTGGGTTGCGCCCGCAACGAAGCGCTGAGCTCTCATAAAAAAAAAAAAAAAAACGGCTTAATTGTGTTAATAATAGTGCCCATGACTGCCCTCTCTTCCTCTCTGTTACACCCGGAGGACACGGGAAGCTAACGAGACGGCGATATTAGCCTGCCAGAGTGATTATCACCTTCTCGCAGCACCCTCTTAAACCTTTGTTCTGTCTCATTACTCACATTGTCTCTCCACAATGCGAACGTTAGGCAGCAAAACGCTGCTTATTTGAGAGGATGAAGAGGATGATGTAAGGAGAGTCAAGTGGTTCCATCTCTGTCCTTTCAGCTAAATTACAGTCCTGCATGTGGTTTTTTTCAGGTTCGGGGACAATTGGACTGACCTTAAAAGACGAGGAAAGAAAAACGAGAACAAATGGATAAAAGCAGGGGGAAATATAGACTGACAAAATATGAAGGAAAGATTCAATTACTACCCCCAATGAAATATACCTACATGAGATGCTTTCCCTCAACGCGAAGCATGGTGGTGGTAGCTTAATGTAAGTAGAGCCGTTATTGTCAGCAGAGATCAGGAAATTATTCAGAAGTTGAAATTGTCCTTCAAGAGACTTGAGAGGAAGTTTACCTTCATACAGGACAATGAACCTAAACACACAGCTAAAGCTACACCAAATGGATCAAAGCCTGGGTTCCTTAAATCAGACGTAAAAGAACTTTGGCTCGCACTCCGATAAAAAAATTGAAAGAATGAAAGGCATTTTCACGTGATTCAAATGCAAGGCATTGGCTTTCTCCAGACTCGAGCCATATCCTTTCACACGCGAGTGCGCGAGCCTGTGCAGGCTCTCTTTCGCATTTTCAATGGGTCTTTGCTTGAATTCGGTGTTGGCCGACCAGTTTTTTGGCTCATCGCCTAGATTCATACGCATGGACGTGTCCATGTGTACTTCCTCGAGAGCGACAAAGGAGCGGATTAGCATGCAGAACCACCGACTCCGAGTCTTTCAGCCAATGAAGGGGACAGAACAGAAGCTGCAAAGCACACACTTGGCCCATTTATCACAGCGATGGCTCCACTCCTGGGTCACTATCGAGACTCGAGCAAAATAAATAAATAAATCATGGAAATTGTGCATTTTTGCATCACAATGACCGCGGCGATGTGGCATTGCAATGTAGGAGGGTTTAGCGGTGGATAACTGGGGGTAAGACTAAGACAAATGTCCACTAATGATCTTCCATACTCAGAGATTATTGGGATGATAGTTCCCCCCCCCCCACAGTGTGGTGGTCACTCGTCACTTTTCCAATCAGTAGTAAAGTGCTAGAATGCACTTCATCCAAGCCACATGAAGACACCACATAGTTTTGGATGCTCATGTGAAGTCAAAGCTTCAGAGATCAGACTCGGCTCTTTTTCTCGTCTAATTCCAACCGCAACGTTCGTCAACCAGCATCGAGATACGGAAATTGCAAATGAATGGAAGTAACGCGCTATTAAAAAACCTGACGCGTATGTCTTTTTTTTTTTTATATATATTCTGACAATACATTCGTTTATCCCTCCTTTTTATTTTATTATTCCCCCCCTCTGCCATTGATATGATTTTATCGGCGGTTCGTTTACAGGCCCGAAAACAAACAACATTTCTAGATGCATATTGCGCCTTATCTGTCACAGCCATGTTTTCGTTTGAAGCGTTCCTCGTTCCCCAGGTGGGTTCAGTCAAATCTGTTTTGGGTACAATCTGATTCAATATGCATCGAGGAGATACGCAGAGCGTGTCGCAGAACGACTCAATATACAGCTTACAATACAATAACAATTAATATTGATATTATTATTATTATTATTATTATTATTATTAAATGTCCATGCTTGTGAGATTCCAGCTTTATTTATTTAATACATGAAATAAAGAGCGACGAGTTTTGGATATCGGCTGACATTGTAGCCCATTGAAATTTCATGACGCGGCATTTGTCGTAATTAGGAATTTTGTCTGTCCTCGCCCGCTGTTCCTCCATCACTTCGGAATGCTGCGATCCAAATTGGCAATCCCCCACCCCCCAATCTGACAGCGGATGACCTCAAAGACCTGCCCAGGAGGAACCTGAATGAATTGATCTGTTTCCTCTGTCCAAAGATCAACTATCTAGACAGGTATAAAAAGCTAAGGAGGAACCACTTTTACATTTGGATTAGTGTTCTTAAAGAGCAAACTCTCAGAGAAACGCCGGAGGAGAGTCCGAGCTGCAGGGGTTTTTGCCTGAACACCGAAGTAGAATTGTTGTTTGTGTGTCTGATTTTGGTTTAAAATGTTGAAAAGTCCAGACTCTCTGTTCGATCACCATGCTCACAGTAGGCGCTTTAATTCACAGGATTGGAGTGGAGCTTTACAATCTCACCACCGATCTTTTATTTCCTGTTTCAACATTCGACATAGTTTGTCTCATGCAAAAATCATCAAAGCGAAAAATACAGATAAATGCCTGTGGTGCTGAGGCAGTGCAGCTCAATCAGGGGGTTCTCATGTTAACTCGCTTACAGAGGCACTGACTAGAAATACGAAGGTCAATGGGGGGAAAAGTCCAATGTTCCAGGTGAAATGTGGCCTTGGGTGAATTTATTTATTTATTTATTTTGGACTTCTGAAGCTGAAAGTACAGATTGAGGTGTAGCATCACAATTTCTAAGCTTGATAGTGTGTAGGTTTTATTAGTTACAGGGAAAGGAAGACAAATGTGTGTGGGAGGGATTTAAAAGTACAACACACACACACACACACACACACACTCTGATAGATGGCCGATTGAGGAGGTGTGGAGGCTCATTCACACAACCATATCTCTTCGGAGCACTCATCACTGCGCACAATATAACCATGAAAATCCTGAGACATCGTTTCAAAAGCATGTTGGCTTGAACCACACACACACACACACACACACACACACACACACGCACACAGGTACAGCAAAAATGATTGTGACATTCCTTCTTTGAACCTCCAGTTAAATTCCTTGAAATACTGGTTTTACATTTTTTATTTATTTATTTTATTTTATTCATTTATTTATTTATTTATTTTTACTTTCAATTATTGCAATTTTTTTTATTGTTTTAGTTGACATTCAAATCTTTTTTTTTGTATCTTTGTTCTATATTTAGTAATAATTTATATCAATATAACACTTTTTCAGTAAAGTCCAAATCTTTATTTATTTATTTATTTATTTATTTATTTATTTTCTATTACAAATCTTCCACATGCTAGTGCGGAAACAAAAGTGTTCTTGTACCCGAAAGCTTTAAAGACGCTAACACGGGTCTAGGTGGAGGCGGCTGTATCGGATCACAATCTCTCCATCGTTTTGAAAATGACAGCGGGAGTGAAAAAAAAAAAAAAAGTCAAACAAGAAAAGAAAAAAGTTTCTGTGGAGTTTCTGGACCCGAGCGACCTGAACCCTTGCCGTCTTCTCTTCTCGTCTGCGAGCAGCATCTCGGAGCAGAAACGCATAATGATCCTATGATTTAGAAACGACTCTTGATGAACTGTGAGGGCTGAATGCAGCAGAGTAAAGACAGGAGGAGATCGTGGAGGCTTTTAACTGGACAAATAACAGCACTGTTTTCTTCACAACGCCGTTGGTGGAGCAATAATTGGGAGCAGTTCCTAATTTTTTTTAATACCTCAAAATTAGAAATAGAAATGGATTAAAGGTATGGGAGTTTTTTTTGTTATTATAGAACAAGCATATTTTGGTTTCAGTCATAAAGAACAACCACAGTCTCGTTTAAAAGAGCAGACTTGGGATTTAAAAAAAAACGCCGGTCCTCACGATCAAAACCGGTACCTATTGGACTTTCAGTAAGGTTCAGAGACGTGCAAATCAAAGGTGGCCTGAGGAAGCTTTTCAGAAGATGTCACCTATGTGTCTGTTTCTATTCCTCTATCCGCTGTTTTATGGTCTATAGAAAATAAATTGAAGGTCAATTAAAAGATATTTTTGGTCTGTGCAAAAGATCAGACTTTATATGTGGAGACGTCAAACGCAACACTCCGTCGGAAGAAACCCGTTTCCCCATATGAAACCCTTTATTAATATAGAAAACAATACATGGATGAATGTTCACCATTTGAAGGTTTACATCAGTCATTTCTTACACAATGATATTCAAATAGTTTCAAAAGTTGATTGTAAAAACGAAAGAACACGCTGAAAAAAGGAAGTGAATGACACTTATATTGCTGGACTTCTCTAACTGGATTTAAAGCATTTAACAATTAAATGAAGAGAAATCTGAATAAAGGAGACTCATTACGACCATAATTAAAAAAAAACAAAAAAAAAAACAGGTCGGATGCTAAGGATATGTACTGTAGATCATCAGATATTTGATGTCTCTGCAATCTGACGTTGAGGAACATCATTATGGTGATGGACCACTGCTTGTCTTCAGTCTTCATGTTTAATAAAACATATCTTTTATGGTAAATGACACAAAATAATTATTTATTTGTAAGAGTAAAAAAAGCACATTCATGAAAAATGGCCACTGTTACTCACCGTCATAAGTAGAGCAGATGAAGTTGAGTTTGTAGCTCTCGGGCAGATCGATCCACTGCTGCGTTCCTCCAGCCTGAACTGCTCCACTTCTCCTCTCCTGGCTGCAGTCTTCATTCCAGGTCCCGTTCCCCGGAGCCCAGTTCTGATAGCAGATCATCGATCCGTAAACCCAGAACCAGATACGCTGGGCACAGTCGTGACGCAGACCGAGCCACACGTGTTCACTGGAGGCGTTTTGAATCACTTCCTTCACCCAGAGCTGCATCTCTTCACTGCGAACTGAGACCAGGTCATGATGATGGTTCCTGCAGTAGTTCAGAGCTTCCCACCAGCTCAGATTCTCTTTAATCAGGATCAGCGTGTCTGTGTAAATCAAACATTCAGTAGTAACAAAATCCAGATCTAAGTTCTGAATCGAATCTGAACATATGTTTTATCGCAAGGTCCATTTTCTATTGTGTTGATAAAACCAAGTGTATTCTAAACAATATATCATAATCTAAAACAGTATGAATAATTAATTTTTAAAATATTGCATTTTGCTGCAAGATAATTCTTTTTCTTACTTTCATGGCAAATGAACGGGAGTTTTTCTGTGCAGTTGCCGGTATTCCACTGGTGCGGCTTCGACACATTCACTACACCACAGTTAAAATCTCCTCTGACATTGTTCTCGTTCCAGTATGTGAATAAGGATTTACTCTGATCTGACCACGTCCAGGAGTCATTGTACAGACCGATCCAAACAGAATAAGAGGACTTTGCAACATTCCAGACCTCCATATTTTCAGTTTGGTTCCTCACACTGACCAGGTCGGTGTATTTCTCTCTGCAGTAGGTCCGGGCATCATACCAGGTCATTATCACATTAACAAATATGTATGTATTAGTGCTTGTGTTCTTTTCTGAAAGAAAATTCATTGATGAACTTATTATTTTTTACAATTCATGGCTGACATTGCTTTCAGAAATGTATCAGATTTGTCTGAATGGCAAATACATATAATATTAGTTAGTATATTTGTTATCATTATATATATATATATATATATATATATATATATATATATATATATATGTGTATTGTATATCATTTTTATTATTTTTCCCCAGCAAGTATTTACAACCCCGATTACAAAAAAGTTGGGACCCTGTGTAAAATGTAAATAAAATGTAAAAGTTTTTGGAGAGGAATGTTCTCCCATATGTGTCTGATAGAGCATTCTAGCTGCTTAACAGTTCTGTGTTTCCTTTGTTGTATTTTTCCAGTTCATGAAGCGCCGAATGTTTAAATGGTGAAAGGTCTAGACTGCAGGCAGTCCAATTCAGCACCCGGACTCTTCTACTACGAAGTCATGAGATTGTAATCCTTGAATAAAATCGAGATTTAAAGGGTGGAAGCATTTGTTGCTCTAAAACCTGTCTATACCATTTAGCATTGATGGAGTCTCTCCAAATGTGCAAGCTGTAAAAGTAATTAACATTTCAATCCATCTGAACACGCAATCCGGATCATGTTCACGCATGCCCACTTCTTTTCATGATAGAAATTCAAACTGCATTTATGCATGACATGACAAACTGTTTTCTATGTTTTCTAAAGGTGTTAGTGAGCCCATGCAGTGATTTCCATTACAGAATCAGGCCTGTTTTTAATGCAGTGCTGGATTTAAAGCAGTACATTCAAAAGTGGTGCAAACCAAAAGCAGGCCATATAGTAACTCAGTTAAAAACGGTTATACAGAGTCAACAGTTTGTGGTGTCATTACGGACGAAGGTATATTAATCAGTCGAATTAGAAATAGTGGCTGAAATGATAAAAAATTTCATTTGCGATCAGGACAAACCTGCTGAGTTTTTAGAATGTTGAATAAATTATTATCCTATTCATGATTATGCTAAAATTGATTTGGTCTCTTTTATCTTTAGTATCAAGCGGTATTTACCTGCAAAACACACAAAAGGATGTCCGCTGTTACAGGAGCAATCATTCCACAAGCCATTATTTCCAAACATTTGAATACAGAACTCCATTCCCAACCAGTTGTCTGGTTGAGTCGCAGACCATTTGGTGTAATTGCCATATAAGGCTTCATTCACCAGTGACCACCGCCATATCCAGGTGTCTTTCCTCCGTAGTCCAATCCAAGCTTGTTCGGCAGTTTTTTTCTTCAGGATGTCACTTAGCTTGTTTAGCTCAGTCATGTTGTTAATGGTGGCCAGATCAGTGTATTTCTCTCTACAGTAGGTCTGAGCTTCGATCCAGGTTTTATTTTCATTCACAAACCGATAGACGTGTAAAATATATGCCCCTGTACCACACACTAGTGTGCAAACCAAAAAAAGACATTATTTTGTAGTGCTAAGCAGATATTAAATATGTCAACAATGTAAATGACAAATATTTAGTTCCATATTATTGTAAATGTATATACAAAGAAAATAAAACAGTACTGTTTAGAAAATCATTGTATTCGTAATAGTTATTGGAAATGGTCCCATTAAATGCATGTTTGTTAATTTTCCCTTTTGGGGGTACCCAAGTTTTAGAATTTGTATGTGTGTTTAACATGTGCTTATAGTAAAGAGTAGTTTATTCGTTTACGATGGCTTTCCATATCATATAAACACTTACAGGTTACTTCAACAGAACACCTATAATGTATAATGCATAGAATAATGTAGATGTAAATCATAAATGAATGTTCATTTCTAATTAGAAAAAGGGGGAGATTTCCGTGACTTGGACCATGGCGTGGTTGTTGGTGCGAGGCAGACCAGGAACCAGGAAGTGTTATATTGATACCTCAAATCAAGGTTAATTTTCATTGTTCCATATACACAGTATAAAAAAGAACAAATGTTGTTAGTACGGACCAAGGTGCATAAACAGTGAAAAGTAGGAGTAATCATTATGTCATTAGACATAGCGGAGTTAAGATGTGGGGTACGAGGTAGATGCGATAAATGAGGTTGAAATCTAAGTAACCTATGTATAAAATGCGAGTGCACGGTCAGAGGTGACCATGTGCAAGTGTGTGTAATATCCAGTGTGCATATTTCAACAGAATGAGGGGATGACTGTAGTACACAGTAAACAATTTAAGTCCCTTAGTCTAAATGTGCTACAATGTCCAGTGTGTATGTCCGATGCACAGTAAAGTGGTTGAGTGTGAGTGTGTGTTAATGTCTATGTTTGGGGCTCTGGCTGTTTAAGAGAAGAAGCTGTTTCAGAACCTTGTAGGTCCTGATGCTTCTGAACCTACTGCCTAATGGCAGGGTCTTGAACAGACCCTGGGGGGGTGAGACGGATTATTCAGAATAGCAGAGGCTCTCGCATCACTTGCAGTGCCCCGGATAGCTGAATTAACCTGTTATTTGAACCTAGAGCCATTCAGGTTTTTACGGTTGTAATGGCAGGAGGTACTGCCTGGACTATAGTTGCAATTGCACTCTCTATGACAAGTGTTAAAAAAAAAATGTGCCCACGTAGGAGCCGCCATGTCCCCGCACCACCATCTTAGACCCTAACCTGTACTGTATTTTGTCTCAGCATTAAAACCTTTGTGTGTTGTGCCCAAAAAGCTCATCAGTCAAACGATCTTCCACTTCAACCCATGCGTAAAGCAAATCTTCATGGAGCTGGCAATATGCACAGGGGCATTGAAATGCTGAACTAGGTTCAGATGTGCTAGTTCAAGTGAAGGGAAACCTTCATTCTACCACATCCAAAGACCTACTATACAATTGTATGCTTCCAACAGAGGCTAAAAAAGTCAGGTTGTCCCTGTACTTTTGTCAATGTAGTGTCCATCTGCAAGCCTTAATGATCATATGGTCCTAAATCACTTATGATCACTTTCTCACACACACAAACACAGTCATTTTATGTACACTGACCTGAATAGAGCAAGTTGAGTGAAATGAAATGAGCCATATCTGTAAGGAGCATTACAAATATTTTAATACCTTTTCTTGTATGTATTCAAAATATCATTGCACAGACAAAAGACTCATGCATTTCTATGGAAAAATGCAAGATCTTCCTACCTGTGATGTTTCTCCTGTACTGCATTTGTACTGCCCCAGGACATTAATGTAAGTTCATGCCAATGATTTGCATCTGATATTCGATTTCATACCTCATGCGTGTGATCTGAACAAAACTTGAATTATAGATTTGCCTCTATTAATCCCTCCCTCCCATCCTTTCTCCATCACTGTCAAACAAAGGTTCCAATAAACAGGAAATATTATTACTGTGAATGTGAAAAAGAAGAAGCCTTGTTATTCACGCTGCACATTGTTTATTACTCTCAGCTTTTTTGCATACTTCCATAGAATCAGATCTTATCTTTGTGTCTATGTTCCATGAAACATCATGTAATCTATTCAGGGTGGTGGTGTGGCGTTTGTTTTATAGGGAATCTATTTGAATACTGCACCGCAATGTCTGTGCGAGGTGTTCATATGGAGGCTTTTTTAGGCACCTGAATACACTTTATTCATAAAAAAAAAAAAAAAAAAAGTTTAGAAAGATGTCCATCTTTTTAATCTCACTTTTTTTGTGTGTGTGTTTTTGGTGTGTAGCTTAGCATTAATTAGCTGCATTAATAATGATGTCAATCCTCATAAGGATAATAGCACAAACATGTTATGTAAAAAGTCCTCATAAAGCCATTTTGTGTGTGTGTGTGTGTGTGTGTGTGTGTGTGTGTTTATAGCTTTAGCTTTCTGTTTAATTCACTAAATTGATAATTATCACAGTGAAAGGTCCTCATACGGATAGATTAACAATGTGTGTGTGTTTTAGAGACACCCAATTCCTCAGAAGTCCCCAGAAATATGTATGTGTTTGTTTATAGGGACAACTTGCCTGCCTAATGGGGACCCTGGATATTATAGGGATTTTGAAAACATTTAGGACATTGTCAAATGTGTGTGAGAGGGTGACTTTTTTTAGTGTATCTGTTTGTGCAGTTGTGTGTGTGTGTGTGTGTGTATGGGTGTAAGAGAGCGATCAAATTGTCAAATCGAAGACACACAATCCTTAGAAATGCATGTGTGTGTCTTTTTACAGGGACAGCTTGTCTGTCTTCTGGGGACCCAGGGACCGCTTTTTGAAGTTGCAGGCCAGGCCAGAACTCAGAGTTCCTGACTTGGTTCAAACAACAACTTCAGATCCTATCCCATCTCCAGCTCCACTTCCCACTTCTTTTCCGGTTCCAGCATCCTGAGAGCTAGATTAGAGCCGTGCATGCCGCCCAGCCCATTGCTTCGCCAGACAGCCCAATGCCTGCTGAGGTTTCCTAACCCAATGCTCACTAACATTCGAATTACAACCCTCCTCGTTTTCCACCGACCACTCACAAATCGCCTACATTATCACTCTTCTCTCTAGGAAAACTCTGGAATGGGCAACTGCTGTCCAGGAAGCGCAGGTTGTTTGCTGTTTCAACTACATCGCTTCGGGAGGGTGTTCAAGCCTTCGGTCAGCGGCACCGAATCCGCAAAAAAAAATAAATACTTACCCTTTGACAAGGCAGCCGGAGTGTGGCTGAGAATGCTATCCAGTTGAGCTCACTCAAGTTATGCTTTCTTTTCATTAGCCTACATTACGAATTAGCTCCTCGAGATATCCTCAGCACTCTTGAGTCGCTCATCAACCTGGCAACCCGCCTTGACATCGGGATCAGAGGATGGTCGCTGTGGGCGTGGTCGAGATGTTCCGTCAATAGAGAGGTGAGATTCACTGCTGGCTCCTGAACCCATGCAACTGGTTGCAAGGTCAGTCACTCACTCAAGGCTTTGCTGGATTTGAGTGTAACAAGGAATTTCTCTCAAGTTCTGACAAACAGGAAACTTTTACTTTTGTGTGCAAAAGTGTGTATTGTGTGAAAAGGGATGATCTGGATTATATGGGATACCATTTTGTCATGCCATGCCACTGTCTGGTAAAAACAGTGAAAGTATTGGTACAGTACAGTAATACTCCGAGCTTAAATATAATTAACAAATTAATAAATACTTAATCAAATAAATACAAAAAATGTACAGAAATACTGATCTATTATTCTAATTGATATAAAAACATTGAGACACTGTTTTTTCAAATGGGAACCATTTGTTATGGTATCCATACACACACAGCAGCAACAGTGACACAACTGCCAAGAAATTATGAAAATGAGACAGCTGCTTACCTCAGCAGCAAGATCATTTACATAAAACCCAATGTCTCAAAAAAAATAAAAAATCAAAAATGTACATGAGTGTAAAAGCCCGAGTCCTCAGGTAGCAACTACACGTCAGATAATGAACTTTTTCTTTTTAACTGTATCCAGTGCTGTAGGATTGATGTTAAAACCTCAAACCTAAGTGTTTTAATCTGAGGACAAAAAAAAAATCTGACGAGATTTTTGAAATTTTATAAAAGTTCTCAGAGGTTTCTCAACATTCTCTTGTGCCATCGAAGATGCAGGTGGTAAACAACTTTCAGGCCTGGCAGCTTGCCTGCACATCTTACCTACACATGGAATCAAATTATTTCCTAGAGCAAACCAGATGTTCTCAACAAAGCTGCCCAAAGCTTTAGCGCAACTCACACTCAAACAGAAGACTCAAAAAAGCCATCATGTGATGATCTCAGTATTGTGCTTGAGCTAAAACTTGGTGAAATGCCTATAATTCCATTTGGTTGATTTTATTGACTCATAACTTAAATTCTCAAAGGACAAAATCAAACTATCTACAAATGCCTTTTTTGTAGTCAACTGTCTTGATGATTGACCGCTTGTCCTCAACAACAGCAACCTCATCCAGGAAAGATGAGTAGATGTCAAATCAAAGATAGGAGGAATACATGATACATGAATGATCGCTGCTACAGGATTTACTCTGAAGGCAGGACTAGTAGCTGGAACAAAAGGTACAGCTCAAACCCTGGGAGTTTTTACTCATGTTCAAGGGCACTCCATTTTCTGAATGCAGATGTTGTCCCAGGTTTGTCACAAATAAATATAGTTCCTCTCTTGGGGTTGCAGACAAATCACTCATTAGTTTTCATTAGTTTCAAGAACTAATACAATTCTACCATGCTTTTAGTGTTAGCTTTTGTTCAAAGTCTGGAACATAAGCAGCAATATATTAATGCAGTTCATGACATCACTCAGATCCATTTTTGAGGTCTCTTGAGACAACTGCGGTCTTAGCCAAGTAAGCAAAGTTGTCAATGTGTTCTCCACACTGCAAGACACATCGTCATTAATTATTTGGAACGGAATATTTTAGAAACCATTTTTTAACTCCCAGCCGAGCAGTGTAGCAAAAAAAAAGCTTGTTTTTTTACAAGTTTAATAAGATGCAAAAGCCTGCCATGTTTCGCATTCAACATTTGTCCTAAAATTCCCTCATTTTGTAAAAATATTCGCTTTCGTGTTTTTGTCTTGCTTTTGCAAATTTTGTGTTGGATCCAGAAGTTTGCTTGGTTTGGAGCAAAGTAAAAAGTGGTTCTTTTTGTCGTTTTGTGTTCTTTCTGCTTTCGCGTTATTCAACGCTGAATTCTTTAGTTCCAATTTCTTTATTTCAGATCTTGGACCAAACATTGGTTGGGTCACGTAGGAAGCCTGCTAGTTCATGAAAGCGTTAATGAGCAGCAGGTTTATTGTACCAATTTAGACATCATTTTAAATGGGTGTCCTAAAGTTTAGCTAAAAATGCAAATTCTGTTGTCATGTTTCATAGAATTAAGATTAAAAAAGGGTTACACTATTCCTAAATACTGTCCGTATTCTGTTTGTGTCTTGTGATGAGGGTTACGAGCCGGCTCTGTGATGAATTGCCAGTTTTGTGCTTCAGCCAGCACAATAAAGCATAAAGCCCTGGACGTGAAGGTCCAACCGAATTCCTTCTGCGGTTAGCAAGGACATGCACCATTACCTTCTCCTTTCTGCAGGATATTTTATGTCCCTTTAAATGAGAGAAAATGGGCAGTATTCCTGCAAGGTAATGGCTTCACATCATTTACACACGGGCACACTCCGCAGGGACGCCGACATCACGTGGGACAATTTGCAACATTTCTCAGACCTCGGTATGCTATATCTCCAGCTTCATTTACGCTTACAGTAACTCACTGGTTCAGCTAGTCTTTTTTTTTTTTTTCTTGCTCTATTCTCTTCCTCTCACAGCTGGCATTTCTGAAGAGATTCTCATTTATTACAGGTCACAGACGTTAAAGCGGCGGTTTAAAAAGACAGAGACTCGCGGCGGTCTCATCAGCACCCAGCAGCAAGTCTTTCCCCTGGTCTTAAGTCATACACTTACCCCATATTTTATCGCATGACAGAACCTCGCACTGGTGGGCCTCGTTCATTTATGTTGAGTCAGCTGGATCTCTTTAAAGCACAGCTGAAAACAGTTCTGACATGAACATACCATGGAATCCTAGCAAAATGCTACACTATTATGTAATAAAATAGTGACTTTCTGAACATTTATACTGTACAAACATTTATGGCATTTGTCAAATTCTCTTATTCAAGGCACTTATTTATATAAATAAGCAGTTGACCCGCGTCTTACCAACTGAGCCACCACTCTACTACCACAACAATGCTTGTTAGTCATCATTCAGCATAACAGGACAGAGTGGTAGATTAGCGGCTAGTTGATGTGGAGGTAAGAATTATGGATATTACGAACTTTGAAAAGTGGCCCGTTTAGCAAAGCTTTTTTACAAAAAGTTAAAGTACGATATCATACTAAATTTAGTCGTTAGCCAATGATCACCAATATCTGTCGAGTGGCTCTGCCCTTTAATGGGTTCACATATCCTTGATTCCTGTTCTTGTAGGTCAAATTTGAAGTACCCAACCTTCAATGGATTATTATTCCAGGAACAGCATGTCCCAAAGTGTTTGATTACACTTATCCCACAGCAGCTTGTCCATGCTAACAAACTTAAACGTATTAGCATTGAGACACCTGACTTTTTCATTCAAAATCAGAGGCACACAATTGTATAGAACGGCTTTGGGTGTGGGAGCATGAAATGTTCCCTTCACTTGACCTAGGAGACCCAAAGCTGTTCCAGCATGACAATGCCCCTGTGCACAAAGCCAGCTTTATGAAGATATGGTTTGGAGTGGAAGATCCCCTGCTGAATGGGAATGCCGACTGCACCCCAGGCCTCCTCACCTCACCTCACCTGATTTTACTAACACCCTTGTGGCTGAACAAATCTCTATAAACCTCATCATTCCACGGAACATCTTCCCAGAAGAATGGAGGTTAAACATAGGGATGATCTTATGGTCCGGTTGGTGTCAACAGATTGAAAGTACACTACATGGACAAAAATGTACTGAGCTGCCAACTCCTCTGTCATTTAAGAAAACAGTCACAGCAGTGCAGGCATAATGATTTAATAAATGACTTGAAATAATCAAAAAGCGTTTATTCGTTTTGAAAATTCGTAATGTGTGGATGCAAAAACCTTTCATTTGATTGGCCAGGCGAAACCAATGCACATTTAGTGTTTCGGTGTAGGTCGTTCGCCCTTTATCTGTTGCGCTTTGTGTTCCTGTGAAATATGCTTCGAGTGCATTGACGGTGCCAGTCGCCTTTGATTGAGGAGGTGTGAAGCACCTTATTAACTTCCCCATTGCCATTCGCATACAGTCGCCGTCTGGCCTTTCGAACGGAGGCGAGAGAACGAGCTTGTTTACTGTATATGCGGTCGGTAGGTCGTCACGCTAACGCTAAGCCTACCATCATTATAACTATAATCATCATCATCATCAAGAGAGGTTAAAAAAAAATTGAGTAACGGGTCGATGAGCACCCAAATATCACATTTTTACCGTTAGGATCGCGCAACTTCATTTTTCAAGACAATTAGACCCTGAGGAAATCAATGTCTTATTGCTGTGTTCATTATTCAGGCCAGTGAACACCGATCTAAATGGGACGGAGAGAAGTCAGAGTGAGCGGGCGCCATCACCATCTCATTTCCATTTGCTCCACTGACGTCCTGAACAAAGAGGAAAGAAACAGCAAATAGCGTTGACACTAATGACATAACGTGAATTACTGTATATATCAGGCGACTATTCCAATTGCGTCATACACACTGGTGTCTTATATTTACAAACCATTGCTTTCCAGAAGGAGTCCAATGTTTCAGGTTATTTCATTGTTGTTGTTTTTTTAATTTGTTGGATTTTGAATTCTGATTCGCCACAAGCAGTCGATTCGATTTCAAAATATGCAAACTGGTAATAAAAACCTGTGGATGTGTTGTTAGCGCTTGTATGCTGCACATCGTCCCAGACGAAAGTGTGTCTCTTTGTCTGCAGAATCGACGTTATCCATCATCTCAGTGCTCCTAATGATCCACAACGATCATTGATCAGCAAATTCTGAAGGACACTCTAGGGTTTGTCTTGGACAGAAAATGTGGATAGTTTTGGGAAAAGGTTCCTACCAGTTGCTTAGTGACCTCATGAAAGAGATCAAATATTTGTTTATTTATTTATTTTTTTTTTGGACAGGATTGCGCTTTTCTTCAATAAGCCACTTCATGGATTTGTAGTGGGAGTGAATTCAAACCAGAATACTCAGGTTTTGGACAGACAATCAATACACACTGATTACAATAATCGTCACATTTGTGATGTTCGTTATCTGGCTCGTTTAAAGAAAGGCGAGAGTGTTTCGCTCATTTCTACTCTTTGTGATGGTGACAAAGCAGGACAATAAGCATATAATTACCAAATACAACTATGTAAAAAATTTAAAAATTGCTTTAATTACTTCAATGTTTAACAAAGAAGAAAATATGTATGAAATAGAAATAATGTATGAGGACCAAACAGAAAAAAACGAAAGAAGTAAAAAACTTTTCTTGGAAAAATATGTTTATGAAACATATATGGAAGGAGTCTCCAGTGTCGGTGTTGAATTCCAGTCAGAGGTCAGACTGCAACTGAAGATGGATCCTGTGTAGCATAAAGATTTATTCATTTGCGATTGCAAGGCTTTATTTCCAATGGAGTCTTTCGCGTGGAAAATATTCATACGGCGGATGAAAAAGCACAAGCGGGGGATTTGTAAGATGGATCGTTCTAGCGGAAAATACACTTAAAAAATCACTTTTCAGCCTTCACCTCCTGCAAATGACCCAGAATGACCAATGTAACACGATCGGCAATTGAAATGTAAGATTCGGTCGTATATATTATTTCACCAAACTATCCATGATACAGTCGAATACGAGATCCAGGGGGGGGGGAGGCGGTGTTTATAATTATACAAGCTATTGTAGCTGTTTTTTGAGACAAATATCTTCTACTCTCGACTCTCCCTCCATCCAAATGTCACCACTCGATTAATTAAATGCTACTCGCTGTGGAATTTACACAAACCTATCGGACCGATCCTATGTCTGGGGGCTCGGAAATGAAGGGAAACACAACAGAAATATCAGATGACCTTTAATTTTAGAATTCCGTTTCATTTTTCTTGTTCGGAAAACCAATTTGTGCTACAAATTCCTAGTCAATATGATGAATTATAGGGGGTTTTACTGTTATATAATTGATTTCCTGTACTCAAATGTGTATTTATTATTTTGTGTATAGGCAATTTCAAATGAACAAGTGCCATGTCTTGAAAAGGGGCGGAGTCTGTCTGTCTATCTGACTATCTATCTATAGACATGTGAACCAAAGTAAAAAAATTTGATTCCGAACTCGATAACTTTCCCACATTTTGTTTGTCTCATCACAACAAATTCTGAACGCATTGCGTTTAATGCGCACAAATATTTGCATCGCTGTATATCACTGTCAGGGTTTGAACGTTTTAGAAACTATGTAGCCTACAGTACAACTTACCTCACTTTCCATTTGCATGCACACAGTTCCTTTGTGAACCGTACTGTAAATCTCTGATTTGATTGGTTATTTATTTGATGCTGATGAAGCAGATTGTGCTAAAGAATAACTTGGATGTGTATAACACGGTACGGCAGAGCAGCTTCAAGAATATTAGATCTGGAGCAGATTTGGAATTTCGATATCTTCCAGTGGGAAATTTCACGCATCGAATGCTAGCACCGCTAACGAAAAGGAGCTTGCTAGCAAAGAGACGATCTATCTTTCGATCCATAGACCCTATTAGCACATCTGGCGGGAAAAATAAAACCACCATAGAGGTGTTGTACTGTAGAGCTTGGAATTAGCATTGTTTACCCACATAGGGGGATCATTATAAAATGACAAGCTATGCTAACACTGAGTACTGAGTTTATCAATGAACCATTTGGGCAAGATCGTGCACCCAGTACGGCTTAATATTCAATAGATTCTTATGAGAGCGAGGAAAATGATCTAGCCGAACAGCAGGAAATTCATTTTTCTATCTTATTTTCTACTTAGCCCGAGGGAGTCTGTATCTCCGTGCTGTCAAATGGACTTAATCTGCCTTAAAATGTCATCTGCTATTAGACTAATCTCATTCCAACAGCTTCCTTTTTACATCCTGCCACCACGAGAGCGCTGAGACGATATACATTTTTCCTTAGCATTCATTGCGATTAAAGACCGTAGTCATGCCTTCATCAGGATTTTAAAGAGAACATGAGGAGAACCCTTGCAAGTGCCCGATCGATTCACGAGCCCCCAGGCTACGCTGGGTGTCCGAACACACACTGGTAAACCCGGTAGAAGGTTTTCAACCCAATCAATACAGGCGGTACGGAGCATTTCATTTTGAAACCGTAATCGTTTTTATTGTGTAGTGATCATAATCCAAAAATATACATCGTAAAAGACACTGTGCCAGTCCACAACCAGGAATAATACAGCAGGTTCAACATAGATGTAAAAGACTGCGAGGGGAAACCATTTCATTGTTATCCGTTTTTCAAAACGCCAGCGGGGAAACGTTCGCAGTTCTGCCCGGGAGATGTCTTGCACGCTGCATTTTTTTTATTAAATAACATCCACGAGTGAGTCAGAGAGGATTAAACCAGCCTCTTGATTAAGGCTTTGCCGTCTCAGAACAGCACACATGTTCACACGGAGGAGGAAAAATAGATGTGCAAGTACTTTTATTACTTTTTATTATATAAACAATCAGGTGCCTTCGCTTTTTCTAAAAATATATTATAAAAGCCTCCTGTATCTTCCCGAATTTACAAAGGATATGCGTATACTACACACACACACACACACAAACACACACATTGAGGATGATGCAAAGGTATAAAAGTCTGAAAGGTACCGTTTGTTCTCTCTCAGTTCGGCTATATGTATATACATACACAGTATACAGTATACAGTATGATGCTGAGGAAACTTCTCATAAAGATCCAGCAGAAGGGTTGCAGGATGTGCTGAAGATGAAAATGATGTCTTCAACGTGCTGGTAGAAGAAGCAGTCTCTGAGGAACCAGAGTGGTCGTGATGTTACACTACAGTGTTTCTGTGCCTATATGGTGGAGGAGGCAGAAAAGTTCTTGGTTTCAGACTGGACTCGGACAGGTTCTCTGGGTTCTCACTGCCGTTCTGCTTGTAGATGAAACTGTTCCTGCAGACCAGCAAGGGATCTGGAGGGTGCGGTGGAATGCTGTCTGGAAGGTTTTGATGTTGCTTTTCTGGATTGTTTGTTGGAAAGGACTTCTTGTTTGTTCCAGAGTGAGCTGTTTGTGTTGTGCCGCTTTGATGGACCGGATGGCCTGGTAGAACACTGGTGGTACTTTTAACGCCATCGTGCTGATGCAAGGTGCAAGCAGGACCAGGAGATCCCGGTTGGATTTGATGGCTGATGTGGCACATTTGTCCTGTTACTGAAGGTAGGACACACATAGTGGAATGATCAGTACACACACCATGACCCAAATGGAAATGGTGACCGTTTTGACTCATTGGTCCACTGTGAGGGGGCTGAACTGGTGGAAGTGTAAAGTGAACATTTTTTACATGGCTGTTTGTAGTCCTGCTTGTTGTTCTGGACAGCCCAGGAAGAGACACCATGCTTTTCTTTAGTGTCTCCTGAATCATCTCATCTTTTCTGTGGCCGAGAATAGTGTTCTCGTCCTCAAGCTTGAGTTGTCCGTCAGGGTTGCCATGGTAACCTGGGTTATCCAGTGCATGAACCTCTCGGTTTTTCTGGTGGGTGATGAAAGGATTCTCCTCAATAGGGTCTGGAGTTTAGAAAAAAACAGGATTTTTAATATGATATCTCGAAGATGCAGTCAAGAATGAAAGCGAGGGAGCCTGCAATGCTTTCAATCTATTCACCTACATATAACACAAGGATCTGTAAAAGATCACTCATGTAGCATGAAACATTGGACTACTGCAGTAGAAGAGGTTACCTGAGGAACTCTTGTCGTTCCTGGCAGCCACACATCGATCCTCGTCAGGACTTCGCCTCTGTGTTCTGTCTTTCAGGAATGCAGCGGGATCTGCACTGTAGCGCCGACAGCTGCTGTCCTCTGTCGCGGTGGCAGTGCTGAGATTCTTCTTCAGCTTTCCATGGCAGAGCTGCTCCTCTTTTGCAGATTTTGCAGGGAACAACAGTTCACCAGATGCCGTGGCTGCCTCACCACCCTGTGCTTCTAACGTCGCATAACTCGGTGCCTGTATGTCATTCAACATGCGATGGAAGTCCAGAAAAAAAGAAAACTATTAATCTTGGGTCTGATTATTATCTAAGGAGGTGCCATATTAATATGTACTAACGACCTCACCTGATTGGATTTGGGATTAGGGCCGGATGGATGGGAGGAAACATTGGATGGAGCTTTAAGGTTTCGAGGAACCAAGTACTCCTCAGCATCCATCATATCTCCAGGTTCGTCGTCATCCAAGAGACTGTGGAGAAATTTACTGTGCGTGGGACTGGGCAGCTTCAGGCAGTCATCCCCCTGAAACAAAAGGTAATATTGATACTCTCTAGTGTCAGATCTAAGAGGTGAAAAAATGTATTTTTTGCTACTAACCTGAATGACCAGGTATCTCTGAGGGTCTCTTGCCATCTTGCAGAATTCTGTAGCGAGCTCTTTAAACCTGGGCCGACTGTCAGCATCGATCATCCAGCCTTGAGCGAGGACGTAAGGATCATTAAAGAGGCACAAAAAAACTCCCGAAGCAGCTCCTTTTAGCAGGAAATGAATCAATGCAACGTAAATAAATGGAAAATTCTCTTTTACTTGCTGATAGAATCATTTAATCCCTGTCGCGCATTTGCATGTTTCCACTTCACACCGAGTTAATTCCCTTTCTTAAGCTCATACGACAACCCTAATTACTCATCTTTATCAATATGCTGCAAGGTGCTTATTAATGGTACTGGGTTAGGCTTATAAACGCATGTAATTTGATATAATTAGATATAAATAGTTAGATATAAGGCATTCGGATTTTACCACATTGTAAAAAAAAGAGTTGAGAACTTACACTTGACCATGACCATGTAGACGTCTATTGTGCATATCGGAGGTTGAGCCAGACGTTCTCCCTTTTCCAGAATATCCGGGATCTCGCGATTGGGAATGCCGTCGTACGGCTTACCTCCGAAAGTCATCAGCTCCCAGATGGTCACGCCTGATTAATCAATATTATAATTGCCCACTCAGAAAGAGCTTATATGCGATTCAAAACACTGAGGTTCCTTACCATAACTCCAAACGTCACTCTGGTGTGTGAACTTTTTGTAGTGAATACACTCCAGCGCCATCCAACTGATGTGAAATGTCTGCAGATGAACAGGAGAAGAAATAAGCAATTTTTTTAAGTATAAAGAATGTCCCTGTGGCTTGATGGAGACGTTCTAACCTTGTCTTCATCTTCACTGTCTGCACCCAGAAGCTGAGCAAGCCCATAGTCGGTGATCTTGACGTGGTTTGGGGATTTCACCATGACGTTACGAGCAGACAGATTCCTATGGACCAGCTTTCTTTCCTCCAAGTACATCATACCCTGAAAAATATTTATCCCTAGGTAATTTTTATTTTTTTTTACTTTTCTTACAAGTATATTCTTTTGATGGAGTACCTCAAGGTTCGGTATTAAGCCCTGCAATAATTTTATTCGGTCACTAAAAACTTCTGTGATATCCAATCAGGCAGCAAGGGTATCATGCACTGGGCATAATGGAGAGAAGTGTAACCTGATCAAAATCTTCTAATTAGCCTCGCAGACATCCTTTTTTTGCATGGCCCCATATGTCGTATTCTGCGCAGAGTGCATTGCTGCAAAACCAGTCAGTATGGCTTGTGAATGAGGGCATTAATAGTCAAAGAAAACTTCTCCCTGTACCCTAAATGTACTGCGCTGCAGCATTTTATTGCGATAGAGTAAACTGAATTTATGTCACATGATATAAAGAAAAGAGAAGGAGGTTGAAGGAGAGCAAATAAGAAGTGACATGAAGGTTCTTCTCATTGTGGTCAAGAAGGTCATAAATCAGTCACAGTGTCAGTGGTTGCATGGATACACCAGGCTGCCAGGGTTTTCTTGACAGCTTTATTGAGTGCTTTAATTTACTAACTGGGCACGTGGAATGAGGAAAGAAAACACATTTCAGCACACCATGGCTCTGTTATACCCAATCAAAATGTACTTCCACAGTTAATTAGTTCATCAATAATCTGTTATGCAATGAAATGGCACCACAGCCTGGCAGATGAGAAAGGCCAGGATTCCTGGTTCAGCTGGAGATACTGGAGAATCCTCCCTGCTCGTACATCATGCTTGCAGTACCAGAAACCCGTTTATTATTCCTCCATGTGGCACGCAACATCTTTAAATGAGGATCTGCTACCAATCAGGCTGCGGCGTGACCGCGACAACCTCCAACAGCAGGGACGTGTCGCAGGTGGCCGCATGATTGATAGAAGTCATTAAGTCGGTGTCCGAACCTCTTTGTGATGAAGAGCCATTGTGTGTCTCTTCTACTCAAGCCATCAGTTCGAGGCGGACAGGTGACTTGACAGTGATGCAGGCAAGTGAGGAGGAGAAAGTGAAAGTCGTGGCAAAAAAAAAAAAAAAAAAAGCTCTCAAGTATGTCAGCAAGTCAGACATCGCTTATGCCATTGTAAAATACACTAAATTGTTAACTGTTTGACCTATATGCATATTGTAATATAAGCTGATAGGCATTTTTCACACTAATGCACTCAAGGTGCCAGAAAGCAAGGCCACATTTTTCAAGGGTCAAAACTGAGCAGGGGACAAGAGATTACTGAAATGGGCAGGGATTTCTGTTTCCACTGGTTGAGAAGGTCCAGCTGCATATGACTGTTGATTAAAGAAAAAAACTGGACACTCTTACAGGAGATTCTTATAGAACACTCTTATAGGAGACACCTACAGGACACTCTTATATGTGACTCTTATGGGACATGCTCATACAGGAGATACCTAAAGCACACATGTATCGGGAACTTTTACAGGACACTTTTCACGAAAACAACCCCAGGACACTATTATAGGACCCTCTTACACAAGACTCTTATAGGAGACACCTACAGGACACTCTTATATGTGACTCTTAGGGGACATGCTTATAGGAGTCTCTTTCTGGAGACTCTTCTGGGACTTTTTTTACAGGAGAATCATACAGGGGACTCTTACAGGGAACTCTTATTAAGGACATGTACACACTAACTTGACACTCTTGCAGGAGACACCTACAGGACAGTCTTACTAGGAACTCTTATAGGTGACCCTTATGGGACATGCTTATAGGACACTTTTCCTGGAAACTCTTCTGGAAAAGTTTTACAGGGGATTCTTACAGGAAATTCTTAATGGGGACCCTTACTCTTAGCAGGACACTGTTACCTTGGCTATCTGAACACTCCAGTTGAGCAGCAGCTGAGAGCCAACACTGTCCTTGTGCTCACGGACATAGTCCAGCAGACAGCC
The DNA here is from genome assembly GCA_014706435.1 of Silurus glanis. Classification (NCBI taxonomy): domain Eukaryota; kingdom Metazoa; phylum Chordata; class Actinopteri; order Siluriformes; family Siluridae; genus Silurus; species Silurus glanis. Next base: position 269,304 of record JAAIIK010000180.1, read on the forward strand.
GTGGGGCAGGAACTGAGTCACCAGCTGCACGTCGGGGCTCACACACAACCCGAGCAGACGCAGCAGGTGTGGATGATCCATGCTGGACATCATTACAGCCTCCTAAGGGGGGACACACAAAAAAACAAAACACGACCTTGTAATAGAACGCCGCGAAGAATAGATGAAGCTTTCGTGATCATTCTAGCATTCACCTGACGACCATGCAATGCTTTTAATAGATGCCCCCCCCCCCCCCTTTTTTTTTTATCCTGAATGGATCGAAAAGGCTGTGCATTAATGCCAGCCTTGAAGAAAAGTAAGAACAGGCAAAGAATGAAGAGTCTTTCAGCGCACTAAGGGGGAAAAAAAGAAGAAGAAGAAGAAGGAGAGAGGGCATCAATATCCGTCCTCTCAAATCCCAGACTAAACATTATCCATGAAGCCTTAAAGAGTGAAAGAAAGAGATGGAAAAAAAATAATGAGAAAGTGTGTCTAGTGCTCCATCGCCTCTCAGAAGAGGTGACCACCATTAGTGAGAGTGACCCTCAGCATGTACTCGCCTTTGTGCATCTGTGTGTGTGTGTGTGTGTGTGTGTGTGTGTGTGTGTGTGCGCACACACTGCTGCACTTATTTAGAGAGCGTGTGCATGAATATAGTTTATATCCGCTCTTAATAACGCTGAAACGTTATTCATATATTAAATGTATTAAACCGAATATCCCGGCGTACGTTTACGGAGATTCGGGTATGGAAAAGAACGTCGATGTGACTCACATCCAGAAATTTAGCACTGGCTTTCGGTCCTGTAGTTTCACTGAGGTCTTTTATGGCCACTGGGATTTTCACACTCTCACCTTCTGGTATCCAGATGCCCTGATTTAAAAAGAATAAAATAAATATTGTTTTTTTTTTTTTTAATAATTGTATAATGTGCAGTTATCATAAATTTAATATATTAATGCTAATCTCTTCTTTGTTATCACTCGATTACCTTGTAGACACTACCGTAGGTTCCAGATCCCAGGATTTTGATGCTCTTGAGTTCGGTTTCTTTCAGCAAACGCAGCTGAGCCTGATGCATTGTAGTTCCACTGGATGTAAGAGGCTCCAGGAGCTGATCAACACACAGATCCCAGACCAGTTATTACAGTAATACGTGCACATACACTATATATACCTAAACACACACACACACACACACACACACACACACACACACACACACACA